>CM065590.1:550860999-551396808 GCA_033119425.1 Bufotes viridis | reverse complement strand
TCTTAAGACCATTGTGTACATAGATTGGTGGTAATGTAATTGAATGTCTCAGGACCCATTTTTTTCATGATCAGTGGGTGTTGCAGCAGTCAGACCCCAGCAATCTATTTATCACCTATCCTGTAGATAGGCAATTATGGTAGGTCAACCCTTTTAATTATAATGTAGATTATGTGCAATATGCAGAGGTTAAGAATTGGTAAATTTCATGCCAGACATTTATGCTTAAAGGGTTTAAAGGATTTGTCTCACTTCAGTAAATAGCATTTATCATGCAGGTAATACAAGGCACTTACAATGTATGTGATTGTCCATATTGCCTCCTTTCCATCACATTATACACAGCACGTATCCGTGGTTATTACCACCTTGTAATCCAGCAGTGGTGGCCGTGCTTAAACACTATAGGGAAAGGCTGGAAGTGCGCAATACCTTTACCCATAGTGTGCAAGCACGGCCAACGCTGCTGGATTACATGGTGGTAATAACCACGGATACATGCTGTGTATAATGTGATGGAAAGGAGGCAATATGGACAATCACAATACATTGTAGTAAGTGCCTTGTATTAAGTTTCTCTTAATTATAAATGCCAATTGCTGATGTGAGACAACCCCTTTAACCCCTTTAAGTGTGCTACACTTAATAGGGTTAGGCATAAATGTCTTGGTGTGTGCATTGCGTGTTTCCTATGTGTGAGCTATATATAATCTATGCATCAGTGGTGTATGTGCAGTATGTGACATATGCATCAGTGGCATGTAACCCATGTATAAGTGTCTTGTGTTCCACATGTGTCCAATAAGTGATTGGTGTGCGCTGCCTGTGTCTTACTTCTGACTGACTTGAGTGCAGGATAATAAATGTGTAAATTCTGCCACATGTATGTTTGTGCATTTTGCTGTGAATGTCTGCCACCATACTTCATCTTTAGTATTTCTGTTATCATTGTAAGGCCCCATGCACACGACCGTTGTTTGTTTCCGTGTCCGTTCCGTTTTTTTTCACGGATTGGATGCTTCCCCATTCATTTCAATGGGTCCGTCAAAAAATGCGGATGGTCAACCGTTTGTGTTCCGCATCCGTGATCCGTGTTTTCATTCCGTCAAAAAAATAGTGCATGTCCTATTTTTTTCACGTTTGCGGACAAGGATAGGCATTTTTACAATGGATCCGTCAAAAAAAACGGTCCGTCAAAAAAACGGTCCGTCATCCGTTTTTTTTGATGGACGCAAAATTTCAAGGAGGAGCGGACGCGGAGGCAGGCAACGGTCGTGTGCATGTAGCCTAAGGGCTCATGAACATGACTGTTGGATGTTTTGCAGTCTGCAAATTGCGGATCCGCAAAACATGGATACCGGGTGTGTGCATTCCACATTCTGCTGAACGGAACAACCGTCTTCTGATAGAACAGTCCTATCCTTGTCTGTAATGCCGATTATAATAGGACACGTTCTATCATTTTGCAGAACGGCCAGAGTCTTTTTTTTTGCGGCCCCATTGAAGTGAAGTGAACAGTATAGGCATGAAAAAAAATAAGTTAGTGTGCAGGAGCCTTAAGGTGGGCCCCCAGAATCAGTTACATTGGTAGGCCCCAAGTACCCCAGTCCGACACTGGTTGTGTGACCTTGAAAGGTATAGATTTATGGATCACAATTGTCACACCCTTATGAGAGGTCTCCTGGCAGCTGTGGAACCACTAGTTGAAACAATAGTTAGGAGGTTTCGGTATTTTATTTTTCCTGAAATGGGTTTCTTGTATAAAAGCAATACTGGTCTCGAGCTTGCGTAACAGAAGAAAATGGTATGGTGCCTCCTTTCAGGTGAGTTTAGCCCATTTAGGTTAAAAGTGGTGGCAACAATTTCCTCCATAACACACAGCGACAAACTGGTTACCAAGAATTAGTTAATCTAGAAAAAAAAAGAAGATTTACTGATACAAGTAATAAACAGGCGAGAAATGGAGAAGGAGAAGGGGGAGGGACAGACAAACGTGGGGAAAGACATTAGACGAAACACATAGACGAGAGGCTGTTGAAAGAAGCCTCAAACAGAAGTGCACCGACTACAATGTACATCACACCACTAGTGTGATAAGGCCTGATGCCGTAGATCGTGTGTCGTGCTGTAATGGTCACGTCCACACACACACAGGGGGAAGGATAGTGACCACTGCGCTCCACCCTCGCCCCTGGCCCTGCCTACTTGCCTCAATCCTTATGACAGGGGACAACAGTCCCTTACTTAGGATCTGTGCAGGGAAGACAGACAAGACAAAATACGGAATGTGAACGGACTGGGTCAGAACCAAGAGAGCTACGCAGTACAAAGGGGTTAAGCAAAGAATGGTCAGGAGAAGCCGGGGTCAAATACCAGGAGAGTAGAGAATTACCAGAGGAGTCCGCAAAGAGTAGTCAGATGGGAGCCAAGGCCACAATACCAGGAGGGATGCGCAGTACAGGAGGAGAAGGCAAAGGATCATCAGGGAACAGGATCAGGTGAGTATTCAGAAGTCCAACAAATAGCCAGGAACCTAGAATTAACAGGCAACCTGTGGTCAGCAGGCTGCCTGTATTTATAGTGTGGTCTGAGGGTCATGTGACATGACCAGCGTCACATGACTGACAGACAGACTAGTCGAGCACTAAGTGATCAATATCGGCGCTCAAGGCAGACCTAGGAGCAGGGAGCCTCCACACTAGCAAAGCCGCCCTGGGAACGAGGCTAAACACAGATCCTCACTCCTGAAGCTAAGCAGCAGATCTGTGGATGATGGGATTCCAAGTGAGCCTTTGGCGCCCCCTCACATGCTCCTTCCCCAACACACTATCTCTAACTCCCTGCTCCAAAAAGAAGGGGTGTTTGAGTACACCTAGACATGTTGTGCACCACCTGAAAAGGCTGTGAGAGGTTGTAAATGGAGAAGGGATAACTAAAGGTATAAAATAAGTATGGTACCAACCATTTTAAACTAACATAACAGCTGAGTAATAAACGCTGCAAGTGTTGAAAGCTACAAGCGGAGAAACAAAGGAAGAGAGCGACTTGGGATATATCGGGGAGGCATAGGCCTGCATTTTTGTATCTCTGTATAACCAGCTCCCGGCTAGGTGATTTGCATGTTTAAGTGGAAGTGGTACATGGTAACCCTACTGTGGGACATTGGTGGCAGGACAGAACCTCGCAGGTATAGCTGGTAGAAAGAGGAAGGTAAAGTGAAAAAAGGAGCTAACAAAGAAAAAGAGTTCACAGCAGTGAGTATCATAAACTCCCAGACTGATAGTCCTTGTACCTCTATACAAGCCCATGTCTCTCGGAGTCCTTTTGATGATGCAGCCATATAGCGCCTAGAAGCACCGAGAAAATCAGGTAGAGGAAGCCGCCATCTTAGCAGTCTCTTCTTAGGTCTTGCTGACTGGTTCTTGTGTGTAATCCAGATCCAGGCCGAATGGGAAGAGCCATGTTTACTGTAGGTTTTTTGTTCATAGAACTTCCAGTAGTGGCATTTAGCCAGGGTGGAGGGGGCTATATCTTGGTAGAAATGTAGGGTGGGGCCCGCACATTGAAGAGGTTGTTTTTCCCTGGCTGCTGATAATATCTGAGAAGTGCCCACAAAAGATAGAAGCCCACAGATAATATACCATTGTGGTTCACCCGGCCTTGGCTTGGGACGTAGTGCCCTGTGTATGTATTCAATTACTACTCCTGTGACCCTGTCTGGTCCCAGCAAATTAATAAAAATCTCTTGGGCTACCTTCTGCAGGGCTTCTGTTGCAAACTGCTCAGGGAGTCCCTTTATTTTAATGTTCCTCCTTCTGCTCTGATTCTCTTGGTCTTCTATGAGCATCAGGGTCTTGTTGCATGCTGCAAGGACCACGTCGCCACTGCCTAAGAGAAGGCCACTATGCTAGATTGTGCTGTTTCAAGGCCCTCTACTCGCTGGCCTATCTGTCACAGGTCTGCCTTTATATCTGCCAGCTCCTCCATCACTGGTCTCATGGCCTGGAGAATTGTTTTACTGAGAAAGACTTTTGTGATGGGACAGAAGCGGACTCACTCCAGTCGCTTTCAGCTATGCTCTCTCTGTCGGAGTCTGCAGCAGGATCTCCCGCACTCGCTGCCAACTTAGATTAGTCTCCGGCAGGTTGGGAGGTTTGCTTTTTCCAGCACTTTTGTATGTCCATCTGGGCAGAAGTTGGCTTTGGGGTGTTCAATGGCTTGCTCCCTGTTCGTTTTCACCACTCTGAAAGTCTTTCGGCATACTATAAAGGTGGGTCTGAGGTGCACTCGGGAGGGAGCTGCAGGCTCATGCGTCCATCACATACAGCGGCCAGGCTCCACCCCCTACATCACCATATTCTGAACATATTCTAACTTTTTAAAAGTTATATCTACAAAGTTGTGTGGGGCTAATTTTTTTGGCAGAAAAATCTGTATTTTTTATTGATACCATTTTGGAGTGTGTGAGACTTTTTGATCATATTTTATTCAATTTTTTGGGGTAGGTGAAACGATGAAAAAATGGTGAATCGGACATTTTTTTTCTGTCACGCCATTCGCTGCAGGGGATAAATATTTTTATATTTTAATAGTACGGGCGTTTTTGGACACGGCGATAGGCCCCACAGCAAATTATATGACTGCCTTCCCCTTACCGAAGCAACTCCCTCCTCACGTGCAACCGTGTTCAGTTCCCAAAAGAGCTAGCATAGCTGTAGTGTTCAAATTTGATGTTCTGGCGTAGGTTTTCTTGACTTCCCATTTTTGCAGCAAGAAACTCAGCTAAGAGGTTGGCCATGTGCTGTAGATTAGTTTCATAATGCAAAATGTTGCATCATGGACGCTTTTTAAAGGTGCAAAGTGGGAAAGTCTCACATCTCTATTTGCAACAAATTTATCAATAAGGTGCGAATCTTGGTAAATCTTAGTGTTGGGCGCGAATATTCGAATCACGAATATTTATAGCGAATATTGGCACTTCAAGAATTCGCGAAAATTTAGTATATAGTGCTATATATTCGTATTTTCGGATATTCATCATTTTTTTTCCATCTGAACACATGATTCCTCTCTGCTTCTTGCTTGTGGGCCAATAAGAAGGCAGCAATGTCTTTGTTTGAGCTTAGCAACATCACTAGCAACCAATAGGAAATTTGCCTACCCCTTTACTATATAAGAACCTCCCCAGAAGCCATTTTCTGCATTTTTTTTTACAATTATGAGAGAGAGCAGTGTCATTGCTGTGTGCTGTGTTTTGCTATCACATTACATTAGATAGTTAGTGTATATATATATATATATATATATATATATATATATGAATATCGAAAAAAGGGGCAGCACACCAATGTAGTGAAAAGAGAGTTTAATCACCCATGTGGTACAAAAAAACGCAACGTTTCGCCTCAACAATAGAGCCTTTCTCAAGCTTGAGAATGGCTCTATTGTTGACCCGAAACGTTGCGGTTTTTTGTACCACATGGGTGATTAAACTCTCTTTTTCACTACATTGGTGTGCTGCCCCTTTTTCCGATGTATATTGGGCAATAGGCTTATGCCCTGGGATACTGCACCCGACAGTACGGTTTTTTCCAGTGCCGCCATTTTTCTATTGATATATATATATTATTTAGTTAGTGTGAGATAGTCAGTGTAGGTTAGACAGTGAAATAGTGAAGCTGATAGTTTCCAGTGGAGGGTGATAGGTTCTGCTGTACATAGATACATACATACATACAAGTTCACAACAATACTTAGTGCACCAATCAGTAATATGTAGTCAGACCTGCTAAAATGTGAAGTTGCCCGTATTGTGGAAAAATATGAGCATCAATTGCAGATTTGCGCAATCGCGAATATATTGGAGCACTCTATCTGCATGTAAAGCTATTGCAATGTTCTGCCGTGGCAACCATTTTCTCCAGTCTCATGAAACTTCTAGCTGCTTGAAAAATGTAGCAATAGTGACCCACGCCTGTATTGCACACGCAATACGTGAATATTACACTTTCGCCATCAAGAGAATAATATGATGAATATTCTCCCAAATATTCTTGAATTGGAATATTGCCCCTGCCGCTCATCACTAGTAAATCTCACTCATTATAGGCCATCTGTTTTAAGTTATACCTGTCTCAAATCCTGTCTTAAATGATAAATGTCTGCTCCATCTTCAGCTTGAGATGGAGGGTGCAGAGATTAGCCCAGCCGCAAGGCTTGATTGATCTTTATTGTCCTGCTGCTTACAGGTTGCAGCTGGGAAGCTCCTGCTCCAGCCACTTGTCTTATGTCACGGTACAGTGAGGAGGAGGAGTGAATGTGGTGGACCTCCTGGAACATAAACAGAAGATTTACAGCGCTTTTGTGTGCATTATGGGAAAGCAATGAAATGGAAGGGAATACATTTTTTATTTTGTTGTGGCTTTTTGTGTTTTCCTTTAAAGAAAAAAAAAATACAAACAAACTGTTTAACGGGATTTAGCTTATTATTCTTAGAGGGGTTTGAAGTCTCCTGATATTTCCTCAGGAAAGGTCATTAATATCCGATCAATGAGGGTCCAGCACCCCACACTCCTACTGATCAGCTGTTTCCTGTGGTTTCTGGCGTTGGGACTAGCACTGTAAGGCTACATGCACACGACCGTTGCCTGCCTCCGCGTCCGATCCTCCTTGAAATTTTGCGTCCGTCAAAAAAAACGGATGACGGACCGTTTTTTTTGACGGATCCGATTTTTATGGCAGATCCATTGTAAAAATGCCTATCCTGTCTCAAGAAACGTGAAAAAATAGGACATGCACTATTTTTTTGACGGAATGAAAACACGGATCACGGATGCGGAACAAAAACGGTTGACCATCCGCATTTTTTGACGGACCCAATGAAATGAATGGGGAAGCATCCTATCCGTGAAAAAAAACGGAACGGACGCGGAAACAAACAACGGTCGTGTGCATGGGGCCTTAAGGGCACAGGAAGCACAGCTCTGTTCAAAGTGTAGTGGTCATGTCGGGTTATTGCAGTTTAGCTCCCATTACCTTCAGTGAGAGCTGAGGTGCAGTACACTTTGACTGGAACTGTGCATCTGGCTCTATTCACAGAGCTAGTCCAATCACTGGCGGCTACAGAGAATGGTTGATTGGTAAGGGGTACGGGCCGTCAGAACCTAACTGATTGGATATCCTGAGGTTAGGTCATTTACATTAAGAGCCTGAAAAACCCCTTTAAATTGTAACACAGTAAAAAGGATCATGTAATGATGATGGAATTCTGCCCTAATTGTGAATATACTGTATATCGTCATGAGAGGACGGTAAACGCTTAAATGAGTTGCACATACTGCCAGTAGCAGTGCCACCTCTTTCCATGGATTGTGTTTGATATTGCAGCTCAGCTCCCTTGAAATGCATTTTGCAATACCCAACACACGTTGTGGACAAGTGTGGCACTGATTTTTGAAAAATAAAGCAGCCACATTTTCTTATCCTGTAAAACCTTTAAGTGATTACAGTCCTCTCTTGATATATATTCCCAATTAGGCAAGAATTCTATTATCATGATTTTTTTTAAAGCGCTGCAATTAAAGAACGATAAGCTAAGTACACAATTCTTTTGCAATGATCATACTCCTTATAAAATTTTCCCATGGAAATTTCTTCAGAGCACAGTAGAAATGAGGGCAATAAATTATTTTCCCTCATGGGAAATCGTCATTCCATTATTCTTTAGCACTATCATATAAGCCATAACAGCTATTATTGAGAATCATTAATAAGCATCTCAAATAATTTTTCAATGGAACAGATTTCAGAAAACAGTCGTAATTATAAAAACAGTAATCCACCCGGACTACTGTTTTCTGACATCATTGAAATGGGAATAATACAGAACAGAGGAGATTAAGTAACGTACTTAAATGCTTATAGATATAAAAATCAGGCCAAAGTGACTTTTAATCTCAAATGTTCACCATAGCTAAAACTTACCAGGAAAGGTTAAAGGACCTTAACATGTATAGTTTGGAAGCAAGAAGAGACAGAGGGGATATGATAGAAACTTTTAAATACATAAAGGGAATCATCACGGTAAAAGAGGAGAGAATATTTAAAAGAAGAAAAACTGCTACAAGAGGACATAGTTTTAAATTAGAGGGGCAAAGGTTTAAAAGTAACATCAGGAAGAATTACTTTACTGAGAGAGTAGTGGACGCATGGAATAGCCTTCCTGCAGAAGTGGTAGCTGCAAATATAGTGAAGGAGTTTAAGCATGCATGGGATAGGCATAAGGCCATCCTTCATATAAGATAGAGCCAGGGGCTATTCATAGTATTCAGTATATTGGGCAGACTAGATGGGCCAAATGGTTCTTATCTGCCGACACATTCTATGTTTCTATGTTACCACAAACATATAAAAGTGTAATCTCATACTTCTAAAGATGGCCACACATTTAGATTAATGGTGGCCAAACCTGCTGATTTAGGCAGGACCATACGACCATCTCATGTGTATGGGGGTGTCCAAACTTCCCATAATTGCAGATGTTGGGGGAATGAATGATGAATTTTAGCAGCTTGATCCTTTTGTTGTTTAACCCCTTTTATCCCAGGCCTGCTTTCATCTTTCTGCCCAGGCAATTTTTTGCAAATCTGACACTGTGTCACTTTATGTGGTAATAACTGTGAAACGCTTTTACTTTTGAGATTTTTTTCTCATGACACATTGTTCTTCATGACAAATTCGAGTCAATATATTTCACCTTTATTTATTTAAAAAAAAAACTAAAATTTACCAAACATTTAGAAAAATTAACAACTTTTTAAATTTGAATTTGTCTACTTTTAAGACAAATAGTAACATCTCAGAAAATCGTCATCAGACAACATTCAAGTTATTTTGAGGGGCTTACTTAATGGAAACCATCCATAAATGACCCCATGATACTACACCCTTAACATTATTCAAAACTGATGTTACAGGCTTTGTTAACCCTTGAGGTGTTCCACAAGAATTAAAGGAAAATAGAGAAGAAAGTTCAAAATCTTATTTTTCTTTTAAGATTTTTATGCTAATCAAATTTTTTCTTGCAACACAGCAAGGGTTAAAAATAAAATAAGCCTCAATATGTGTTACTCTGAGTCTTAAGTTTACAGAAATACCCTATATATGGTGGTAAACTGCTCTACGGGCACATGGCAGTGGTTAGAGGGAAAGGAGCTCCATATTGTTTTTGGATGGTGGATTTTGCTATAATGGTTTTTGGGTGCCATTTTGTATTTGAAGAGACCACGAGGTACGGCTACAGTGGAAACCCTCAAAAATGTACCTCATTTTGGAAAATAAACCCCTCAAGGAATTTACTAAGGAGTGCAGTGAGCACTTTAACCCCATAGGTGTTTTACAGAATTTAGAAACACTTAACTGTGAAAATGAAAAGTTTCATTTCTTCAAAGAAAATGTTGCTATGGCCCCAAATTTTTTATTTTCACAGGGAGTAAAAGGAGAAAAAGCACAACATAATTTGTTACCCATTTTCTCCTGAACATGGCAACACCCCATATGTGGTAAACTGCTCTAGGAGCACATGGCAGGACTCAGAAGGGAAGGAGCGCCATATGGGATTTGTAGCACAGATCTTGATGAATTAGTTTACGGACACCATTGGTTTTTATTTTTTTGACGATTTTCTTATGTGGGGACTCATTTTTTGTGGGATGAGGTGACATTTTTCATTTGTACCATTTTGGAGTACATATATGACTTTTTGATCACTTAATATTACGCATTTTGTAAGGTGAGATGACAAAAAATACTGTTATGACACTGTTTTTATTTATTTATTATTACAGTATTCACCTGACAGGCTAGATCATGTGATATTTTTACAGAGCTGGTTGTTACGGATGTGCCGATACCTAATATGTCTATTATTTTATTTTTGTTAAGTATTACAAAGTAAAAGCATTTTAGAAAATAATAAAATCTTGCTTTTGTGTTGCCATATTCTGAGAGCCATATTTTTTTAATTTTTCTGGCTATTGTCTTATGTAGGGAGCTCATTTTTTTGCAGAGTGAGATGACAGTTTTCGTTGGTACCATTTTGGGGTACATAAGACTTTTTGATCAATTGATATTACACATTTTGTAAGGTGAGGTGGCAAACAATAACTGTTCTGGCACTGTTTTCATTTTTATATTTTATATCATCTGATATGTTTATACAGCACGTTATTACAGACGTGGCAACACCTAATATGTCTATTATTTTAATTTTTGTTAAGTTTTACATAGTAAAAGTATTTTTGAAAAGAAAAATATCTTTTTTTTTCCATTTTCTGAGAGACATTTTTTATTTATTTTTTGAACGATTGTCTTTTGTGGGGTCTAATTTTTTTAGGATGAGATAATGGTTTGATTGGTATAGGCCAGTCCATCTCAGAGTGTGGTGGGGTCTGAAGAGTGCCCAAATATACCCTTTCCACAGCAGTAAAGTCTTAATGTCATAATTGTGCTGTACTTTACTTCTGAATTCAGTATGACCTTGATAGTTCTAGACCTTCTGTGAATGTCTTTTCTCTTTCCTCAGGAGTAGTCTCTCAGTTGAGGTGTTTTCTGGCAGCTTTTCACTCTCAGGAATGGTGTTTTCTGAATCAGGCTTCTCTTTGGGCTTTCTCGACAGGATCTCAAACATGTAGTTGTTTACTCTAGCTAGGCTCAGCAAAGACTCACTATTAACCAGGGAGCTGAACCAGTTTGGAATACATAATGCTTAGAGAAACAAGTAAGTGTTTATGTAATCGACTTATATAGTAAGCACTCATTTTTCCTGATGGCAACCAGTGCATTGCTGGTTCTGTGTCTGGTATTCATCAGTGCAGACATTGATAAAATGTATGATGTGTCCAATGTTTAGCTATTCAGAATTAGGAGGTGATCTCTGGTCTCCTGAAACTCCTACTAAGTGTAGTGCCTATTATATGTCACATCTACATGTTCTGCTGTTCATCATGTATAATGGCATGTAAATATCTGGTGTGACATAGGATACACCTACTGTATGTAATAATGGTGTCCAGCAGCCTGTTCATTTAAAGATGTTTTAACATTTTGGAAATAATTTTGCTATCTAACACATTTGATGTTGTATGTAGTAAGATCTGGTAAACTCTTTCAAATGACTAACATTGCCACACAAGCCTGTCTATAACCTGTCATCTTTATAGATTTCTCCCTGAATCTGCTGATACCTCCTATCAATGAATTATCTAGTGCATATCCATCCTTCCAGGCTGTGGACCTATCTATCGAAGAAATTAGACTCTCTACCATCTTCAAAATCTTCAGAAGCAACCTTAAAACACAGCTATTCAGAAAAGCCTATACATTAATCTACAAAAGCAAACTTCCATTACCGCATCATCTGAGCAGCTTTTACCTTCACCTACCGTCTCCTTCGATCCTTCCCTTTGTAGAGTAGATTGTTAGACCTTGGAGACATAGCCCTCTTTCTTTCTGTATGTCTTTCACACAGTAAAATACTTTTTTTATTGTAGTTATACTTAATGGCTCATTGACAAAAATATTAATAATATGTAATAATATGCAACATGGTTTAGAGGAAGGTAATTAATGATTCAGCACTTAAAGGGATATTCTGGTTATAGCAAATTATCCCCTATCCACAGATTAATGTGGGTCCTAACGATGGAACCCCCCACTGATCATGAAAATACTGGCCCCATAACCCGTGGAGCCCCCCTGAAATGGACGGAGCAGGTGGGCAAAAAAGCGCGCCCCTGCTCTCTTCATTTCTATGGGACCACTGGAGATAGCTGAGTACAGCTTTGAGCTATCTCTGTCACTGCTATATAAATGAATAAAGTGGCAGCACGCTTTTATGACCAGCCACTTTGGCAAGTCATTCTTCCAGTCCAATGGGCACTACAAATGGTGTAAACAGGAACTTGGTGAGAAACCAGGAACACATTGAATAGGTAAGTTTTTTTTTTTTTTTTTTTTATACCATACTACTTCTTAAGGAAATTAATTCCCAGTCTCAGACAGCCCCTTTACAGACTGTAAAATGTCTACCCTGTAAACCTCATAGTAAATCTGGGCCAGTGATTCGTGGTCAGTGCTCCATAATGTAAAGAAATACACTGATGAGCAAAAATCTAACAATGTTTTGAACTTTAGACTTTCAGGGTCAATATCTCACTACCACTTCGAACGTGAGACTACCATTATTTTATAGACAATCATCTTGGTTATCTCATACATAAATTTGACTTGCAACTATTTAGCATATGATTATGTCTACAGATTCTTGTCATGTAACTGCATTGTTACTGTTTTGCTCCTAAAATTCTAAATTTTTATTTTTATTATTTTGTTAATCCCCTTAGGCTTTTAACACTGCCTGAATCCTTCTGGGTATGCGCCTCGATTAGATTGTCTCTGCCAAAATCTGTTTCCAGGTCTCTTCTACACCTTCCTAATGTTGGTCCATACTGGTCGACACACTTGGGTATGAATGCAGCCTATTCTTCAACTCTACTCACAAGTGTTCGATTGGGTTGAGGTCTTGGGACCTCCACAGTTCCTTCAATTTCTCGATCTGATTACATTTTTACCTTGTTTCTTTCAGACCCATTTGTACCCATCAAAGCCCAGTCTAATGATTTTTGTCTCTTCACTCCACATCGCCCGTTTTCAATCTTCTACTGTCCACTGTTCATACTTTTTTGCAAACTCGAGTTGACGCCACTTATGACAATATTAAAGTTGAGGCTTCTTCACCCTTTTTTGGGCCACCATTCCAGACTTGTGTAATGCTCGTCGCACGGTGCTTGCATGAACAGCTGTGATCTCACTATTACGAAGCATACAAGTCACCTCCACTGTCGTTTTTATTGTGCCAGAACTGATAGACCTTGTGATGAACCGACTTGTTAACTCCGATATTTTTCCTGGACGTCCACCTCTTGGCATTAGAATGGATGGACAGAATTCAAATCTGGATGATGCTGTTTTTCTTTTCTTGGGAAATCTTCTTTATGGCTGCTCCTGGATTCGAACCATTGACCTTTCGCTTGGGAATAAACCATGAATAGGCCATGTGAGAACAGGTTGTAATTTGTATTATACAAGAAGAAAAAGATTGTTCCACCACCAGGAGCAAAACAGTAACAATGCAGTTACATGACAAGAATCTGCATAACTAATCATACGTTAAATAGTTGCAAGTCCAATTTATGTATGAGATAGCCAAGATGATTGTCTATAAAATGATGGCAGTGTCACGTTCGAAGTGGATGGTGAGATATGGAGCCTGAAAGTCAAAATTTCAAAACATTGTTACTCTTTTGCTCATCAGTGTATATCCAACCCTTCAGATGATCCTTAAAGAGAACCTGTCACCTCTACTATGCTACCCTCTCTGAGCATTTCTAAATGTTTATTGTGTTGCCCTAAACATTTAAATTACATTTTTAATTCTGCAGCCAAATAAATTAAGTATGATGCATTTTGTACTGTGCATTTTGACACAGAAGACTTCTCACAGGAAATTGGGGCGTGTCAGAGCTAGCTGAGATCCTGAGCCTGATAAAAGAACTGCTTCTGCACTGCTTTTGAATTCACACGAACCCCCTGTCTTTCTTTAAGGGCTTATTCACATGAATGTATGGGTTCCGTTTCTGTATTGCGGACCGCATATGTGGATCAGCAATAAACGGACACCATTCCGTGTGCATTCCACATCACGGATGCAGACCCTTTCACTTCAATGGGTCCGCAAATCAGGAGATGTGCGGTGCGGTACTGAAGCACAGACGTAACCCCACAGAAGCACTACGGAGTACCGCAAAAAGATAGAACATGTCCTATCTTTTTGCCGAACGGAGGAATACAGACCCATTCAACCTGAATCCGTCCCGGAGGCCTCACGAATGTTCTCCGTGCATTGGGGATCGCAAATTGCGGCCCCCAATGCATGGAACGGAACACATATGTCCGTGTGAATGAGCCCTAAGTGTGATTTTTCCCTTCCTTATTTGTTCTGTTAGCTCTGGAGCTGAAAACAAACATCACCACAGTACAGTGCTAGCAAAAGAGAGACACCCCTGCTTCTGAGTGAAATATGCTATGCAGCTAAAACAGGGAAAAATATAGGTGAAAGACATTAGGGAAGCTCAACAAAAAAGACTAACACAATAGATGCAAACATTATATATGGCCTAAGGCCTCATTCTGGCATGATAAAATCTGACACTCTCAGCCGATATATTTTGATCAAAACACATCTGTGCCCACCTACCTGCGCCAAGGTGGTCTCATTCAGGCAGGACCTACTCTAAACCTACCTATGCCGTCGGGCATCTACATTCAGGAGAACAGACCCTGTATGTGTATATATATATATATATATATATGTTGTAAGAGGGTGCAAGGTACCGTGGTCGATGGCAGGTACGTGTCACCGAGGTTCCTGGCCTCGGTGAGGTAAGAGCCGGGTTTTCGTGTGTCAGCAGAAGCTAGTGCTGTTTGACACCTTGTTTTTAGTTTGGCTGCAAAGCCAATCCGGGCCGGCTCTTACTGGGAGTAGGCAAAGAGTTGGGTGGGTGCCTATTCCCCACGGTCCAGGCCGGACTTTATCCGGGCCTTTAAAAGGCAGCCTCCTCAGCAGTTGAGGGTGATTGTCCTGGAGCTGCTGTTAGGCTGTGGAATCACTTGAGTTTGGGAGTGCTGATCCATGCTGTGCTGTGTGGAGTTCTCTGGGCTGGAAGCAAGACCCCAAGCAAGGAGGGAGTGCAGACGGCCTGGAAGCCGGAGGTCGATCGCCTTGCGGCTGGACTGACAGCCAGGTGCGAACCTGCACCTAAAGCCTCCCAGGTGACTGGAACCTGTTTTGGACTATTTTGTTTTGCTGCACGTTTTCTGTTGGGTGTGAATTAACACCAAGTGACTGTTTGCTGTGTATTTGCTACAAGTGTGAATTAAACACTGTTTGCTACACTTTCTGGACTCCGTTTTGCCTCTATACTGCACCCGCACTGCTATCTACCAGAGCGACTCCCCACAATTATATATATATATATATATATATATATATATATATATATATACAGTATATATAAATAAATGTAGCCGTGCACATCCGCATATTTAGTTATAATATCATGCACAATGTTTTGTATCATTTTCTGTGATTTTTGATAAATGTATATTCTTGAAGTAGTGGCACCTTCAAGTGTGAATGGGCTCTTATTATCTGAGGAGTAGCATTCTTGTGCACTTTTTGCCCCTCCTCTCCCATAGGCGACCTTGATTAGGTGTTGCATATATCTGTGCATGCTCCTCCTCTCATGGGTTGCTTGGTGCACACAGAGGTAACTTGGAGCAGAACACTATATTTGCAGGGCCTGCTCTCCTAAACATAGATTCCCAACATCATAGCTAGGTTTAAAGTAGGTCCTACCTGACTGAGACCACCTTGGCGCGGGTAGGTGGGCACAGATTTGTTTTGATCAAAATATATTGCCTGAGAGTTTCAGATTTTATCATATCAAAGTAAGGGCTTAGTCCATATATAATGTTTGCATTTATTGTGTTGCATCTAAGTGTGTTATTTTCCATGAATTTTACTTTATAAATGTTGCCATGTACATCCGCATATTCAGTCATCATATTGTGTAGGATGTTTTGTATCTTTTTCTGTGATTTAAGCCAGCAAATGAGGCTAAATGGACAATCCAAATATATTAGTAACTGCCCTGAAGTGAGACAACCCTTTTACTTCCAGTTGAACAAAGTCAAAGAAGAAAATTATGCTCGGTGTAGCTGTCACCGTAAAGTGGTAAGATTGCAAGGATCCTGGGAAAACTCCTTTGGACATGGACGTAGTATGTACTATATGTGTATTTGCTCTCTTGATAATGTTATTTCTTAGGAAAAAAATGTATGGGTTGTAAATGTAACAAATTTCAGTGCAATGGCCTTTGGTATAATGGTGTGACACAGAACATGTTATGTATAGTACCAACAAAGCCAGGATAAAACTTTAATAAACTTTTATACACTATTTCTCCATTTGAAAAACTTGCCTGTGTAGAGCATTTGACTTTTATGTGTGAATCTGCAATAATTTTACGAAATACAATGCAAAAATTTGAAATACTTTTCTGAATTTGGCATCAATTGTGCATCGCTAGTTATGCTTGAAAGAGTAAAATGTTTGTATGCCATAGAATTAAATATATGGATGATCGGAGAAATTTTTCTAAGTGATTTGCAAATCGCAAGCCAAAAAAGAATACCAATCTACATAGATTTATCATTTCGAAATGCCAGATTTGGAGAACAGAATCAGTAATGCTTGTAATGTATCTTGGTAAATTATTAAACCTTTTAAGTCTGCTCTGTTTTATTGCAAAAATAAAATTTTTGGGGGGAATCATTTATGACTTCACTAAAAAACGAAACATTAGGAAGCTTTATTTTATATTGCTTCTATAATAATGTTATTGTTAGGGCTTTCATGTTTATTCAATTAAGTGCTTGTGGCATGGGCGTAACTACTAGGGCAGCAGACATGGTAGCTGCTATAGGGCCCAACAAATAGGGAGACCCATTTCCACGAAGATATAAGTTGCAGTTAATGATGATTATGGACAATGGAATGGGGAATGGAAAATTGAATTTGTCTCCACCCAGAATTTTACTGTAGGACCCCATGGTAAACTCTACTGTGTGCATCATCCCTTCTCTGCCACATTAGGCCAATCTATGGTATAGGAGTCAGTTCTCACACCAGACGTAGAAAACAAATCTCTTTCTTTACTAATGGGCAGAATTGGTGTTGTAGTACATCCAATGATATGAAACACAGTACCAACAATTTACAGTGCATATCTCCCCAGATCGCAAAGTGTGGATTCAAGCAAGAATAGAATGTGGTACTCATTCATCTCTATGCTTACAACGTTTCTTTCTCCAGAATCTCTGGCCAGCAATATTATTTTTGCAATGATGGCTGTTATTTCCCACTGAGGGATACAAGGCTCAAGATATGACTGGTCAGGTCGTGTACAAGGGTGTCTCAACAATGTCCCTCTCACAGCAGTAACGTCTATGAACTTTGACCAGCAAATACCTTAATGTCTCACTCCAGTGCTCGCCCATGCAGATTCTAGACCTTCTTAGCTTTTTCTTTTCTCTCTCTATCTTTCTCTCTCTTCTGAGTACTGCAGAAATGGTGAAGTCTGTCACTCAGTAGATAATCTTCAGAGAAGGTAATTTTCAGGATCTAATGCCTTGCGAGAAGTAGAGCACATATAGCAGCTTCCTCTCTCCTCCTAGCACACCACACTAACCAAATTGAGCTAGGACCAGATCCAGAATCCACACCTTAACTGCCTGCATGGGACTGTGTCACAATTGCTTAACTCTGTCACTTCCATACATACCCACACTAGGAATATACATGGGATAAAATGATATAACATTATATAACAAAACAATGTTTCAAATTCCCTGGTCTTTCAGCCATTGTAAGGATTCTGTAGCAATGTCTTAAGATGTACATTTATTGTAATCCATTTGTCCACAACTGTCATGAAGAGTTAATTCATAAAAGCTATTGCTACAACAATATGTATAAAAAACAGGCAAAAAAAAAGCACAAAAGCTGCATTGTATGACTTAAGCTGTATGACATAAGTACGTTCAATGTAAAGCTAGACTCTAGTCTATTAAGATGGTTCTTAATAATGCACATTGCACTTGGCTTCCTTGCTTCACCTTTGCATGGGTACAAATGAAATCAAACAGAATATGTTATACTAATTCTTAATTTTTTCCCGAGGATTTTCCTTCTACTGCAGTATATAACAACTGCATCCAGTTGAGAAATATTAGTGCCTCTATTTTACACTTCAATGACTTTATTTCTCTGAATACAGCACTTTTATGCATCATAAATAATATTAAAAATATTAAATAATAGGCAAAAGCATGAAAAGTGCATCACTTAAAGCAAAATTGCTGCAACATACTCGCCCCCTGACTCCTGCTATGTCTATCCTGGCCAGCCACCACTGCTCTGATCTTCTGGTTAGCACTGGCAGGAATTCCGGGCAGTGCAAAGTGTGCATGGCTGTTCAGTCATGGCGTGCATGGAAATCATTTTGCCCCATTAGAAGAATCTTAATTGGGCCCCTATTACTCATTCCTGGCCCTTCCCACTACCTGACTTCTTCGCATCATTGCTTATTATATAGTGAATGCGCTGAACTCTTGTCGGTTTACCGTATTGAATACTTACCAACGTTTAGGTTAAATGGGGACATCCAAAACCCCGCCCACTGGGAAGTCCCAACTCCCCTAGGAAATGCCCACTTATTGGCAGGGTTATCATTAGCTCAACTGTTTTTGGCCTTGAAGAGCCTGAATTTATCAAGGATGCTATGTGTACATTTTGTATCTACAGCAGATCTTGTAAGAGTTGGTGACCACAGGCATCATAAATGTTCTTCTATCTAACAAGAGAAGAACATTAGGGGGAATCTATTATTCCTCCCCACACTAGTTTTCAGGTGTAAAAAAAGGCATTGTGCCTAAATTTTGGTGCAAGTGACGTTTCCACTCTGCCCTTGTCACTTTCATTTGGCAAGGCCAGGCCCACCATATTTATTTTGTTTGATACTAGTTTTCTGGTGTAAATGAAAGCTGAAATCTATGCCAGCTGCAAGTTGGTCCAGATCTCACTTTAAAAGGCAATGAAACCAGCTGACCTGTTTTATGTGTGCTTGGCAGCTGAAGGCATCTGTGTTGGTCCCATGTTCATATGTGCCCGCATTGCTGAGAAAAATGAAGTTTTAATATATGCAAATGATCCTGTTGGAGCAATGGGGGCATTACCATTACACCTAGAGGCTCTGCTCTTTCTGCAACTGCCAAGCCCTCTACATTTTGATTGCGAGCGCCGGACAGTGTAAACATGCCCTGTCAATCAAATTGGAGAGGTCACAGCAGTTGCAGAGAAAGCTGAGCCTCTAGGTGTAAAGGCAATTCCCCCGTTGCTCCAAAAGGTTAATTTGCATATATAAATTATATATATATATATATATATATATATATATATATATATATATATAAATATATAATTTTTCTCAGCAATGCAGGCATATATGAACATGGGACCAACACAGATGCCTTAAGCTGCCAAGTGCACATGTAACAGGTCAGACAGTTTCATAGGGAAAAATCTGCACACAGACTGCCAGAGGATGTACCTAATTGCTGTCGAGGCACTAATTAGGAGCATCTTCTTGTAGCGCAGGGGGTATCATAGATTGGTATAAAATGCTGGACTACGATAAATCCCTCCATTGACTTTCTACTTGCGTAAACTTTGGTGTATTTTAACTTTGGTGCTACTTTTATGCGCCCTGCAATTTGCTAAACATCATCTGAAGACACACAAAATAGGCAATGTATGACATGAAAAAATTGGCCACAAAATTACACTGAAACAGGAATCAAAGCAATTTCAGATTCCACCTGTCGCCTTTGACTCCACTCGTGCCTTGTCTTAGAGAATCAGCGGCAATAGGGGAACTAGCCGGAAGAATTACATAGATGCTTAGAATTGGGAATTCATTCCTCATTCGCACAGCTGTTCAAATGAATTCTTCACCTTGGCTAAATCTTTCTTGGAAACATTGATTCTTGTTAATATACTTTTGTAAGCAAGTAGATAGCCTCTCACCTGGTTGCTAGACACATAAACTAGAAGGGAAATGAAAGCGTTCACAGGTCTAACGTCCTCTAGATACAGCAGGAATCCGCAGCTGCTACAGCAATGTTATTTTGAGAAGAACTTGTTATAACAATCAATAGTCCTATCAGAATATTACTAGGGGCAGCAACGAGGCCAGAAAACCATATGAATCAGAACTGAAAAGGTTACGTGTGTCGTCTTCTATTAGAAATCTAACTTCTCGACAATGGACAAAATATGGGAAATAGGAACTATTCATACCCTGGAAATCAAGAAACATTTCTATCAAGCATGCTGATAGAAGACTCCATGCCAGCTTTCTTCAAAGACAATGAAAGCAGTGATGAATAAAGACATGTTGCATTTTGCTTGTATGACTTGTAGAAAATATTAGTAATCATTGCAATGGTCAGATTTATAGACTCAATTTTCATGGTCTGCCAAGTAAATGTTTTAAACGATTGTGAATTCCACAGTATCTGTGCTTCCGTATCCAGGGTCAGCTCCAGTTCCAGGTCTATTGCTCGGTCTTGAACAATAGAGTTTTGTGGACCCTTTTAATTCAAGGGGGTCGTACTAACCCTTTATATTCTGCTTCCCTCGCTGTTTGTCTATCCCTTCCATGGATGAGTTTCCTTCACGTTCCTTTGGTTCTGTGCTGTCCCTGCTCACTGTGTGACTTGTGTGAGGAATTAATTCTCAATTTTAAGCACTGTTACGAGCCATTTTATCTCAATAGGGAATAACACTTTTAAAAACATTACTGCGAAACCGTTTTAGGCAGGTGTGGAAAAAAATGCTGCAAAGTAAGAATGCTTTGTTAATCTTTTAAATGTATTCTGCAGCAGGACAACAACCCCAAACATACAGACAATGTCATTAAGAACTATTGTCAGCATAAAGAAGAACAAAGAGTCCTGGAAGTTATTGTATGGCCCCAACGGAGCTCAGATCTCAACATCATCCAGTCTGTCTGGGATTACATGAAGAGACAAAGGGATTTGAGCAAGCCTACATTGACAGAAGATCTGTGGTTAGTTCTCCAAGATGTTTGGAGCAACCTGGCTGCCGAGTTCCTACAAAAACTGTGTTCAAGTGTATCTAGAAGAGCCGATGCTGCTTTGATTGCAAAGGGTGGTCACACGAAAAATTGATTTGACTTAGATTTCTCTTTTACTCATTCACTTGGTATTTTGTTAATTGATAAAATAAGCTACTAATACTTCTAATTTGCAGAATTTTTTTAGCTAAAACTTTTGCACAATACTTTACATGGTCCAGTGATATGACTTTTACTCTACTGTAAACTGCTAGGGATATGGCTTTGACCCTGGTTGCTAGTACCCTGGTACCACTAGTGAACATAGAGAGCCATAGGTAGGGCATTCAAGAGCAACATGTGGTACCTGAGCTACTGGTTGGAGAAAACATCTCCAAACCATTTCTCAGCTAAGCTGTACTATAAATCCACTTTAGCTGAGATGTTTTGCATATTATCTCATTCAATTGCTCTTTAGCAACAGACAACAAAAAGCTTCTGTTAGGTTGTCAAATCAACACAATTATTGTATGGCTAAGGAACAACTGGGGTATTTTTAAATGATACAGACAAATTTTTTGTGAACGTAAACCTGCAACAACCTGATGGGAGTGTGGAGTGGAGAGTGGGAGTGGTAGTTATCACAGTTCTCGTGGTGGCTGGGTCCTCCTCCCTCACTCCCAGGGCTTGCACAGTGATGACGGTGTAAGCAGGATATCAGATAAATTGTTTCGGCCAGGGCACTCCCTGTGTGTGGTGAAGAATAGAAAACAGGAGACCAGTGTGGAGTAATATTTGAAAAAAGTAACAAGATGGAAGTTTTGGCTGAATCATGGGTCACCTCCAGAGTTCCTCTGAGATGCACTTTCTTATAGCAATTCCTTACATACTATTCCAGCTGAGTGGTGTACACAAATCAAATTTCTTCTATAATGTCTAAAATTCCTAACTGCGAGACTCCAAAAGCAACAATGCGAGCTGCCAACTTTTAGGAAAGTGTGGTTGGAGGCCAGAAGTATCCTAAACAGGTTGTGAGGTCTATTAGGTATAGACATGCGTTACCCTCACAGAGTAAATCTTGCATTGCCTCATTCAGCTACTCAATAATCTCAGGGGTTTTTCATCTACATACAACCTTAGCTGTTCAATGGAGTTCTCAAACATCAAACAAACTGGTTCGGATTGACAGGGCTGGAAGAAACTGCTTCAGCCTTGGTACAACACACTCCTGACTGTGAACTGAACTAGCTTAGACAAGGAGAGACCTCCCCTAAGAGATTAAAGGGAATTAAAGAATGAAAATACTTAAATATCACATTAATATAAATATATTCCCAAATAACTCTCATTAGCTATAATGGCTTATTTTGTCTAGGGAGCTATCATTAGGGGAAATAAAAAGGCTGCTGTCCTATTAGTCCACACAGAACCTCTCCTAATTGCACAGAAGGACAGTTACTTCAGAGCAGTGACTTGCCAGGGATTATGATCCTGCACACAGATAAGATGAATGTAAGATGATATAGGAATGGAGTTCACGAGAAGACATAAATCACAGAGAGGATGGTGGGGATGTGGCTAATGAGCAGCAGCACTTATATGCAGTCTCCATCACCAAAGCCCCACATTATCACAGTCTGTCCTGTCCATCCTCTCTATACTTCATATCTCCTTTATGAACTCAATTCCTCCCGAAATTCAGCTGAAGATCTTATCATCTGTATTCAGATCATATATCTGTATTCACATCATATTACTTGACAAGCAGAGCAGAGAGGAGGATAAGGCAGCTCTTTAGCTCAGTTTTGTGAAGGACCTTGTCCTGCTGTGTGATTACTACAGATTTTGTGTGTACTAATAGGACAGAGGCCATTTTATTGCCCCTGATAATTGCTCCCTGGACAAAACAAACCATTAGAACTAATGAAAGGTATTTGGAAATATATTTATAATAAAGTAATAGCTCTGCCTTCGTTATGGAAACAGCATCTCAGGGGCAGGATGAACCCATGATTTAGCTTACAGTTTATGACATAAACAGTGTAAAACATTAGAAAACAGGGCAAAACTTTAGGAGTATATAAAATCACATAACTTCTCATAACTTTTCATAGTATATTGTAGAATCAACAACCAGCACTGACCATTGCAAATCGACAGTACAAAAATATTTCCCTACAGAACTAAGGGGAGATTTAACATCTCCCTTTCACCTGAAAAGTGACGTTAAAAAGTTTCCCTTTTACACTACACCTCACCACTTTTCAGAAAGGGACATGGCAAGGTTGGGAAGGGGGTATAGCCAGTCGCCTTGGCAAATTTATCTTCATTTTCACCAGCTTTCTGACACGAATGAAGCCAGAAATCTGAGTTGTCGTAGGTTTCTGTTTAGGCTCATGGACCACAGGAGGATGTGCCTAACTGATGACAAAGCATGCGCCTTGTGATAAATTTATGCAAAAAGCACCAGTCTTGATAAATCCCCCCTAAGGCTTTTCTTCATATATCATGGGATAAAAACAAGAAAGAATGTGAGAATACTGTGCAATCCTTCTACATTTTACCTTTTCATCATTCAACTTCCATCAGATTTCCTGTTAAACAGCATGTGATTGTAAGAAATTTGGCTTTTCATTCTATACTATACAATACACTATGTTATACAGTCATTATTATACGTTGCCATGAGTGCTTTTACTTATTTGTCTTTTGCAGAATTCTTCATTGCTTTCTTAGCAGTAACTGTAAAATCACATATTGCATTATGTGCTTTATGTGCTTTCTATTAAGTGTTTTACAAGTTTTTTTATGTGTTTTTTTTATTGGATAGCAAAATTGAAACATGGTTCTTTCAATATGTATGTTGCAATCAATAAACCAACATAAAAGAAACATTACCCACTCCTCAAGATCCTCAGATATCAAGGGTGCCACTCAAATGCCACCTCCCACAAAATTAGACACCTGCTTTCATAATAGGAAGGTTCCTTAATAATATTGTAAATCTGCAGCAGAACAGGCCATTGCACCCCTGCAGCAATATAGTGGCTTTTTTTCTATGATATGTTTTTTTTTATATATGTTGCTATTATACATACTTTTAATTATTGCTACTTATGCTGCTGTTTTAATTTTCTTACACTAGGTGGGGTGGCTTCTCGTATTTTGCTAAGGGGCCCTTTGAATCATAGTTATGCCCATGGGCTTGAATTTCCTCCATTTGTACACAATCTGTCTGACTGTAGATTGGTGGAATCCAAACTTTTTAGAGATAATTTTGTAACCTTTTCCAGCCTGATGAGCATCAACAAATCATCTTCTGAGGACCTCAGAAATCTCCTTTTCTCGGACCATGATACACTTTTACAAGCGTGTGTTGTGAAGATCTGACTTTAACAGAGTAACATAGTTTGAAAAAAAGACATCCATCCATCGAGTTCAGTATGTTATCCTAAGGAAGGCAAAAAACAAACAAACTGTGAAGTAGAAGCTATATTTCTTTATTTTAGGGGAAAATATTTCTTCCCGACTCCAATCAGGTAGTTATAATAACTCCCTGGATCAAGGACCCATCTCTAGTAACTATAGCCTGTAATATTATTACACTCCAGAAATACATCCAGGCCCCTCTTGGACTCTTTTAGTGAATTCACCATCACCACCTGCTCAGGCAGAAAGCTCAGACTTAGATCCCTGTTCTTTAAATAAACCAGGTCACTTCTGATTGTCATCCAATTGATTGAAAACACTGACTCTAATTTCACCTTTAAATTTTCTGCTAATCCTAAAGGTTCACATACTTTTTCCACAGACATATGATATTGGATCATTTCCCTCAATAAATAAACAAATAAACGATCAAGTCTAATATTTTGACTCATTTGGTTGATTTGGTTATCTGTATTTACTTTTAGGACTTGTATGAAAATCTTATATAGCTTTAGGTCAAATTTATACAGAAATAAAGAAAATTCTGAAGGGTTCACAAACTTTCAAGCACCACTTTATCTACTACTATGGTGCCTAAACAGTAATTGAAGTTATTTACCTTTGTCTTAATGGGATTGTCTAGGATTTTAAAATATCATAAAAATAGAGGAAATATAATACCTGTTCAATCCCCTGCCACTCCAGTGTTGTCGCTTTGATGGTCCACACCACTCTTAGCTTCCTTCCCTTCAGCTTACATGCGCATGACTATTGCAGCCGACCTTTGGTCTCAGTGGTTTCATGCCATACATGCAATGATAGGACTGGCTGCAGTGGTCACATGCATTTATAGCACATTTTTTCTGCAGGGATGTAAACTAAGACTGGTTGTCACAACCAACTGAGGAGTAGTGCGGGTTTGATTACAATTTTTTTATTTTTATTTTATCAGATTTTCTGCTCTTCTACATTTATTTTTTAATTTTGGACAACCCTTTTAACAACAAAGCTACAGTGGTCAGTATAAAAGTGTTTTACACAGTGCTTATTTAGTGAATACATTGTCCAGATAGTATATGCAATGCACAAGAAAGAGGGGCAGCATTTATTTTCTAGGCATTGTCACCTCCCTAGCAAAGATTGTCCAGTACATGAGAAGGCCAATTAGTGCCATATGCTGCCTGTTTGCCTAGTGCACTGTGGAAAGTGTACACTAATAAATCATGTTAAACTAAGAAGTTGAAAAATTTGCCTAGATTTGTCAATATGTCTGTGCCTTGAATTTGTCTAAAACGCAGCACAATTTGGCACAATTAGAGTTTCTCCTTTTTTAGCCTTGTCTTCCTTGAAAAGGATGTGAGGCTTAGTAGCATGTGATCTAATAGGCAACATTTTTCACCAAAATTGTGGCACAAATCTGGAATTAAATTCTGTCTCAAGGCAAGCCAACCAACAGTTGGTATGGAGTTAGATTAACTCCTCATACACAACCGTTCTGTGCATTGGGGACCTCAATTTGTGGTTCGTAATGCATGGGCACCATCCGTGTCTGTGCCACAGACGGATCCAGACCCATTCAACTTGAATGGATCCATGATGTGTTCGCAACACAAAAAAATAGAACAAGTTCTCTTTTTTTGTGGTGCGGAGGCATGGATGGAAGCCCCATGGAAGCACTACGTAGTTCTTTCATGGGGTTCCGCGCCTCCGTTACGCACTGCATTTTCCAGATAGTGGACCCATTTAAATGGGTACGCATCCGTGATGCGGTGTGCACACGGCCGGGGCCCGTATATTGCAGACTTGCTCTTTGCATGCCACAATATGGGCCCGGCCAGGCAATGAGGCCTAAGGTGTTTGTGCCTGCATCACATTTATCATCCAGCCTGAGCCCCTGTGATAAATCTGGCGCAGGTCCAGACAGCCTGTCAAAATTTAATCCATCTATCGGATTAGTAATTCTTCCCACCTCTGGTAGTGGCTTATCTCCTGGGAGAAAAAAAGGATTAGGCAAAAATATTCACTTCGCCCAATCCTTCCCCATTATCTGCCAAACAGAGTTAGTCCAGCAGCTTCAAACTATTCAGGTGCACACTGCCACGGCTGCAATGCAAAAACAAAAAGGACCACAAGTAGCAGCAGACTGCTTTATGCACAAAGAGACATACAAACATTGAAAACATGAATACATTTGAACTGCCTTACTGCTATGCTTATAGGAAAATTAGAAGCTCTATTGTATGCTCATATTTTTGATCAAGGATAGACAGAACCTATACTAACGATCTTGACTCTCCTGAGCTTTGGACCTACAAATTTCAGGGCAATGTGGAATCCAGCTATGGCATACTCTCATTAAAAGGACTGGGCAGAGTGTGCTGCTACTTATAGTCCTTGTTTGTTTTTTGCATTGCATCCATGGTAGCGTGCACCTGAACTCCACTTATACATAGTTTGGAGATGCTGATCTCTCTTTTGCACATTTCAGGGAATGGCTTCCTGTATTTAGACCGTGCACTCTGCCCATCTGCCTAGTGCTTTTAATGAGAGTAACCTATAGCTGGATTCTACATTGCCCTGAAATATGTAGGCCAATAGCCCAAGAGAGATAAGTCTGTTAGTGTAGCACATTGTCGCTGGTAGATGGGCCGAACCAGGCTCGGACTGGCCCACAGGGGTACAGGTGAATCCCTCAGTAAACCCCTAAGCAAGTGGCACATAACACAGTAGAGGGAATGTACTACATACTGTATAGTGTACAGCACCTCAACCACCCTAAATTCATATTTTAAAAAAATGTGTAGATTATTTACGAAACCACACAGTTTATTATCATAGATACATCAGGTGACTGAGATGGCTTCTAAGCACAGAGGCAGACCAACCAGTATCTTTTTTTCTGGAGGACCCACCTTCTCAATGGCACAGCATGACCCTTGCATGGTGCTGTGTGAGCAAGTAATATTTGAAAATTTGGGCCCTCCAAATTTTTTTTTTTACTGGTGGTCCCTTGGCACCCCAGTCCAACACTGGGCCCAACATATTCTTGGTCAAAAACATGCGCACAGAGCTTCTAAATTTCCTACAGTAAGTGTAGCAGTAACGCAGTTTACATTTATTCATGTTTTCAATGCTTGTATGAGTCTTTCTGCGTAAAACAGTCTGCTGCTGCTTGTAGTCCTTTTTTGTTTCTTCCCCACCATCTGTTGGGGTAGGTTGGGCGCTCCTCACACACATTAGACTGTCAGCTGCACCCACCATTCTAATTCAGTTTGGCCAACAATACTCCTTGTACAGGGGCCATTAGAATAGAAAGGAAGCAAGGCATGCTTAAAATAATGGGTTCCTTTGGAAGGCATGGACACCTTTTATAATGAAAAAATTTCAGCCAGACATACACCAGATGCCAGCTACCTGTGAGTTCCTTAGCTCCATGTGTATGGGACACACACAAATTAAATTAAATAACCAGCATGGTGTGTTATAACCATGTGTCTTTGCAGAGGATTTGGTCCTCTCCATCAGACAAAGAAAACCCTAATTCACCATAAATAATTATAAAAAAAAAAGAAATATAGAATTGATGTAGATAAAAACATAAGTGTTCACCTTGATGGATGGGGTCGGGTGGTTGAGTTAACCTAAAGAATTTATGTCTATTGGTGCTGGAGAGATTTGGGTTTTATTGAGCACATCCATGCATCAGGCTAGTTTATTATTCTAGCAAGCTATAAAGCTGTAAGTCAAGGATAATGTTTCGCAGGTAAGCAGAAATGTAATTCCTAGTTTTATGCAGTCAACGTGTTATCTTATTAAATCTGTACAGTCTGTTCTTTTACTTAAAGCAAACACAATGTTATAAAAGATTATTTATAGTTAAGTGGTAAAATACCAGAGGAGATAATGATGCCATGTAGAATGAAGGATATTACCGCATTCCCCAGGTACGGAATGCTGTGCTCATGATTAGCAAGTAATTGTTCTCAGGAGACTAGTCGGGGTAATAGCATTCATTTACACCCCCTCACCCAATGACAGTCGGTAGGACTAACGCGTCCTGCTGTACTTGTTGGCACACAGTAGCGTAAGGAGCCAGGTTCACTAGGGTAACTCATTTTTAATTGTTAGTAGAATAAAATCAATACCCCTTCCGTTTTAAAAGCACATTAGAGGGAGCTACATACTGATGAACTATCCTCAGGTCAGGGGTCCGACTCCTGGGACCCCCATGGTCAGCTGTATGAAGAGGTCCCGCCATTCTATGAATGCTTATGGGCCTCTTCCTAAGCCACGTCACATGGACTAGGTGCTTCTCATTCCCATTGAAGTGAATGGAGCTGAGCTGCAATACCAAGCACAGCCTCTATACAATGTACGGTGCTGTGCTCGGTAAGTTACGAGGAGGCGGGTCACTCTTGGGAGCACCGCAGCCTCCTGAAACAGCTGATTGGCGTTGGTGCCAGGAATTGGACCCCGGCAATCTCATATTCAGGCTACATGCACACGATTGCGCTGTGTTATGTGGTCCGCAAATTGCAAATCCGCAAGACACAGATGCTACCCGGAACGGGCCACCTATAATAGAAATGCCTATTATTGTGCACAAAGCAGGGCCACGTAACAGAGCAACAGACGCAAAAAATACACAGAGTGCTGTCAGCATCTTTTGCGGCCCCATTGAAGTGAATGGGTCTGCCTTCGATCGTGGGCATGAGGGCTGATCCTGAGGATAGGTCATCAGTGTGCAAATCCCAGAGAACCCCTTTAAGAGGAGGCATCTTAGAGCTTTTCAAAGCAGTTTATTCTTACTCCAATAGACTGTAAAGGGTTTATTGCAGGATAGAAATTGGTGGCCTATTTCTAAAATATGCCACTAATGTCAAATGGGTTCAACCCCTTCAATTGCTAGAATTAAGTGGCAGCAGAGCTAGTTATGCAACGGACCACTTTATCTCCTCTCTGTTTTTAGAGGTCAGTGGTCAACCATGAAAAAGTAAAAAGATGAAAAGAGGCACTTAATCCAAGCAGCCACTGTGGCTTCATTGATCAGACTTCTACCTGCAGTCTTCTGCCTACATGCCACCAATGTCTATCTGTAGATATCCTCTTTAATTCCAGGTCTTTGTCATATGACGAGTTGTAATACCTATTGGAATGGAGTATATATACTGAAACTATCTATGGGGATTGGGTGGATGGGACCGAGAAACAAAATACTTGTTGGCTTAAAGCAGCTCTTCTCGGAAGGTCACATTTTTATAGTAAGGGGGAGAATATTTTATTTCAGTGATACAGAAAAATGACCACAGCACCCTGCTCACCCCACACTGCAGCAGCAGAGACAAGAATTGGGTCATGAAGATCCACTCTTTACTAGGTCAGTGTAGATTTGTGTTCAGACTCTTAATGTAATATAAGCGGTACTAGAGTTCCACTTCATACAAGGGGGTCAATTACTAAAGACACACCAGTCTCAGTAAAAAGATCGCCAGAGAAAGATGAGCCAAAGAGTTACACCACAGTATTGGAAAGTGGCAAGAGGAGTAAGAAATTAAAAAGATGCAAAATGTTTCCTCAATGTGCCATTTGCACGAAATTGTGCTACTTTTTACTCTTGGCATAAACTCTTTGTGAAATAAACTCCACAGATTTTTTATTTATTTTTTGTCGTAAATAAATGGCAGGTGGTTTTAATTTTTTTTTTCTGCTGTGTTTTTGAGACATTTTATTTTTAGCTTTTTTATTATTAAATTTTAAACTGGCTTTTTCACTGCCATTTTTCAACTGCTATAGGGTTGTCTAAGGGAAAACACAAGATAAATGCCATACCTATTACATGCTGCATTTTGTATAGTTAAAAAAAAAAAAAGCCAAGCAAAACACACAATGAAAATAAAAATCTCTGGGGTGAACTGCATAATGTACTATAGATTTGACAATAACATCTTGCCACATAAAAAAATACAATACATATGTATATGGAATATATATATGGAATATATATATGGAACTTAGCACTCCCGCTTACCCGCCCACCTGCGTGATGCTTTTAATCAGTACTATTACAACATCATAGTGGAGCTGGACACTCCTTGTTTGCGTAGGTCCCCATCTGATTAGAAGCCACCTTGCCACTTGGTAGACGGGCCCGACATATGTTTGATCAACTATATGCGCTAAGAGCTTCTACCCCATGTTATAGTAAGTATGGCAGTCATGTATTTGACCCTGTTCACACATTCACCTGGTTACCCATTCTTAGTGTATTCAGCAGTGTGCTGCTATTTATTTGGTTTGCTGTATAGTTGTCCGTGTAACTTGCACCTGCATTTAAATTACCAGGGTATATATCATTTTTTGGGTATATATATATTTTATCTGTAGGTAGATATAGATATGTATTTAATTATTATTTTGGTCTGTGATGGGGAACAATCACTCCCATTGAAGACTACGGGTCTGTGAAATTCACAGACACAAAACGGACGGCATCTATGTTTCTTAGTGATTTTTATTGACCACTTATAGGAGATGCTTTGGAAATTCCTTTTCAGTCTTTCAGTGTACATGGGATACAGATGACAAGAGTACAGATAATGTAGTAGAGGGGTCTGAGCCCCCAAAATACAGAACACGCACAGTGTGACCTGAAGTCTGGGGCCAGGCTGCTACAGTGTGGGTCAAATTCTATATCCTCCCTCATATCACTACAGAACATACAGAGTAATACAGCGCCCCATACCTCTTACATCCAGTGACATCTCCTTGAAGTAGATGTTCTCTTTCCTCATCTTCTCTTTTCAGACCAGACCACCATTTTTCATCCATTTCTCGTCTCTGCAGTTTGACAAACAAAATCTTAGTTTACTACTTTTCCATCATCCTCCCATCTTCTGGACAAATCATCCTACCACCCCCAATACTGTGCCGCTGTGCTCCCCAATATTATACTGCAGAAATAGAACCCCCCCCCTGATAATACTAGCGCCACACAGTTAATGCCCCCTTCAATAATTATTGGCACATACTGCCCTAAAATAACTGTGCCCAGCAAATAGTCTGTTTTCATGAGTCTGTGTACATGAGCGTTTTTTTTCATGCATCACTTGTGCGTTGCGTGAAAATCGCAGCATGTTCTATATTCAGCGTTTTTCACGCAGCCCTGGCCCCATAGAATAGGCCTGCGTGAAAAACGCACTGCATCCGCAAGCAAGTGCGGGTGCGTTGCGTTTTTCACTTATGGTTGCTAGGAGATGTTGTTTGGAAACATTCAGTTTTTATCACGCGCGTGAAAAACGCATCAAAACGTATTGCACCCGTGCGTAAAAAACTGAACAACTGAACGCAATCGAAGGCAAAACTGAATGGTTTTGCCTGTGAAATCGCACAGTTTTCACTGAATGCATCCGCATCGCATCCGGACCTAAGGCCCCATTCACACATCCGCAATTGTTGTCCGCATCCATTCCTCAATTCTGTGGAATGGATGCGGACCCATTCATTGTGAATGGGGCTGGATGTGTGAATGGGGCCTAATCCGGACACACTATTGTGAAAGAGGCCGATGAGTCTTTGAGGACTGGAGTGGACTATGGAGATGAGCGCTTTCACAATGGAAGCGCTCATCTCTCTGTGCCTTGCCGCCACCCCCCACTTGTCACCAGGGCCGCGCTGCCTGAGGCGATTGCCTCACCTCGACTAATTGGCGGTGCTGCTCTGCTAGCATCCTGTGCAATTGTGGGCCCAGGGCAATGGCCCCCTCGGCCCCCTCCTACACTACGCCACTAGTGTCAGCAGTAAGTTTTTGTTGACATTACTGATTATTTTGCCCTTCCTCTGATCTATCAGAAAAATAACCCCCAAAAGACGGATCCTGTATATGGGGGATCCACATTCACTCGGTCAGCATTTGGTCAGTAATCCATCAGTATTCCAAAAGGCAAAAAAAAACAGGAGTGGATCCAAAACAGAGAGAACACGTGAATGGAATATTTGCATATCTTCTGTGTTTTGTACCCACTCCTGCTTTTGGCTACCAAATCATAAGCCAATTCTGATGCAAAATAGGGACCATATCATGCAGGCCTTACAGCTGTTACATAGACAGTATCCGTTGTGCTTCTCATTTTTCCTTCCTTCTGACAGATCAGAAATGGGGTCAAATAAATTATGATGTCAGCCAGGCCAAAAGGCAAAATAGTGGCCCAGTCAAGAAGTGGGGAGGGTGGTAACAACATGAGAAGTCCACAGAGTGGCCCTATGCCATAGTGGTGAGGTGGAAGCAGTATGAGGAGACCACAGAATGGCCCAATGACAGAGTCTGGAGGTGGCAGCAGAATTAGGAGGAGGCCACAGAGTGGCACAATGACAGTGTGGAGGTGGCAGCAGTATCAGGAGGCCACAGAGTGGCACAATGACAGAGTGTTGAGGTGGCGGTAGCAGCAGCATCAGGAGGAGGCCACAGGGTGGCACAATGACAGTGTGGAGGGAGCAGCATCATTAGGCCACAGAGTGGCACAATAACAGAGTGTGGAGGTGTCAGCAGCATTAGGAGGAATCCACAGGGTGGAACAATGACAGTGTGGAGGTGGCAGCAGCAGCAGGAGAGACCACAGAGAGGCACAATGACAGTATGGAGGTAGCAGCAGCAGCAGCATGAGGAGGAGGCCACAGGATGGCACAATGACAATGTGGAGGTGGCAGCATCAGGAGGCCACAGAGTGTCAAGTTGACATAGTGTTGAAGTAGCATCAGCATCAGAAGACCACAAAGTGGCAATATGACATAGTGTGGAGGTGGTTGCAGCATCAGGAGGCCACAGATTGGCAAGGTGACAGTGTGGAGATGGCAGCAGCATCAGGAGACCACAGAGTGGCAAGGTGACAGTGTGGAGATGGCAGCAGCATCAGGATGCCACAGAGTGGCAAGGTGACATAGTGTGGAGAGGTGGGTGGCAATAGCAGTACCCGCTGACAATAGTGGTTGTAAGAAGGAGCACTTAGCATCAGATGACCTTGTCTAATTGGTGGTGCTGCTCTGCTGGCGCCCTGTGCAATTGTGGGCCCGGGGAAAAGGCCCTATTGGCCCCCTCCTGCGCTACGCCAATAGTGTCAGCAGTAAGTTTTTGTTTACGTTACTGATTATTTTGTCCTTCCTCTGTTCCACCAGGATGGCACAATGACAATGTGGAGGTAGCAGCATCAGGATGCCACAGAGTGGCAAGGTGACATAGTGTGGAGGTGGCTGCAGCATCAGGAGGCCACAGAGTGGCAAGGTGACAGTGTGGAGATGGCAGCAGCATCAGGAGACCACAGAGTGGCAAGGTGACAGTGTGGATATGGCAGCAGCATCAGGATGCCACAGAGTGGCGAGGTGACATAGTGTGGAGGTGGCAGCAGCATCAAAAGACCACAGAGTGGCAAGGTGACATAGTGTGGAGGTGTGAGTGGCATCAGGAGACCACAAATTGACCCAGTGACAGACTGGAGAGGTGGGTGGCAATAACAGTACCCGAGCACTTAGGATCAGATGTGAGGCATCAGGCGGGTAGAAGCAATAGTAGCTGAGGCAGGTAGCCAGATGAAATGGGTCTCTTTTGTCAAAGTGTGGTGTGGCACCATGGACAATCTAGTCTTATGCATCAGGCATTGGTGGGTGGAAATCCTGGTTGATCCACGCTTGATTCTTCTTGACAAAGGTGAGTCTCTCCACACTTTGGGTGGACAGGCAAGTTCTTCTGGGTTAACTATGGCCACCGCTGCACTAACCATCCGCTCTGATGTCGGGTAGTGTTGAGCGCGAATGTTCAAATAGCGTTTTTTTTCCCGAATATCGGCACTTCGCAAATTCGCGAAGATTGCAAATAAAGCGCTATGTATTCGCTATTTCGAATATTCATTTTTGTTTTTTTAAATTGTTAATCCTTGTTGCTCTCTGGTTGTCTTCCCACTTTCCAAAAGCTGTCTTTACCTGCCCGGAGGATTCCTGGCTCCCTGCCCGCTCCAGTCAATGCCTGTTGCCACTTCTGCTGACTTCCCGTGTGCATGGGAACGTCTCCATGCTAAAATTTACTGTCAGATGTGAATCACGATCTAACAAATTTGACTAAGTTGTAATCGCAATACGATTAATATAACCTGAATTACTCACATTGCGAATTAAACTTAGAGCTGGGTTCCTAATGGTTGCATTGTTAGAATATAACAAATATCACAAATTCACGAATACAGCACTATATTTTCAATCTTCGTTATATTCTAGCAAGCCAACCATTAGGAACCCAGCTCTAAGTTGAATTTGCATTGTGAGTAAATGTTCGCATTGCGAAATCAACTAAGAGCTGAGTTCCTAATGGTTGTTGCTAGAATATAACAAAGATAGAGAATATAGTGCTATATTCGTGAATTCGTGACATTCGTCATCTTCGTTATATTCTAGCAATACAACCATTAGGAACTTAGCTCTAAGGACAATTCGCAATGCGATTATATGTTCGCTTCACAAATGAAACTTAGAGCTAGGTTCCTAATGGTTGTTGCTAGAATAAATGCAAGTGGAGAAAGAAAGCGGTGCGGCACTCACCCGGCTGGTTGAACAGTTCCGTTTAATGTGTCATAGAACAGGGACACAATACTGCAGGTAGCAGGGGCGGATATCGAGCTGAGCGGCTGCAAGGAGGCGACGGCCGTTTTGCGCTTGGACTAGCGCATCGTCAGGCCAATAGAATCAGCGTGCGCAGAGGCGCACTTTTATGACGTCGTCCCGTTGCCGGCTCCAGCTACGTAACCCGTCAGACCGCTGATCCTGAAACTACTGACATCACAAGAGACAGTTAAAAATGTTACAAGATGTTACACTCAGTTTTGCAAGAAAACGACCACAGCAATACTAGTATATCTTAGATACAACTTTTCAATAGGTTATTTTCCTGATCCGTGCTGCTGGCCGCATATTGCATAACAAAGTCACATAAGAGGCAAACACATAATTTCGTATATCCCTAATAACGTATGAGTAGTTTAACACAATAAGGTTATAATTGGAGGGCACAGACCATATTGAGTAGAAACACAAAAGGTGCATAATAAAATACAGGTGCTGGCGGATTCAAGATCTGTCCACACGGACCTGCATGATGCAAGAATAGTAGCTACACAATAACACCTCAGAAGTAACGATGGGAGGCAGGTAAGATGTCACCTCCCATGGATGGAGTGCCTCAGAGAGACGACATCCTACAAAAAAACCGCTAAGTCATTCTTTTCATTAAGACCAATCGGTCCCATAGCTTCCGTACGCAGAATCCACTATGCACTAATCGATCCCTAATGGTGGTGCTTTTTCTAAACGCCACCATTGGTTTTTGCAGTGTAAGTGGTGCTAGCGCAGTATCTCCCTTTATAACCTTATTGTGTTTAACTACTCATACGTTATTAGGGATATACGAAATTATGTGTTTGCCTCTTATGTGACTTTGTTATGCAATATGCGGCCAGCAGCACGGATCAGGAAAATAACCTATTGAAAAGTTGTATCTAAGATATACTAGTATTGCTGTGGTCGTTTTCTTGCAAAACTGAGTGTAACATCTTGTAACATTTTTAACTGTCTCTTGTGATGTCAGTAGTTTCAGGATCAGCGGTCTGACGGGTTACGTAGCTGGAGCCGGCAACGGGACGACGTCATAAAAGTGCGCCTCTGCGCACGCTGATTCTATTGGCCTGACGATGCGCTAGTCCAAGCGCGAAACGGCCGTTGCCTCCTTGCAGCCGCTCAGCTCGATATCCACCCCTGCTACCTGCAGTATTGTGTCCCTGTTCTATGACACATTAAACGGAACTGTTCAACCAGCCGGGTGAGTGCCGCACCGCTTTCTTTTCTCCACTTGCATTTATTGGATTACTCTCTATATACTGGGAGCAGAGCACCACATACGGCTCCACACCCGCCGGATCGGTGGTGACCAGCATTGATTCACGGGGGTCTTTACAAGGTAGTGCCGCCCTGATTTCAACTCTTGTTCTCTCCTTACCACATTTCACGTTGTTGCTAGAATATACCGAAGATTGAGAATATAGTGCTATATTCATGAATTCATGATATTCATCATCTTCGTTATATTCTAGCAATACAACCATTAGGAACTTAGCTCTAAGATCAATTTGCAATGCGATTATATGTTCTCTTCGCGAATGAAACTTAGAGCTGAGTTCCTAATGGTTATTGCTAGAATATAACGAAGATTGAGAATATAGTGCTATATTCGTGATATTCATTATCTTCGTCAATTCTAGTAATACAAGTTACAACTATTAAGAACTCAGCTCTAAGTTTAATTTGCAATGCGAATATAAATTCGCGTAACATTCGCAATATATAGAATAATGACGAATATTCGATTTCGACAAATATATGACGAATGTTCAATTGAATATTCGCAAAATATCACGAAATCGAATATGGCACCTCCCGCTCATCAATAATGCCGGGAAGGACAGCTTTTCCAGGGCAAACTGTGTCAGGTGGGGCCACAAATCCAGTTTGGCTGCCCAGTAGTCTAGCGGATCTTCAATGTGGGTTGGCAGGGTGCTGTCCAAGTATGCCACCACCTGCTGGTTCAGGTCCTACTCCAGGTCTAGCTGCTGCTGCTGCTGGTGAGTAGTTTCTTCACTAGGCGGGTGAAGAAACCTGCTCATCAGCGACTCTAGACTCAAGTTGCTGCTGATGGAGCTTGAACTGCTCCTACCCACCCACCTTGCCACAGCAGCCATGGCAGGGGAACGTGAGCGCAGAGGGCTCCCCTGGTCAGACCTGCGAGAGGATTAACGATGGCGCAGATAGGCAGCGGCCAACTGACTACATAGGATGTCTCTGTAGTAGTTCAGTTTGTTTTCCCTCTCGGCAAGTGTAAAAAACGCCCCCATTTTGGACCTGTAGCGAGGGTCCTACAAGGAGTAGAACCAGAAGTCATCCTTATGCCGAATGCTGACAATTCGTCTGTAACTACGCAAGCAAGTGAGCATGAATCAAGCCATTTGTGCAAGGGATTTGGAGGGACTCTCACAGAGAGGCACAATGACAGAGTGTGGAAGTATCAGCAGCAGCAGCATGAGGAGGAGGCCATAGGATCACACAATGACAGTGTGGAAGTGGCAGCATCAGTAGGCCACAGAGTGGCAAGGTGACATAGTGTTGAGGTAGCAGCAGCATCATGAGACTACAGAGTGGCAAGGTGACATAGTGTGGAGGTGGCAGCGGCATCAGGAGGCCACAGAGTGGCAAGGTGACAGTGTTGAGATGGCAGCAGCATCGATGTCCACTGCATACCGCCACGGTGTATCTGGGTCCTCTGCCTCATCTTCCTCATCGCCCTGTAGCTCCTCCAGCTGCTCCTGCTCCTCCATTCCAGTCACCCGTGTAGAAAAACCACCCATTTCTCTGCACATTGCTTGTGCTCCAATTTCCTGCTCCTCCTCCAGTTCAGCCCCCACAGGGCTCATGTGGCCGTGAGATCTAGGCACCACGTCTCCAGTCCCCTGACCAGCCAGATTTACCAGCATCTGTTCCGGGACATGAAACAATGGAATGACATTGTTCATCCCTTAGTCCTGGCGACTGACAAATAACGTGGCCTCCTCAAAGAGCCTGAGCAAACGGCAGGGTTCACGCATGAGCTGCCACTGGCTGACATTGAAGTTACACAGGGGAGTATTCCTGTCCGCTTGAATCATCAAGAAATCGTTCATGGCCTTTCTCTGTTCGTATAGTCAGTCCAACATATGGAGGGTGGAATTCTAACGGGTGAAAACTCAGCATATCAGCCTATGTTGGGGGATGCCGTTCTGCCGTTGAAGCTCAAGGAGGGTGTCTTTTGCGGTGTACAAGTGGCTGAAGTGCATGCAAAGTTTCCTGCCCATTTTTAGGATGTCTTTCAGATGGGTGGAAGACTTCAAGAACTGCTTGACATCCAGACTGAACACTAGTGATGAGCGGAAGATACCATATTCGAATTTGCGATATATTGTGAATATTCGAATAAATATTTGTCTTATATTCGCCGAAATTGAATATTCGTCATTATTTTAATTTTCGCAACTAATATGCGAATACATTATTTGCATAATGCGAATTGAACTTTGAATTGAATATAAAGGCATATTTCCTACTGGCTTGGAAGCATGAACGAATGCTCTAAGTTGGATGCGCAATGCAAAAAAAATTACTATTATTTTTTCATTAGGCAGAATACTTACTTATTCGTCATCATCATTATTCTGTTTATTGCGAGAGAAAAAGGTAGTAATATTTTCGCATTGCACATCCAACTTAGAGCTTGGTTCCTAAAGGTTGGCTTGCTAGAATATTACGAATATCATGAATTCACGAATATAGCACTATATTCACAATCTTCGTTATATTCTAGCAAGTAGCAAGTTCAACCAACCAACAACCATTAGGAACTCAGCTCTAAGTTTAATTCGCAATGCGAACATATACTCGCATCGCAAATTCAACTTTGAGCTGGGTGCCTAACGGTTGTGTTGCTAGAATTGACGAAGATTGAGAATATAGTGCTATATTCTCAATCTTCTTTATATTCTAGCAACAACCATTAGGAACCCAGCTGTAAGTTTAATTCGCGATGCGAACATATACTCACATTGAGAATTAAAGTTAGAACTGGGTTAATGGATTCCCATTGAAAATGAAAACATGATTCCTTCCTGCTTAAGTTGATTGTGGGCCAATAACTCATTGACCCACAAGAAAGAAGCAGAGACAAATCATGTTTTCGCTTTTCAGATGTTGAAAAAATGACGAATATTCGAAATAGCAAATATATATCATTATATACTAAATATTTGCGAATTATCGAAGTTGCAATATTCGCGATAAAAATTCGCAATTCGAATATTCGCGCTCAACACTACTGAATACATGTGCCATGCAGGGCGCATGGCTCAGCCCTCCTTGACGCAGTGCCGATACCGTGTTCTTCCCTTTGTCAGTTACCATGAATTAGAATATTCTTCATTATATAATTTATTTCATCTTATGCAAAAAAATCGGCAATGTAATATGCACGTTAATCGAGTAAGAGTGTGTTATAGGCAACTTTCCTATTGGGTTGGCTTGCTAGAAATTGCGAATATGTAGAATATAGTGATATATTCCTAAAAAAGAATATTAGTTTTTTTTTTTCATCTGAACCCATTACATTTACTAATGGGCTCAGATGAAAAAAAAAAATGAATATTCGTTTTAACGAATATATATAACTGTATTCAAAATATTCACGAATTCTCAAAGTGCCGATATTCGCAATAAAAATTCGCAATTCGAATATTCGTGCTGAACACTACTCTCCACCTCGGCTCGACACAAGCCATCAGTTTTCTGAAAGGAGCAGAGTCCAGCACTTGGAGAGGGAGGGACTGCAGCAACAGCAACTTGGCCAGCAGCACATTAAGCTTCTGCGCCATTGGATGAGTGCACGCATACTGTTGTCTCTTGGAAATTGCTTCGGTGATCAATTGCTGACGGAATGACTGACGAGGAGTAAGAGGAGGAGCAGGAGCATCAGGACCAGCAGATGATGGGAAGGACAGACAGCTCCCTTCGCCTGAGGTGGTGAAGTCTTGACTGCCTTAAATCGGGTGCGTGCCACTGGGTGATGCCACGTTTGCCGCGGCAGGCTGAACCACCACAGCGGAGCCACGATTCTTCCCGGCCACTTTATGGTGACGCTGCATATGTTGACACAGGGCCGTGGTGCCAACATTGGCACCCTGAACTCCCTTACCCTTCTGCCCACAGATTCTGCAAATGGCCATGTTTACCTCCTCCGGCAGCTTAACAAACTGCCACAGCGCTGAGTAGGTGATTTACCCGCAACACTCTGCACTGACTGACTGGTACCACCACTGGTTCTGTGAACCCCTGCACCACTACTTTCCAGTAGTGATGAGATGAGCGGCAGGTGCCATATTCGATTTCGACGAAATTCGCTAATATTCGATAGAATATTCGTTTCATATTCGTCTAAATCGAATATTCGTCAATATCGCGATTAACATGCAATTTAAATAATCGCGTATTGCGATTGTAACTTAAGGCTACTCTCCTATTGGTTTGATATCTAGAATTAGCGAATATGACGAATGTATTCGTCATATTCCTCAAAACGATGATAACGAAGTATTCTCCATCTTCGTCTTAGCTACCTATTCGTCAACTTCGCTAATTCTAGCAATCAAATAGGAAAGTTGACTATAGAGACAGCTGTGTATAATTCGCTATGCGATTATATTATTATTATTTTTTTTTTAATAAATAGAATAATTATAATAATTATCAAGTATTATAATTATTATATTTATTTTAAAAAAAGCAAAGTAATATAATCGCATAGCGAATTAAACACAGCTGTCTCTATAGTCAACCTTCCTATTTGATTGCTAGAATTAGCAAAGTTGACGAATAGGTAGCTAAAACGAAGATAAAGAATACTTCGTTATCTTTCCCACTTCCCAAAAGTAGTTCTACATAATACATTCGTCAATCGTCATCTTCTTCTACCAAGCCAACCATAGTAAACCAGGTCTAAGTTGAAATCACAATGCGATTAATTCAAGTTATATTAATCGCATTGCGATTACAACTTAGCACTGCTATATTACATATTAGGCTAGAATTAACGAATATGGAATATAGCAGTGTTAAGTTGAAATCGCAATGCGATTAATATAACTTGAAGTAATCGCACTGCGATTTCAACTTAGCACTGCTATATTCCATATTCGTTAATTCTAGCCTAATATGTAATATAGCAGTGCTAAGATGTAATCGCAATGCGATTAATATAACTTGAATTAATCGCATTGCGATTTAAACTTAGACCTGATTTACTATGGTTAGCTTGGTAGAAGAAGATGACGATTGACGAATGTATTATGTAGAACTACTTTTGGGAAGTGGGAAAGAAAGAAATATAACAATAAAAAAAAAAAAAATCACTACTCAACACTACTTTCCAGGCAGGTAGGCTCCTTCGAATCTGATAGTCTACCCCGGGCACGTTTGGCTCACAACCTCCCAATGCTCCCACCCTGCTGACTCCCGGCGACACTAGCGACTTGCTGGCTCCGCCGCTGCCTCATGGGGAAGCTGCCACCCTCTTAAAAAAAATATGGAGTTCAGAAATGGAGACACAAAAACATATTTTTTTTTTTCAAAAATGCTTTATTATGTAAAACTGAAACAAACAAACAAAGAAAGTAGACATATTTGATATATTTGCGTCCATAACAACGTGCTCTATAAAAATAGCACAGGAACCACCCTGTCAGATGAATGTTGTAAAAAATAAAAACAGTGCCAAAACAGCCATTTTTTGGTTAACTTGCCTCACAAGAAATGTAATATAGAGCAATTTAAAATCAAATGTACCCCCAAATAGTACCAATATAACTGACACCTTATTCCCTAGTTCTGAAATAGGGTCACTTTTTGCTAGTTTCTACTGTAAGGGTGCATCAGGGGGGCTTCAAATGGGACATGGTGTCTAAACACCAGTTCAGCAAAATCTACCTTCCAAAAACCATACGGAGCTCCTTTTCTTCTGGGCCTTACCGTGTGCCCTTACATCAGTTTACAACTAGAGTTGAGCGAACACCTGGATGTTCGGGTTCGAGAAGTTCGGCCAAACCTCCCGAAAATGTTCGGGATCCGAACTCGACCCGAACTTCATCCCGAACCCCATTGAAGTCAATGGGGACCCGAACTTTTGGGCAATAAAAAGGCTGTAAAATAGCACAGGAAAGGGCTAGAGGGCTGCAAAAAGGCAGCAAAATGTAGGTAAATGCCCTGCAAACATATGTGAATAGGGAAATGACTTAAAAAAAATACAGAAAAATAATAAATAAACATTCTAAACTTGAGCCCAAGTGAGTGACATTGGCACCTGTCACCCAGCAAACAGAGTATGTGGCAGCAACGCCACCACATCTGTCATTGTCACCAAGCATCTCCACAAAATCCCATGGAAGTGTTCAGCTATCAGCTGTCCATCTCCCAAACACTGGAGAGAAAAAGAAATAGAAAGAGGAAGTACCTCCCTACCCAAGGCTCTGAATGCCTTATTTCAAACTTCCTGGTCCTTGGTTGAAATGCTGTCATTCTGTCTGGTGGACAGTTTTAAAAACCTTATGGTGGTGGCTATCCCACAGTACGTGTATCCCAGCCGCCGCTACTTTTGCAGGCAAGCCACCCCTTCCCTGCACAACCAAGTGGCGGACAAAATCAAGTGTGCACTGCACAACGCTATCTGTGGCAACGTCCACATAACCAACAACACAGTGGGTAAATGTAGCGGCTGGCCCAAAGGCGGATAGCATTTTTGAGAATGTCATTCCCCCGAGGATTGCTGGGCATTTCTCTTTGTATCCTGTTACCTCCTCCTCCTACTCGGCTTCCTCCTCCTCTACCACCTCCTCATCCACTCAGAGTAACACCTTCACCACCCACAGCAGCACAGCCAGGGAGAAACGACAGCAGGTTGTTTTAAAACTTGTGTGTTTGTGGGACAAACCCCGCACCGCGCAAGAGCTGTGGACAGGCATGGAACAACAGACCGTCCATTGGTTGGTGCCACTGAGCCTCAAGCCCGGCCTGGTGTTGTGCGCTAATGGGCGAAATATACTATCAGCTCTGGGCCTAGCCGGTTTGACACACATCCCCTGCCTGCCACATGTACTGAATTTGGGGTGCAGAAAATCCTAAACACCAGACAGTGAAAATCAATTCAGTTAATCGAACACACACAACATCCCCCCCCCCCCTTTCATTCAAACCATTAACAAACTATTTACAAATTTTCTTAAAAACATATTGAAATAACTATAATGCAGCTAAACTTACTATATAAACAAACAGAACTATATACACGCCTTATCCTTAACTTAAGGCCAGTGACATCCAAGTGGCTCGAAGGGTGGGTTCCTGCACCAACATAGTCCCTGACCTGGAACACAATTGTCCAGCCAGGGCACAGTTCTGGAGGATGAGGAGGATAAGAAGGATGAGGAGGAACCGTGTTATCAGCAGGGTGGCACCCAAGCCAGCTCAAGGTCAGCTGGGTCACCATCAGCACCTCAGAAGGCTGGGTTAGCATTGGCGAAATGTGGGAAAGTTTTGTTATCACGCCACAACAACCTGCACCACCAGCAGATCTGGAAGGTTTCAGCAGGAGGCAGCATTTCAGCAACATGGTGGAACTTTTGCTGATTACTGGGTGGCCACCTGCTGCATCCCCATTACAAGGACAATGTGCCGTCCTTAGTTCCCTCACTGGAGTGTAATAGGAAGATGAGCCCACTAGTAGACACGCTGCATATGGCATTCACACCTGACACCGGGGACTCAGTGGAAGCACATGGTGAAGGCAGAGGAGGAGGAGGAAGAATTTGGCAATGCAGCTGGGTCACCTCAGAAGGCAGGTTTATCATATGCAAAATGTGGAAAAGCTTTGTCATCACGCCAAAACAACCTGCACCACCATCAGATCTGGAATATCTTAGCAGGAGGAAGCATTTCAGCAACATGGTGGAACAGTACACGTACTGACTGATGGGTGTGCCTAGGGGAATAGCTACAGGGGAAGCAGGGGAAGCAACTGCTTTGGGGCCGTGACCTAGAAAGGGCCCATCCAGGAGGAGGAGGAGGACTAACAGTATTATACAATGAAATTATATACAGTGGCAGTATAGACAGTGTAGAAAGTGAATAGAACAGCTGCTGGACCTGGTCTGAGAGAGCGATCTTTAGTAGCCACAGGCATGGCGGCATGAAAGGAAGGGGTTTGCGCAAAAATTATTGGGGGAGGGGGTCCCCATTCAAAAATTTGCTGTGGTGCCCAATCATTTTTAGCTACGCCACTGGGTCTGCCCCATTCAACTTCTGGGTCATCAAATTGGGCACATGTCCTGAGGTTTCCCTTTACGCCTTGGAGGTGCTGGCCTACCCTGCAGCCACTGTATTGTCTAAACGTGTGTTTAGCATGGCTGGTGGCATTATCACAGACAAGCGCAGCCGCCTGTCCGCAAAAAATGTGGGCAAGCTTTCGTTTATTAAAAAGAACCAGGCATGGATCCCACAGGACTTGTTTGCACCTTATGCAGAATAGACAAGTATACCGGCCTCACCCAACCACTTACACTTTGTTTTATTTTTTATATTTTCCCAATGTTTTGGGGTCTACACTACACTAATTTATTTAAAAAAATTAAAAATTAAAAAACAGTTATTGGCGACTACCTTTGGCTTCACAGCCCAAAAAGGCTTTATTTCATGCAAGAATGTAACTGCCAATTGTAATGCAGTTATGCAGTGCAGGGGTTTGTACCTGGCAAAAATGGTAATATTTCACCCAACAATTTAAAATCTATCCTTTGCCAGACAGTATTAAACTTGGCTAACCACAGCTGGATCCACTGATTAATTGTATTGCTATTTTGGCAATATAATTTCACCCCAGAAAAAAATCTACCCTTTGCCGGACACTATTAAACTTGGCAAGCCACAGCTGAAAACACTGATTTACGGTATTGCTATTTTGGCAACTGAATTTCACCCCAGAAAATAATATATCCTTTGACGGACACTATTAAACTTGTCCAGTCACAGCTGGAACACCAGATTTACGGTATTTCTATTTTTGCAACTGAATTTCACCCCAGAAAAAAATATATCCTTTGCCGGACACTATTGAACTTGGCCAGCCACAGCTGAAACCACTGATTTACAGTATTGCTATTTTGGCAACTGATTTTCACCCCAGAAAATAATATATCCTTTGACGGACACTATGAAACTTGTCCAGTCACAGCTGGAACACCAGATTAATTGTATTTCTATTTTGGCAACTGAATTTCACCCCAGAAAATAATAAATCCTTTGCTGGACACTATTTAACTTGGCCAGCCACTGCTGGGACACCATATTTATGGTATTGCTATTTTGGCAATTGAATTTCACCCCAGAAAAAAATAAATCCTTTGCCGGACACTATTAAACTTGGCCAGCCACTGCTGGGACACCAGATTTACGGTATTGCTATTTTGGCAATTGAATTTCACCCCAAAAAAAAAAAAATCCTTTGCCGGACACTATTAAACTTGGCCAGCCACTGCTGGGACACCAGATTTACGGTATTTCTATTTTTGCAACTGAATTTCACCCCAGAAAAATATATATCCTTAGCCGGACACTATTGAAATTGGCCATTCACAGCTGAAACCACTGATTTACGGTATTGCTGTTATGGCAATTGAATTTCACCCCAGAAAAAAATATATCTTTTGCCGGACACTATTAAACTTGTCCAGTCACAGCTGGAACACCAGATTTACGGTATTTCTATTTTTGCAACTGAATTTCACCCCAGATAAAAGTATATCCTTTGCCGGACACTATTGAACTTGGCCAGCCACAGCTGAAACCACTGATTTACAGTATTGCTATTTTGGCAACTGAATTTCACCCCAGAAAATAATATATCCTTTGACGGACACTATGAAACTTGTCCAGTCACAGCTGGAACACCAGATTTACGGTATTGCTATTTTTGCAACTGAATTTCACCCCAGAAAATAATAAATCCTTTGCCGGACACTATTAAACTCGGCCAGCCACTGCTGGGACACCAGATTTACGGTATTGCTATTTTGGCAATTGAATTTCACCCCAGAAAAAAATAAATCCTTTGCCGGACACTATTAAACTTGGCCAGCCACTGCGGAGACACCAGATTTACGGTATTGCTATTTTGATGACAAGCGCTGTTGTAATAAACAGCACAGCATTCAGGATAGGCAAAAGTGTAGAAGCTCCTAGCAATCAGTCAGATGATCTGGACTGTCATGCGGCAGCTTGTCATCTTGTATTGCTGGCACAGTCATGCGGGGCCCGTATTCCTCAACTGTGAGCCCCTCCTCCTGACCTCTGCTCTTACTACGTCCATCCGTCATGCAGCTGGCACTGCACGCAGATAGTGAGCTCTCTTGCCGCCCGTGTTTCAGAGGCTGATCAGAGCAGGGGAGTTCAGTGTGGGAGGGTGTGATGACACGGCAGGAGAAGAGGAGCAGGAGGCTTAAATAAAGCTATAAAAGTGTGTCCAGCAAAGCCAGTCCCAAATAGTGATGTCCCGAACTATTCGCCGGCGAGCAGTTCCCGGCGAACATAGCTTGTTCAGCAGACACATTCCAGCCAATCAGCACCCTCTTTCCCACACCCTCCCACCTCATATAAAAATGGCAGCCATTTTAGATTCAGTCTGAAGCTGCAGTGTGTTAGTGAGAGCAGGGATAGTGCAGCTGCTGTGCTGATGAATTCATAGGGAAAGAGGTAGCTTGGCCAGTGTTCTGTGTCCACAGACTCATCTGCTGTAACGACAGCGTCACAGCACCCCAAAAAGCCCGTGTGGCACAGGACTTTGCATAAAAAAAGGCATTTAATTTTTATTCTTTAATCTAATTTCAGTTGCCTGCCTGCTGCCAGTGTGTGTCAGGCCCACTTCCACTGACTGTAGTGTGCCCACTGCCAGTGCCCACCACTCATACCATGTGGCACAGGACTTTGCATAAAATAAAAGGCATTTAATTTTTACACTTTAATCAAATTTCAGTTGCCTGGCCTGCCAGCTGCCAGTGTGTGTCAGGCCCACTTCCACTGACTGTAGTGTGCCCACTGCCAGTGCCAACCACTCATACCGTGTGGCACAGGACTTTACATAAAAAAAGGCATTTCATTTTTACACTTTAATCAAATTTCAGTTGCCTGCCTGCTGTCAGTGTGTGTCAGGCCCACTTCCACTGACTGTAGTGTGCCCACTGCCAGTGCCCACCACTCATACCTTGTGGAAAAGGACTTTGCATAAAAAAAGGCATTTCATTTTTACACTTTAATCTAATTTCAGTTGCCTGGCCTGCCTGCTGCCAGTGTGTGTCAGGCCCACTTCCACTGACTTTAGTGTGCCCACTGCCAGTGCCCACCACTCATACCGTGTGGCACAGGACTTTGCATAAAAAAGGCATTTAATTTTTACACTTTAATTTAATTTCAGTTGCCTGCCTGCTGCCAGTGTGTGTCAGGCCCACTTCCACTGACTGTAGTGTGCACACTACCAGTGCCCACCACTCATATCGTGTGGCACAGGACTTTGCACAAAAAATAGGCTTTCAAATTTTACACTTTAATTTAATTTCAGTTGCCTGCCTGCTGCCAGTGTGTCAGGCCCACTTCCACTGACTGTAGTGTGCCCACTGCCAGTGCCCACCATTCATACCGTGTGGCACGGCACAGGACTTTGCATAAAAAAAAGGCATTTCATTTTTACACTTTAATCTAATTTCAGTTGCCTGCCTGCTGCCAGTGTGTGTCAGGCTCACTTCCACTGACTGTAGTGTGCCCACTGCCAGTGCCCACCACTCATATCGTGTGGCACAGGACTTTGCATAAAAAAAAGGCATTACATTTTTACACTTTAATCTAATTTCAGTTGCCTGCCTGCTGCCATTGTGTGTCAGGCCCACTTCCACTGACTGTAGTGAGCCCACTGCCAATGCCCACCACTCATACCGTGTGGCACAGGACTTTGCATAAAAAAAAGCATTTCATTTTTACACTTTAATCTAATTTCAGTTGCCTGCCTGCTGCCAGTCTGTGTCAGGCCCACTTCCACTGACTGTGGTGTGCCCGCTACCAGTGCCCACCACTCATATCGTGTGGCACAGGACTTTGCATAAAAAAAGGCATTTCATTTTTACACTTTAATCTAATTGCAGTTGCCTGCCTGCTGCCAGTGTGTGCCAGGCCCACTTCTGCTGACTGCAGTGTGCCCACTGCCAGTGCCCACCACTCATACCGGGTGGCACAGTACCTTGCACGCACCACTAGTACCACTAGTACCTCTAATAAAAAAAAAATGACAGGCAGAGGCAGGCCACCCCGCAGGGGCCGTCGTGGTGCTGTGATTTCCTTTGGCCCTAGAATAATGCCCAGTGTTCAGAGGCCACATAGCCTGAACTCGAAAAATTCTGAGGACATAGTTGACTGGCTTACACAGGACACCCAATCTTCTACAGCTTCAGCTCAGAACCTTGACGCACCATACTCCTCTAGTTCAGCTTCGGGCACCTCTCAAGTTACCACTCGCCCGCCCGCCACCAGCACCACAGCCCCTATATTTGATCTGTCAGAGGATTAATTTACACATCAGTTGGAAGAAATGAGTAATGCGCAACCATTATTGCCAGAGGATGTAGATAACAGGGATATGTCTCAGTCAGGCAGCATTACACACATGGACATACGGTGTGATGATGATGATGTTGTAGCCGCTGCTGCTTCCTTTGCTGAGTTGTCAGATACAAGTGAAGTGGTTGATGATGACGATGTGTCCGTGGATGTCACGTGGGTGCCCGCTCGAAGAGAAGAACAGGGGCAAAGTTCAGATGGGGAGACAGAGAGGATGAGGAGACGAGTTGGAAGCAGGGGGAGGTCGTTGCAAGGAGCTAGTGGCACAGTCAGACAACATGTACCGGCACCCAAGGTCAGCCAGACAGCACGTCAATCAACGCATGCTGTTGCCACCACCAGAATGCCGTCATTGCAAAGCTCAGCAGTGTGGCATTTTTTTTGTGTGTCTGCCTCTGATAACAGCGATGCCATTTGCAACCTGTTCCAAAAGAAACTGAGTCGTGGGATCAACACATGAGTACAAGCAGCACATTAACTCAAAGCCACCATCCTGCTCCTGGTCCAGCATCTTCAGCCACGTCAACCACTGCTGTCCTCCCTGCCCCCTCTCAACCACCCGCCACTCTGCCTCTCACCTTCAGCAGTTTCTGCTCATCTGCCCACAGTCAGGTGTCTGTCAAGGAAATATTTGAGTGTAAGAAGCCAATGTCACAGAGTCACCCCCTTGCCCGGCGTCTGACAGCTGGCTTGACGGAACTCTTAGCCCGCCAGCTTTTACCATACAAGCTGGTGGAGTCTGAGGCCTTCAAAAAATTTGTAGCTATTGGGACACCCCAGTGGAAGGTACCCGGCCGAAAAATTTTTCACAAAAGGCTATCCCCAACCTGTACTCTATTGTGGAAAAGGAAGTCATGACATGTCTGGCACACAGTGTTGGGGCAAGGGTCCATCTGACCACTGATACCTGGTCTGAAAAGCACGGTCAGGGCAGGTATATCACATACACTGCGCATTCGGTAAACCTGCTGAAGGCTGCCAAGCATGGAATGCGTGGCTCTGCAGCGGAGTTGGTGACACCACCACGACTTGCAGGCAGGCCTGCTGCCACCTCCTCTACTCCTCCTACTCCATCCTCTTCGCTAACCTCCTCGGCTAAATCCTATTTTGCTGCTGCGTCTTGCTCCACATCATTAACTGCACCCCCCCAGCTCCCCAGGGGCTATTCCACATCCCGGATATGACAGTGTCACACCGTCTTGGGGTTAACTTGCCTGAAAGCAGAGAGTCACACCAGACTAGCACTCCTGTCCGCCCTGAACGCACAGGTGGATCATTGGCTGACCCTGCACCAACTGGAGATCGGCAAAGTGGTGTGTGACAACGGAAGCAATCTATTGGCGGCATTGAATTTGGGCAAGTTGACACATGTGCCGTGAATAGCACATGTGTTGGATCTGATTGTACAACCATTTGTGTGTAAGTACCCAGGCTTACAGGATGTCCTCAAGCAGGCCAGGAAGGTGTGTGGCCATTTCAGGCGTTCCTACACGAAACAACATGCCAATGAGGTGCTTGATTTGAAACAGCCCGACACGTTGGAATTCAACACTCCTTATGGTCGACCGCCTGCTCCAACAAGAAAAAGCCGTCAATGAGTATTTGTATGACCGGGGGGCTAGGACAGCCTCTGCGGAGCTGGGTATTTTTTTGCCACGTTACTGGACACTCATGCGCATTGCCTGTAGGCTCATGCTTCCTTTTGAGGAGGTGACAAACCTAGTTAGTCGCACCGAAGGCACCATCAGCGACCTCATCCCATTTGTTTTCTTCCTGGAGCGTGCTCTGTGAAGAGTTCTTGATCAGGCCATAGATGAGCATGAAGAAGAAGAGGAATAGTTGTGGTCACCATCACCACCAGAAACAGCCTTATCATCATCGCTTGCTGGACCTGCGGCAACGCTGGAAGAGGAGTCTGAGGAAGAGGAGTCAGAGGAGGAATGTTGCTTTGAGGAGGAGGAAGACCAACCACAGCAGGCATCCCAGGGTGCTCGTTGTTGTCACCTATCTGGGACCCATGGTGTTGTACGTGGCTGGGGGGAAGAATAGACCTTCAATGACATCAGTGAGGACGAGGAACGGGACATGAGTAGCTCGGCATCCAACCTTGTGCAAATGGGGTCTTTCATGCTGTCATGCCTGTTGAGGGACCCTCGTATAAAATGGCTGAAGGAGAACGACCTGTACTGGGTGGCCATGCTACTAGACCCCCGGTATAAGCATAAAGTGGCTGAAATGTTACCAAATTCCCTGAAGTCGGAAAGGATGCAGCACTTCCAAAACAAGTTAAAAAGTATGCTTTACACAGCATATAAGGGTGATGTGTCAGGACAGCGGGAATCTAACAGGGGAAGAGGTGAAAGTAATCCTCCTGCTACCATGACCACGCTGGCAAGGACAGGACGCTTTAAAGACGTGCTGTTGATGGAGGACATGCAGAGGTTTTTAAGTCCTACGCATCGTCACAGCCCTTCGGAGTCCACCCTCAGAGAACGGCTCGACCGACAGGTTGCAGACTTCCTCGCCTTAACTGCAGATATCAACACTCTGAGGAGCGATGAACCCCTTGACTACTGGGTGTGCAGGCTTGACCTGTGGCCTAAGCTATCCCAATTTGCGATAGAACTTCTGGCATGCCCCACTTCAAGTGTCCTGTCAGAAAGGACCTTCAGCGCAGCAGGAGGTATTGTCACTGACAAGATAGGATTTAACTGGAAGTCTCTACAGTTGTATTAGTGGTATTCAAAGAGTGTGATAGTCATTCCCAAAAAGTCCATCTTCAAAGTCTCACTACTGTTATAACTCCAGATGCATTTCGGGACTTTTACATGCCCCTTCCTCAGTGGGAACAACTATCACACTCTTTGAATACCACTAGTACGACTGTGGAGACTTCCAGTTAAATCCTATCCGGATTTCTCTTTTAGCGGCCGCACTAATTAACAGCTACAGCCCGCATCACGTGAAACGCCACGGTTGATGACATATAGGACCACGTGGGACGCCGCGGCAGGTCCTAGAAGGGCGCTAAATTAGCTGGATACACGAACGGCCGGCTGTGTCTGAAGGAGTGGTAAAGTAACTATACTTTTAAACTATTAATCGGAACATTTGAAACACACAGAGTGCTTGCCATAGATGTACCATTAACAGATACATGGGACTAATTTTAGCTGTCCAAAACAAAAATGAGGACGTGGAGATGTCACTTATGAATTAGACACCCCCTGAATCCATCATGTGCATATCCTTACTTGTGGCTAACCTTTCACACTGATAAGCAAATCGAATCCGATTGGAAAGTTTATTTCAGCGTCGATTGAATTGAATGGACTAACTAACACAAAACTGTGTCCTTTTATGGTACTTTTTTGTATGAATTATTGTTTTTTTTATATTTTTATATAATGTGATATGTTTTTTTTTGATGAATTATTCATCATTATTAATTACTGCGGTCAATAAAGTTTCTAATTACAATTTAGACACTTCTGGTCTGTGGATTCAGTGTATTGAGTGACCCTCTATACTGTATTTTATATCAAGAATAGTACTAAGTAACACACCACTCATATAGGGTTGCACAGTACAGTACACGGCACATGCGCTGTGCCCCAAATACTGTAGGAAGTAAGACTAACCACCAAGCTTTTTTTTTCCATCTCCCGGTTCCTAAAATCTATTTGATACACGTCCCCTGATAGAGGACGTAACAGGGATTAGACTGATAAGAATAGTACTAAGTAACACACCACTCATATAGGGTTGCACAGTACATTGCACGGCGCACACACAGTGCCCCAAAAATGGAAGTAACAGGAATGACCAAGCTTCTTTTTCCATCTCCCGGTTCGTAAAATCTATTCGATACACGTCCCCTGACAGGGGACGTAACAGGGATTAAACTGATAAAAATAGTACCACAGATTACTGAACACACCACTCATATAGGGTGGCACAGTACATTGAGCGAGGAAGAGACCTTCAATGACGTCAGTGAGGACAAGGAACGGGATATGGCTAGCTTGGTATCCAACCTTGTGCAAATGGGGAGTTTGCGTTTGTGCAAATAGACTGTTTGCGGTTGGTTGCGGTGCATTAAACGGGGAGTTTGGTCTGTCACAGTTTGGTCTGTCACTGTGAAGCGGGCGTAACTACCTGATCAATACAACATCATACCTGATCATTTACACACAATAGATGTTTTAAAGCACGTTATTCCAAACAATTTAGGAATGTTAGGTGATTTATGCCTTTTATGGATTAAAACCCGACTCTGCGTCAACTACGTAATTTTCAAGGGAATTTTGCCATGGATCCCCCTCCGGCATGCCACAGTCCAGGTGTTAGTCCCTTTGAAACAACTTTTCCATCACTACTGTGGCCAGAAAGAGTCCCTGTGGGTTTTAAAATTCACCTGCCTATTGAAGTCTATGGCGGTTCGCCCTGTTTGCCGGTTCGCGTACATTTGCGGAAGTTCGCGTTCTCCGTTCGCGAACTGAAAATTTTATGTTTGCGACATCTCTAGTCCCAAAGTCCCTAAACTGTATCCTCTGCTGCTATATACGCATCGAACGGACACTGCATCGAAAGTGGACATGTCTCTTCTTTAGACTGTTGCGGGTTTAACCCCTTCAGGACCGGGCCATTTTCCGTTTATTCATTTTTTTTTACTCCCATCCTTCCGAGCCATAGCTTTTTTACTTTTCCATTCACATAGCTGTACTTTTTAATGGTACAATTTACGGTTGCAAACAATGTTGTTGGAAATGGGAATTTTTTTTTAAATGGGGTAGAATTATAAAAAAAAAAAGTTTTGCTACAGTTTTATGAGATTTGTTTTTACAGCATTTTCTATGCGTCAAAACTGACTTGTTACATTCGTTCTCTGGGTCAGTACAATTTCATCTATACCACATATGCATAGTTTTTGCAATTTAATACTGAAAAAAAACTTTGAAAAAACAATTTTATTTTCTTTGCATTGCCATGTTAAGGCTACTTTCACACTACTGTTAGCAAGGTCTGGCAGGTTGTTCCCCTGCCGGATCCATGCTAACGTTAGCCCACTAGTGCTGCCGGAAGTCCACTCTTGTCTCATTCACTTTAATAAGGAAGGATCGGACATGGGGCCACAGCACGGCAAACATGCCGAGAGGTGGCCGGACAAAAAACGCAGCGTGCCTGGGCCAGAGGAGACTTGCGGCAGCATTAATGGGCTAACGTTAGCACGTATACGGCAGGCTGTTCCCTGCCGGAACAGCCTGCCAGCCCCTGCTAATGCCAGTGTGAAAGTAGCCTAAGTCACCACTTTTTGCCGGACAATCTATAGTTTTTATTGATACCCATGTTGGAGTGTGTACGACTGTTTGTTCACTTTTTATTAAAATTTAAAAAAAAACTTATTTTTTACACTTTTTAATAGTTACCCTATGGAACTTGAACAAGAAATGATTAGATTGCTTCAGACATAGACTCCAGTTCATTAGCAGTCTATCAGAGTTTTATGCAGGGTCTTCGTGGGACCATAGCAGCTGCATCTTCGGATCATTCAGGGGGACCGAGCACCAATAGGGTACCCTGATCCCCACTAGGAGGAGCCATTGCACGGCCTGGACAGAGCACTCACGTTTTCTAAGCTCCCAGTTGCTGTAATCACAGTTGACCATGGCATCTGAGGAGTTAAATGTGTATGACTGACGTTATTGTCGATTGCATACATTAGCCCTCAGTGTCTGCTGTTTAAAACAGCAAGCACTTAGCGGCTATAGTGCATTCTGCACTCGTGAGTGGGCATCATCTTTAAATATTCAACTCCAGACGTATATTTAAACGGGTTTTTAGAGACATTATAACTTATGCCCTATCCTCTGGATGGGTCATCAGTATGGGATCGGTGGGGGTCTGACACCCAGGATCCCCACCGATCAGCTGTTTGAGGAGACACCTGCGCTCCTGTAAGCTCCACAGCCTTATCTCTGATTCTCATAAGCCAGTGACAACACATTCATTGATCACGTGGCGTAGGCGCTGCTTAGCCCCATAGAAGTGAGCGGGGCTCAGCCCATTACCAAGCACAGCCGCTATACAATGTACGACTTTGCTTGGTAAGTTGTGAGGAGGCTACTGCACTCGCCAGTGCCTTCTCGTGCAGCTGATCTGGTATCAGGCTCCCACCAATCAGATACTGAGTGATGATCCATCCAGAGGATAGGTCATTAGTAGTAAAATGTTGGAAAACCCTTTTAAGTTTATTGGAGTTATAAAGACCCTATAGGGGTAGATACCTGGTGGTGTATGGCATATACACATCAATAAACGTATCATTTTGAAGATGCCGGCAAACATTTCCTTCACTTTGGATATTGTTTAGGCTATTTGGCAGTGTGGTAAGGTGAACAGTGTAAGTGCTGGGAATCTTAGTCCACACCCCCAGTCCACGACAAACCTGTCCTGTAGCTGAGGAAATCCCAGATGAGGCCAGCGGGGTTAATCAGGGAGGGATAAATCAACCCTCTCTGTGTGTGTCAGGAGGAGAGAGTTTGAAGCAGAGGCCTGGGATGACTCTGTGACTGTGGTCTCAGCTGGGCAAGGCTGAGGGGCCACGAGGCTTGGTTATAGCCTGGACATGGTGGACGAAGCGACACCTGGTACTGGGTTGCTGGGTCCTAGTCATCCCAAATCCCCCAAGGGACATTGGTATGGAGACAGTGTGAACGGTGCTCTGAACAGCCAGGAGGCTGGTAGACATTTGGGCTGGGCCGCATCGGTTCATTTGGGCCGCATCGGTTCACAGGGTGTGAACTGTACCCACTAGGTGAGTGAGGGATACGTTATGTAGTAGTTAGAGCCTGGACGGTCAAGTGTTTATTGTTTTGATGTACTGTTTTGCTGGTTGCCACAATAAATGCACTGTTTGGACCTTAAAACGTGGTTTCTGGCGAAGATAATAGAGAGACTGACCCCCAAAGTCAAGCGATCCCTTACAGGGGACTGGGTGGTCATCTAGGACATGGAATGTAAATAACAGACAAAGTTATCAACTAAATGAGTTGCTTAATCATAAACAATTTGATATAGTGCAGTGCACAATACTGTTCTGCACTCTGTATTGTGTGCTAAACTTCAAAAATTCATGTGCATGTGCCCGAAAAATGAACAAGTAATATCTCCATTTATGTTAGCTCTAGGGTGGGCCCCCAGATGCGGATCCGTCTCACAAATGCATTGCAAGTGCGGATCCATCTCTCCTTTTTCAGACGGAGAGACGGATCCGTCTTGATTTTTTGTCACAGTTTTAAAAGTCTGCGCATGCGCAGACCAAAGGCTGGATCCGTCGTTGCAGTATTTGTAATGCCGGATCCGGCACTAATACGAGTCAATGGGAATTAATGCCGGATCCGGCATTCCGTCATGTGTTCCAGAATTTTAGACAGAGATAATACCGCAACATGCTGCGGTATTTTCCCCATCTAAAAAAGGTTTAAATACTGAACTAAAGACATCCTGATGCATACTGAACGGATTTCTCTCCAATAAGAATGCATGGGGATAATACTGATGAGTTTTTTTCCGGCATAGAGCCCTGACAACAGAACTCTATGCCGTAAAGGAAAAACGCCAGTGTGAAAGTACCCTTATAGATGCAATATGTACAGGCATATAGTATATACAGCAGTATACTGATATATGAGGTTCGAGCTGTAATTTATACCTCATGTCAATACACTGCTGTGTTTACTATATACCTGTACACACTGCATCTATTATACCTCATACCTTACATATCAGTACACTGTAGTATATACTATATACCTTGTGGTAAGGTGCAAGGTACCGTTATCGATGGGAGGTACGTGTCACCGAGGTTCCTGGCCTCGGTGAGGTAAGAGCCGGGTTTTATGTGTCAGCAGCAGCTAGTGCTGCTTGACATTTATAGTTAGTTTGGCTGCAAAGCCAATCCGGGCCGGCTCTTACTGGAAGTAGGCAAAGAGTTGGGTGGGTGCCAACTCCCCACGGTCCAGGCCGGACTTTGCTGGGCTTTAAAACACAGCCAGCACCAGCAGGTGGGTGTGATTGTCCTGGAGCTGCTGTTAGGCTGTGGAGTCACTTGTGTTTGTAAGTTCTCTGGGCTGGACGCAAGAGCCCAGCAAGGAGGAGTGCAGACGACCTGGAAGCCTGACGGCGACTGTCTTGCGGCTGGACTGACAGCCAGGTGCGAACCTGCACCTAAAACCTCCCAGGTGACTAGAACCTGATTTGGACTGTTTTGTTTTGCCTCATGATTTCTGGTATGTGTGAACAAACACCAAGAGACTGTTTATATCGTTTGTTTTTGTGCAAGTGTGAATAAAACACTGTTCATTGCACCTTCTGGACTCCCTGTTTTGCCTCTGTACTGCACCCGCACCGCTATCTACCAGAGCGACTCCCCACAACCTGTAAACACTGCATCTATTATACCTCATACCTCACATATCAGTACACTTCTGTATATACTATATACCTGTACACATTGCATATATTATTCTCCATACCTCACATATCGGTACACTGCTGTATATACTATACATCTGTACACATTGCATCTAGTATACCTCTTTTCTGTTCCAGGGCTGTTTTGTAATCCCAGCCTGGCTCTAATGGCATACATTATAAAACCCAGCAGCAAGCATAGTTCATGGAACAAAGGGAGAGGCCTGGAATGGGTATTGGGATGTGCTATAAAAGAGAATGGGGGCCCAATTTACAGTCTTGCTGTGAGGCCCAGTTATACCTTGCACTGTCTAGAAGGTCTGTAAAGACAGATGAGCATTGTAGTTGGAAGCCATGGAAAGTCTGGAAGTACCTAATGTAAACAAACCCTGGAACATTGTGGTGGACTCATCAGATTTGGGGGAGTGCCGTATCGAGATGTAAAGTGTCTTGAGGGCCTACGCTGCTTTCCTCACTAGCTCCAGCATTCAGTGATCGGCCTCTCGCTCTCTCCTCCCTTCCCACAGGTCAAGCCTCCAGGGTAACATGGTCGCTCCATGCAGGCTGCCCATACAGCGTGTTTGCAGATCTCTTCCAGGGTCTAAAAGGCATTTGTATGCTCCTTAATCTTCATTAGCCAATTGGTGGCCAACCTTGGGGTAATTAGGACATCTTCTGTTCTGGGCTGTAGGTTTTAATCTACTTGTATCCTGCAAAGGTGTGTTGATTAGTTTTCTGCGCATGTGTACCAAATTCTGCCTCTTTTTCCAGATTTGACCCTTTACTGCCAGACCTGACCTCTGCCTGATTTCCATACTGAACCTGAGCTGCCCACTCTGACCTCGGACAGTTTATCGGATTGCACATAACCTGCCTGCTTTGACCTTGGTCTGTCTCTGACTACCCACCCGGGTCTCTTGACCCCCAGTGCAACAGCTGTCAACTAAACCAGTGACTATTTCAGGGGCTAGCAGCCTGGTAGTTCCCCTGCAACAAATTTATGATCCCTGTATAGGGGTTAAAAGGTGAAGACCAAGGGACTGCCAGTATAATGCCCATACCAAATTAAATGTATGCCAAAATAAATGTATATGTACATGAAGACGCTGAAAACCAGTTCTGGTAATGTCCAACTGAATTATACACATGACTCATTACAAGAGAGAGCTCTAAAAAACAATAAGTGCTACAGCCATGCCAGATGGACACGATCAGTGCAGAGTTTTTGCATCTCTATTTAAGGCTCCATTCATACGTCTGTAAGTGTTTTGTGGATCCAAAAATTGCGGATCCGCAAAACACAGACACCGGCCATGTGCACATGGCCTGCACTATAACCCTAAGTTCACACCTCAGCATTTTACAGCGCGTTCCTACGCGCTGTAAAACGCTCAACAAGCGAAAACCCATGTTTCCCTATGGGCATGGTTATCACCTGAGCGTTTTACAGCGCGTACGAACGCGCTGTAAAACGCCCTATGCATATACAAGTACTTGAGCTTTTTTTGGGGCGTTTGTCGCGCGTATTGTGATTGACACCACAGTAGTCAATCACACAAACGCGCATACGACGCGCGTTTCCTATTTGCAAAAACGTGCTGTACTACGCGCTAAAAAAAGCGCGTAAAACGAGCGTTTCAAGAACGCTCAGGTCTGAACCCAGGGTAATCGAAAATGCCTAATCTTGTCTGCAATTGCGGACAAGAATAGGACATGTTGTATTTTTTGGCTGATACGGAAGTGCGGATCCGGAAGTGCGGATTCGGAATTTCTGATGAGGAAAGCACATAGTGTGCTGTCCGCATCCATTCTGTCCCCATTGAAAATGAATGGGTCCGCACCCCTTTCACAAAATTGCGGAACGGATGCGTACCCATTTTGCGGATGTGTGAATAGACCCTAAGGCCCCATTCACACGTCCGCAATGTTCGTCCGCACACATTCCACAAATATGCAGAACGGGTGCGGACCCATTCATTTTGAATGGGGACGTGATGGATGTGGAGAGCACACACTGTGCTCTCCGCATCCGCATTTGCGGAGAGTGCCGCCGATCTTCCGGCTGGGGGCTCCGCAATAATATAGAGCATGTCCTATTCTTGCCCGCAATTGCGGACAAGTATAGGTATCTCTATGGGGCTGGTCGGCAAGGTGTGTTGCGGATCCGCAATTTGTGGATCCGCAACACACTACGGACGTGTGAATGGGGCCTTACGCCTCATGCACACGACTGTATGTGTTTTGCGGTCCGAAAACCACGGATCCGCAAAACACGGAAGATGCTCCACGTTACGTTCCGCAATTTCTGGAACGGAACGCGGCCCATTGTAGAAATGCCTATTCTTGTCCACAAAACGGACAAGTATAGGACATGCTCTATTTTTTTTGCGGGGCCACGGAACAGAGCAACGGATGCGGACATCTTTTGTGGCCCCATTGAAAATATGCGGCTCGGACGCGGACCACAACAACGGTCGTGTGCATGAGGCCTAAAGGAATGTTTAATTCACTGACATCATTCAGATATCTTGGAAATACTGGGGAATGGAAACATGTGCTAAAGAGTAATGTAATACAATGCTTAGGTTTTCACCTAAAACATAAAGCTCTTTTAATACAACAATATCCTACAATATGATTTGTATTATCTCTATCGTTCATTGTGGACTACTGCCTTTGGGGGCACATCCAGTCAAGCTCGAGTGCTCTGCTGTGCAATGGGAGACTGATTCAGTTTTTGTTGCAAACAATTGTCTTGCAGTTAAATATTGTTTGACCTCCTTAGATGTTCCTCTTCAGGGGTTCATCCTTCTCAGTTGCTTCCCTACCGTGGATTCTTCTCTACTTTATGTAATCAATTGCTAAATCTTCCTTGTAAGCGTGAAGGGACTGTCATTTGGTGTGAGATTTCACAGCGATCTTGTCTTGTGAATATAAATTTATAGAATGAGTTGTTATCATGAATATGGTACTAATCTACTTTCTAAGGTTGATATGAAAAGAATTCCAGTAGTGTCATCAGAATTGGAAGCCTGGTTGAGAGATCAGGCTGAGCAGATTTGCAGCTCCGCTTTAGATGCCAGCATATTATGCTGATGGTGTAGCAAACTACTTAACTTAAATGATACCGATCATTTCCATTGTGTGCTAATGCAGATACATAATATTCAGCATTACTGCTTACTTCTTGTACAACATTGTCATGCAGAGCATAAATTAAAGGGGACCTATGAGGAAATGCATGCTGCCCTAAACATGGGCAGTAGGAAAGTGATGACAGAAAGCCACATTGCTTTCGGAAAGGCATACAACAGCATTTCTGAGAAAATACAGTTTAAAGAGGACCTGTCACCTCTTCTAACATCTTTTTTAGTAAATTATATTCCACATATAATAATAGTTCTGGAGCATTTAGGTTACGGCCACAAGGAGCCGCCATGATACGGTCGGGTTGCGGCTGTGCTGCGGTCAAGAAGCGCGTGGTCAATTATCCGCAGCTGCATTTCATTTAACTAATGACCGCACTGTATTGTTAGTCTTCATTAGTGTTGATCATGAATATTCGAAATGCGAATTTTAATCGCGAATATCAGCACTTTGAGAATTTGCTAATATTTAGAATATCTCAAAATATATTCGTAATCGCGAATATTCATTTTTTTTAAATACCAGTCTATGCAAATTTTTATGTGAATTTTCGCAATCAAGAAAATAATGCCTGAAGATCAGGAATTCTCAAATTCACGAATATATGGCGAATATTCGCGAAATGTTCCAAATTCGAATATTGCCCCTGCCGCTCATCACTCACTAGTCTTCATTGTTATTGGCCACTTTAATCACCGAGAAAAAACAAAGATATAAACATCCTGCACGATATGAGGAATAAATATGCGGATGTCCATGGCTACATTTATGGAAAAAAAATCACAGAAAACAGATAATAATGCAAGCATTATATGTGGACTAAGCCCTCACTCTAATGATAAAATCCGAGACTCTTAGCCGATATATTTTGATCAAAACACATCTGTGCTGTGCTGGATGCACATAGAGGTAAGTAGGAGCAGCACACTATGTGTGCAGGGTCTGCTCTCCTGAACATATAACCCAACAGCATAGGTAGGCTTAGAGTAGGACTTGCCTGACTGAGACCACCTTGGCGCTGGTAGGTGGTCACAGATGTGTTTTGATCCAAATATATTGGCTTAGCGTCTCAGATTTTATCATATCAGAATAAGGGCTTAGTCCATATATTAAGTCACAGAAAATATAGTCTATAGTAATAAATGCAAACATAACTTATGGACTAAGCCCTCACTCTAATGATAAAATCTGAGACTCTAAGGCCTAATTCACACGTCCGCAATCTTCTTCCGCACCCATTCCGCAAATTTGCGGAACGGGTGCAGACCCATTCATTTTGAATGGGGACGTGATGGATGCGGAGAGCACACACTGTGCTCTCCGCATCCGCATTTGCGGAGCGCGCCGCCGATCTTCCGGACGGCGGCTCCGCAAAAATATAGAGCATGTCCTATTCTTGCCCGCAATTGCGGACAAGTATAGGCATCTCTATAGTATAGGGCTGGTGGCAAAACACTACGGACGTGTGAATAAGGCCTTAGCCAATACATTTTGATCAAAACACATCTGTGCCCACCTACCCAGCACCAAGGTGGTCTCAGTTCAGGCAGGTCCTACGCTAAACCCACCTATGCCGTTATGCATTTATGTTCAGGAGTGCAGACCCTGCACATATAGTGTGTTGCTCCTTGTTACCTCTATGTGCATCCATCAACCAATGAGAGGAGGAGCACACACACCTATATGTACCACCTTAGTCCATATACAATGCTTGCATCTGTTGCGTTATTGTGCATTATAGTTATATAGTGCATTATTATCTGTTTTTCTGTAATTTTTTTCTATCGGCCGTTTTACCCTTATTAGTGTGACTCTACGTTTTGCCATTCTTCTACAATTCTTGCTAGAGATTTATGGATAAAGATACAGATGGGAGTTATCAGTTGGGGGCGTGTCCCTGCACAGTCTGACATTGTCCAATTAGTGACTGTGTGGGGACACCCCCCCCCACTGGTACCACCCATCTTTAACTTTATCCATAAATTTCTTGCAGAAATAAGAGAATAACAGCACAACATAGACTCAAAGGAAGCTATTCTCTATGATAGTTATTACATGGGAAATGCAAGTAGCTACTAAAACAGACAAGTCAGGAAAGGTAAGGGCACATGACATGACAGTGAAAAACAGCCGTGTGACAGATGTTTTTTTGATGGCCGTCACACGGCCGTTTTTGGAACTGTTGCAGCCTATGGGGGTATTCGGGGTATTCACATTGCCGTTTTTTAACGTTAAGTGAATAGCGGCCGTCAAAAAATAGAACTTGTCCGTTTTCGTGGCCAGATGGAAGCCATTGAAATCAATGGGACTGTTTTTAACTGCTGCTTAAACAGGAGTGCACCCGTCTAAAACTAAACTAAAAACAGGTACACTAGTGCAATATGGCAGTTGCTCTTTTCTTAATTCTTAAGGACCTGCGCTCAGCATAATGATGTCACCACGTGATCATTCTGGGAGCACGTGGTAACATAATTATGCTGTCGTGCAGGTCCTTCAGAATCAGGAGAAGAGCAACTGCCTCTTCACATGCAAGTAGATGAGGTGAGTGATATTTTTTTTCTGCAAAAAAAAAAAAATTACAGCTGAGGACCACTATGGGGGACATTGGGGGCCACTATGGGGGAGATTATGGGTCATTATGAGGGACATTATTACTGCTGAGGCTACTATGGGGGCATTATTACAGCTGAGGACCACTATGGGGGGCATTATGGGACACTATGGGTGACATTATAACAGCTGAGAGTCATTATGGGTGACATTATGTATACTGCAGGGGTTGGGATTTTATTTAAAATGCCAATGAAATTTATCAATTTTTAACAATAATGAAAAACTGATGCAAAATGTCAATTAAAAACGCACAGATGACCAGAAAATTGATGCACAAATGGTTGAAAAATGGCTGTGAACAACTAGCAGTGAGTCCGTTTTAAATGAACATTTTATTTCATTGTTGTGTGTGTGTGTGTAGCCTAAAGCCTCATTCACACGTTAGTGTTTTGGTCAGTTATCTCCATCAGTGATTGTGAGCTAAAACCAGGATTGGAGCCTCCACAGACATAAGCTATAAGAAAAAGATCTGCACCTGATCTGTGTTTAGAGCTGCACCTGGTTTATGCTCAAAATCAGTGATGGAAATCACTGACCAAACACTGACTGTATGAATGAGGCATAAGACTACATTCACATGACATTGAAAGAAAAAAAACGGCTGGTAGTAATGGATAAACTGTCAGTTTTTCATGACCATTTTGCATTCATGTGTACATCCATTTTCAGTCTGCCTGTCCCTTTTAAACATCCGTATTGCATTCATTTTGCATCCGTTTGTAATGGCCGTTAAAAATGGTAATTATTTTTAAATCCCAACCCCCACAGTTCTCTCAGTATACAGAATGCCCCACAGTTCCCTCAGTATACAGAATGCCCCACAGTTCCCTCACTATACAGAATGCCCCACAGTTCCCTCACTATACAGAATGCCCCACAGTTCCCTCACTATACAGAATGCCCCACAGTTCCCTCACTATACAGAATGCCCCACAGTTCCCTCAGTATACAGAATGCCCCACAGTTCCCTCACTATACAGAATGCCCCACAGTTCCCTCACCATACAGAATGCCCCACAGTTCCCTCACTATACAGAATGCCCCACAGTTCCCTCACTATACAGAATGCCCCACAGTTCCCTCACCATACAGAATGCCCCACAGTTCCCTCACCATACAGAATGCCCCACAGTTCCCTCACCATACAGAATGCCCCACAGTTCCCTCACCATACAGAATGCCCCACAGTTCCCTCACCATACAGAATGCCCCACAGTTCCCTCACCATACAGAATGCCCCACAGTTCCCTCACTATACAGAATGCCCTACAGTTCCCTCACTATACAGAATGCCCCACAGTTCCCTCACTATTCAGAATGCCCCACAGTTCCCTCACTATACAGAATGCCCCACAGTTCCCTCACCATACAGAATGCCCCACAGTTCCCTCACCATACAGAATGCCCCACAGTTCCCTCACCACACAGAATGCCCCACAGTTCCCTCACCATACAGAATGCCCCACAGTTCCCTCACCATACAGAATGCCCCACAGTTCCCTCACTATACAGAATGCCCCACAGTTCCCTCACTATACAAAATGCCCCACAGTTCCCTCACTATACAGAATGCCCCACAGTGCCCCAGTATATATAATGGCCCCCACATAGTGCCCCTGTATATATAATGGCCCCCACATACAGATGTAGCATGGTTAGCACTCCTTTTTTCTGAGATTTCTGAGTTTGGTTATCTAATCTAAGCAAACACCTTCAATTGCTTTTCAATGGCTTTTTTCTCAAGATAATGAAATGAGTTAAGAAATTTGAGTTAACAGCGGGAGTGCTAACCCTGCTGCATCTGTAGTGCCCCTGTATATATAATGGCCCCCACATAGTGCCCCTGTATATATGATAGCCGCAGTGTATTTAATGTACCACACATAGTGCCCCAGTATAGATATTGGCCCCACCCCATCCCTCGTTGTGCTGCTAGATCCTTTAAAAACAATACTTCATCAACTTCATTGACTTGCACGGAAGGGAATACTGAGGCACCCAGTTTAGTTATGTCACATCATGTTACGTCACGACTAAGTAGATGAGTTGATTTATTTCTTTTTATAATTTTAACCATTGAAAGGCTCTTTTTGTACATGGTATACGCAGGACATGAATTTATTTTGATGGGCGCTATTCACTGGCTGTTGAAACACGGCCATGTGAATAGCGCCATAGACTTTAATTGGTTCTGAAACCGGCTGTGTGACAGTCCTTGCAAATAAAATTGAAAGAACACGTGGACAAATTAATGTGATTGAACTGTGACTGACAAAGTATAAGCTACTAGTGGTGCTTGGTCAAGGATCACACACCCAAGGTGGTGCACCCTTTATTTTGGGTTCTGCCGCAGGTTATATGTTGAGGCAGGGTCACATTAATACTGGGTGGCATCTCCCCTTGCTGTAATACAGGCTGCCACTCTTGTATTGTAATAGGGTAAGGGTCATACAGATGCTGGATATCCTCCTGAGGTATGTCATTCAAGGTCCTTTCAACTTTGACCCATAGTTCAGCCAAGGTGGTTGCTGTGCATGGGAGATCCATCACCCTTTCCAGTCCCAGACAGTGTTGATGGGGGAGAGATGTGGTGATCGAGTTGGCCAGGGATGCTGCTGAGCAGTCTGTGGACAGGTGTTATTTTGTACCATGTCTTTTAACTGAGTCAAAAAAGGCAGTAGGACTGGTTCCATGATATCCTGGGCATACAGAAAACTGTCAATGTTTGCTCCATAAATACCAGATCCAAATAGCCATGGTAGCTAATAGTGCCCCACAACATGAAACCTGGTGTTGGTCCTGTGTGTCTCTGCACTATGAGCAATGGCAGTAGATGCCAGGTCTGCTGCGAATTCTAATGCAGCCATCTATGGCACACAATAGTGTTTAGTGATGAAAGCAGGTTCTGGCTTGGTACTAATTATAGTTGAATCAGAGTTTACTGGACAGATGAAGAGCACCTACTGCACCTATCAATGTCTCTTGGGTCAGATTGCAGCTCTTAAAATGACAGAAAATTCTGTATTATTTTTGAAACACCTCAGTTGATATGCCTATCCAATGGATGTCATAAATCTGGACTTCTCCAAACCTTATGACACTGTACCGCATAAAAGGTTAGTATATAAAATGAGGATGCTCGGAATGGGAGAAAATAGCTGTAAGTGGGTAAGTAACTGGCTGAGTGACAGAAAACAGAGGGTGGTTATTAACGGTACATACTCAGATTGGGTCACTGTCACTAGTGGGGTACCTCAGGGGTCAGTACTGGGCCCTATTTTTTTCAATATATTTATTAATGTTCTTGTAGAAGGCTTGCATAGTAAAATATTAATTTTTGTAGATCACACTAAACTGTGTAAAGTAATTAACACTGAAGAGGACAATATACTGCTACAGAGGGATCTGGATAGATAAGTGGCAGATGAAGTTTAACACTCACAAATGTAAAGTTATGCTCATGGGAAGGAATAATGCAAGTCACCCGTACATACTAAATGGTAAAACAATCGATACCACTGACATGGAAAAGGATCTAGGAATTTTTATAAACAGCAAACTAAGCTGAAAAAAACAGTGTCAGGCAGCGGCTGCCAAGGTCAATAAGATAATGGGTTGCATCAAAAGGGGCATAGACGCTCGTGATGAGAACATAGTCCTACCACTTTACAAAATGCTAGTCAGACCACACATGGAGTACTGTGTACAGTTCTGGGCTCCTGTAAACAAGGCAGACATAGCAGAGCTGGAGAGGGTTCAGAGGAGGGCAACTAAAGTAATAACTGGAATGGGGCAACTACAGTACCCTGAAAGGTTATCAAAATGAGGGTTATTTACTTTAGAAAAAAGACGACTGAGGGGAGATCTAATAACTATGTATAAATATATCAGGGGTCAGTACAGAGATCTCTCCTATCATCTATTTATCCCCAGGACTGTGACTGTGACGAGGGGACATCCTCTGCATCTGGAGGAAAGAAGGTTTGTACACAAACATAGAAGAGGATTCTTTACAGTAAGAGCAGTGAGACTATGGAACTCTCTGCCTGAGGAGGTGGTGATAGTGAGTACAATAAAGAAATTAAAGAGGGGCCTGGATGTATTTCTGGAGTGTAATAATATTACAGGCTATAGCTACTAGAGAGGGGTCGTTGATCCAGGGAGTTATTCTGATTGCCTGATTGGAGTCGGGAAACTTGGCTTCTACCTCACAGGTTTTTTTTTCCTTTTTCTGGATCAACTAGCAGGATGACAGGCCGAACTGGATGAACAGATGTCTTTTTTCGGCCTTATGTACTATGTTACTCACTCTCCATTTGAAGCAAATGCAAAAAGATATTTTACATTTTGTATGGGGATCTTAACATACTTGGTGACCTTGTGTAGGAAAAGTGAAGGTCCAAGATGGATTAATATTGAACAGAATGCTTCTCCATCCATACTGATTGATCTTTTGATCAAAAGCCTAAGGATTGACTGGCAATGAGTGCCCAGTCCTCCCTTCTTCACTAGCTCTATGAAATAGGCTTAAAACTAAACATAAACATTTCACCTCATACTTCTGCTTGTCATATTCTTTTCACCTCCTATTTTGCTCCAGGTCTACATTTCCAAAAGTTTCGGTGGTAGCTTGACAAAGGCCTGTATCACATTGGTAACTTTATTTGGAGACTAGGAATATAGTCTTAAGATTTTTTCTTGATATACACAAAATGTCTGATGTTGAATTTTTTACATACATTTATAATTTTGTGCAATCCATGAAATTAGTAGCTGCTGACATTACTCAATATACCTCATTTGAAGGTCTATCTTTAATCTTTTCTGATGGTCATTGTGTATTATATAATGTTCCTTGCTAATTTAGTTTCCCTGAATGAGAAATTATCCTATATAGTCCTGTGTGAACGGGAGCTATTATGTTCTTTTATGGAAATGGAAGGATACGGCAGATAGAACAGCCAAAATTTTCATAGATGTCAGTACTGGAGGCAAACTATCAGTTGGTTTTTCAATACCTGCTAAATTGGCCAACTCGACTGCATCGAGTTTCTTCGTTATAGTTTAAAAAATGTGGGATTGTGGGGTTTACAGGCTCTATATTTGCTGTGAATACCCTAAGTTTTTTGTTTCTGAGGAGGCTTTCTTGCAGTCAATTACACTAAACAATATATGTCTGTCTCATACACAGGCTGTAAGGGGTCGTTTGGTGGCTTCCAAGCACTCTCACGGTTTTATTTTCTACTTATTTTTAGTAGTAAAAATGATCTCCACTTCATGGAAGACAGCAAGCTACGTAGCTGTGCTAAAATCAATATCCATCAACAGGGGTACACGTGACACATCGGTCATTGGCTGCAGTGGTGACATGTCTTCCCCTTGATGGATGTTGATTTCAGCATGACATAGGCGAGGACCGGGTAAGTATGATCACCACCCCGGGTGGTCTGTCTTACTTTTCGATAACCTCTTTAATGAACAACTGCATAATATGGTATTAGAGAAGGTTTCTTTTGTAAAGTATGACAACCTTGACTGGAGTATTTCGGAATAGTCTCTTCTCCTCCCGCTTCCTAAAACTCAACATGGAGAAAACAGAATTCATTGTCTTTCACCCATGTCACTTAGCCCCCCTACCTGACCTGTCCATTACAGTTAATAGCACAACGATTTCTCCAGTCTTGCAGGCCAGCTGCCTGGGGGTAACATTGGATTCTGCCCTGTCCTTTAAGCCACACATGTAAACCCTCACCTCCACCTGCTGCTTTCAACTTAAGAACATCTCTCGTATTCGCGCCTTCCTTATCCCTGATTCCTTATCCCTGAGTCAACTAAAATACTAGTGCATGCTCTTCATCTCCCACCTGGAATACTGCAACATCCTCCTTTGTGGCCCCCCATACAGCACTCTCACTCCCCTCCAATCTATTCTAAACTCTGCTGCCTGGTTAATCCACCTCTCCCCTCATTTCTCCTCTGCCTCCCCTCTCTGCCAATCTCTTCACAGGTTCCTTCCCCATTGCCCAGCGAATTCAGTTTTAAATACCAACAACTACATATAAGGCCGTCCACAACCTGTCCTCTCCTGACATCTCTGACCTGCTTTCTAGATACATCCTCACACGTTATCTCAGATCCTCACAGGACCTCCTCCTCTGTTCTTCTCTCATCTGTTCTTCACATAGCCGACTACAAGATTTCTCACGTGCCTCTCCCCTACTCTGGAGCTCTGTACCCCAACACATCAGTCTCTCCCCCAACATCCAAACCTTCAAGAGTAACCTGAAAACCCACCTTTCCAGGAAAGCCTACCATCTGCAATGAGCACATGACTGTGTTCTCTCCTTCCCTTATAGATTGTAAGCTCTTGCAGGCAGGGTCCTCTACCCCTCTGTACCAGTCTGTTAATAGTTTCTTGTTTATTTTTATATTTGTGTAACCCGACAGCGCCATGAAACTAGTGGTATTTTAATATAAATAATAATAACAATATGATAGTCCTGGTTCTTTCTCCATTTCCCTCCCCTTTCTTTGTTTTTCCATTTTCTTTTATTGGTCTAATAAAAATGATGCAATCACATCCACTGGCATTACACTCTGTGCCAACTACTGTCAGTGCCATTCAGTGGAAAGATCTACTGTACTGCTTTTGCTTGTCTTAGAGGAAGGGGCAGAAGCCTTTTTTTGACATAAAGCACACACACCCTGCTTGCTTCAAAGTTAGGGTACGGCCAGACTGTGTTGCTGGCCCTACACGTTCCAAGACTCGACCATCAAGGATCGCACAATTTTGCAGTAATTTGCAGCTATTGCTGCCACTGGTGGTCACATGTGGCTGCATGTGGCTGGCAGCACCGTCTAGCCGTACCCTCAATGCAGTAAACATATGTGCACCTCTTATATGGGCTGAAAATAAATATATAATTATCACATTATTTCCCATTTTGCTCTTCAACATACTTCAATAGGATGAATGAAAATAATTTTAAATTCATGATACATAGCCTTTAAAGAGGTTTCCCATGAATCTTCACCAGTAACAGTGCCTCTCCTGTCTATTGGCTGCGCCTGGTATTGCAGCTCAGTTTGAATGAAGCTAAGTTACAAAGCAGAACCGATGGATTGAAATGGTACCACGGCAGATCATTTTTTCTAATCTCAGACAACTCCTTTAACATAAATGCGCCTCACTCTGCCCACAGTTTTTATCTACTCTTGAAGTTCATCCAAATATTACTCTTTATTCTTTCTACAGAATGGCTTATTTATATTTTTGGTATATTTTATACTTTCTCCTTAGTTGTAGCCAATAATAAAAAAGCTGCATTGATGTTGAATCAATGGGAACTAATATTAATTACAATGTTTGCAACTGTGAGATTTTTTTTATACAATTATTAAACGGATTGTAAATGGTTGGGCATTGTGATAGTCTCATGATACATTTGATATTGCATGCTTTTATTGCCGTAGATTACCATTTCTTTTTGGATGGTCTATGATTTTTATTCATACCCGGTTTTATATTTGAAAACAATAAAGAGTTCAATTCCTCAGCTCTATTGTCGGTGACATTTCCTTTATAAATATTTTTAGGCTTTTTGAGCCTCATTTATAAACATGAAAAATGTGAACTGCAATACAGTACCCTGCAACTGAATGTTCCTGCTTACATCGACTTTGTGCCTCTATAGACTTTTCAGCATTTGGCGTTATCCTTTGGAAAAGTAAAGCAAGCCTAGATATTTGGAAGGGAGATTGACGTTGACTTTGCAGAGAAAAATATCACATCAAAGTTTTGCAATTTATTGTATGTCATCTGAGTCCTGTTTATTCCAACCTCATTCAATTAACAAAACTGAGACATAACATAAGGCAGAGTCAATTGTTGGAATCAACTAAAAACAGAAATAAGTTAGCAATAGTAAAAAGTTATTGAATTCTTCACAGATAAATTAACAGTATTAAAAGAATATCTGTAACAGTATTAAAAAAAACAAGTTTTCAAAAAAAGCTTGCATAATGGCTGCGCGTCTTTGCACAAACATAACTAAAAAGGAATGTCTTTTTTGAGCTTCCCTGACTTTTTTTCACCCATATTATTTCTTGTTTCAGCTGCACAGCTAGATGCATTTCACCCAGAAGCAGTGGGCAAATCCCTTCTGTGAAATCTGCGAGCACTGTACTGCTGTGACATCCTTTCACTTACTTCCCACTATGTTTGTTTTCAGCCCCAGAGCTCACAGAACAGATAAGGAGGGGGAAATCTTACTTAGGGCCTATACACATGACCTACTTCTCTGTCCGCATCTGTTCTGCAATTTTGTGTATCAGATGCAAACTCATTCATTTCAATGTGGAACTTCCATTCTGCTCCCCCACAAAAAAGAAGTCAATTTTTGTGGACAAGAAATGCATTTCTGATCTGCAAAAGAGGAAAACACATGGCCAGTGGCCTTGTTTTGTGGATCCACAATTTGCTGTCCGTAAAAACAGATAAGGTCATGTGACTGGCACCTTACAAACACATAGGAGGCTCCAGAGGCAGTGTACAAGCAGTTCTTTTATGAGCTAGCTCTGAAACACGTCCGCTTCCTCTCTGTCGTCTAAGGATGAATCTTCTTTGAGAACAGGCAGTGGACTACAACTTAGGTGGAAGTGAGGCCCCTAGTGACCATGACAGTGTTTTCAGGTGAATGCATGCATATGTTTTAAATTAAGTGATTTAGAAATTTGCTAGTTATACCATTCTCTATTATATGAAATGAAATTGTTTGAAAGAGCACAGTGCTTCAAAAGTTGTATAATAAATAGTTATAGAAGCTATAAACTAGTAATTGCATGTAATGTGTGCAGCAAGAGTCAATTTAACACTTAAAGGTAGAGATGAGCGAAGTTCTTAAAAATTAAATTGGGCTGCTTCACCGAATTTTACCAAAAAATTAGCTTTGTGACCAATTACTTCATCACAAACTGCATTTCTTTGTAAGTAGTGGACACAATGATGTGAAACAGCAATTGCGCCGCACCCGTGATTGAACCCCTCAGATGCCGTGTTCATTGTTGATCTTGGCATCTGAGATAAATATTAAGATCTTTCAGGGGTTGATCAGTTAAAAAAATTTTTTATTACACTTACCTCATCCACTGTGGCCATCTTGCTTGAAGATCCAGAGCGATATCTCACACGGTGCGTGATGACATCATCACATTAGCCAGCATGGTGACGCCATACATCACCACACATTAGATTTGTGCAGGATCTTCAAGTAAGATGGTAGCAGTGGCCTCTTCACGCTCAAATAGATGAGGTATAATTTTCTTAAATTTTTACCCCCGTTTCAGGGAAAATTGATTAGTTTCCACGAAGTACTAGGACATTCAGCTTTGTGGCTAATAAAAATTTTCTGAAATTCGAATCGAAGTCCACTTTGGATTCTTTGATTTGCTCAACACTACTTAAAGAGATTCTCTAGTCTACTAATATTGATATAGGTCATCAATATCAGATCAGCGACTGAGAGTCCAACATCCAGTACCCCCAAAAGTCAACTGTTTTGGGCTGCTTCAGCACTGAAATGTAACAGTGTATGGAGCACAAGCAGAAGCCTCCATACACAGTGTAGTTTCTGGTGCCTGCGTGCTGAAGTTACTCGTGCATTCACTCGAATGGGAGCTGAGCTACAATACCCCGCATGGACACTACACCGTACAACGGCTGCGGCAGCCTGTGCAGGTCATTCCGCTCCGATATCTTTTGAGGGACATATCGGTTGCCATCCATATTTATGACAAACAGATATAACTGGATGGATGTAAGAGAGATAAATAGAACTGGATGGAAGAGGTCAGCTCAATAAATAATATTTATAGATGCTTTTTCCTTGCTTATGGGTTACTTGATGCTGACTGGTAAAGGAGCTAAATTCAATATCATAAGTAGCTTTTTCACATGTAAAACATTGAACACACAGCGTAAGCAGAAGTCTTTTGGTACCAATTAGTTGAAAGCTTTGTCAAATGTTTTACATTGATGTTAAAGGGGCTGTCTGGACTATGAGGGGACATACTCAATGGTGTTAACCTGCAGCAAATAGAAAAAAAAATACCTCACTCGCCCACAGTCCCTCCATCTTTGCTACTACACGTGCCATTCTAGCACATGTGACTGCTGAGGCCAGTGATTGGCCGCAGCACAGGACTGAAAGTGGCCTATGCACAGCTAGGAAGCTGGCTTGCATTTAGACTGAGGCTGGATGCACTGAAGTTATGTAGAGCTCGGCACCTCTTCATAACTTAGGCAGATCCACTGGCAGATATTATTAAGACCGGCGTCTAAATGACCCCCTCTTTTTTATGACCTTATAAATGATATAATTCTGCTTACATGCAGCCACCACTAGGAGGAGCTAACTGTATATAATTAGTGTTGAGCGAACAGTTCGAGCATAGTTCGGGTTCGTACCGAATTTTGGGTTGTTTGGGACCCGGACCCGGACCCGAACATTTTCAAAAAAGTTCATTGTTCGGCGATTTCTTCCCGCTTTCTGAAGGGCTGCACAGCAGCCAATCAGCTATTGTTTTACTTCTTGCCCTAAGAGCCCATCACAGCCATGCCTACTAATGGCATGGCTGTGATTGGCCAAGTGCAGCATGTGACCCAGCCTCTATTTAAGCTGGAGTCACTTAGCGCCGCTCGTCACACTGCTCTGATTAGTGTGGGGAGAGGACGCAGCTGCTGTGAGGGCGAGATTAGGCAGGGAAAAGTCTGCAAAAACACCTAAAGAGCGTTTTTCTGTCACTTATATTCTGGGGTGATCGGCGGCCATTTTGTGACTTGTGGTGCCCCAGAACAAGCTGCCACCAAGTCCATCAATCCATCAATACTAGTTTTTTTTTTTTTTGCTATATCCTACATCAGGGGCTTGGCTGCGCTAATTGTCACCCCTAGAAACTCAGGATAGCAATTTCTATATTTTATTAAGGGGTTAAATACAATTGCTAAAATACCAATCCCCTAAATCTGGTGTCCCAGCTTTGGCTAGCCAAGTATAATACTGTCTGCTCTTTGGCAAAGGATAGATTATTTTCTGTGGTGAAATTCAATTGTAAAAAAAGAGCAATCCCCTAAATCTGGTGTCACAGCACTGGCTAGCAAACTATAATAGTGTCTGTCAAAACATATATTTTGTTCTGGGGTGAAATTCAATTGCCAAAATAGCCATCCCCTAAATCTGGTGTCCCTGCACTGGCTGGCAAACTATAATAGTGTCCGCCAAAACATATATTTTGTTCTGGGGTGAAATTCAATTGCCAAAATAGCAATACCATAAATCAGTGGTTTCAGCTGTGGCGGGCCAAGTTTCATAGTGTCCTGCAAATTATATATTTTGTTCTGTGGTGAAATTCAATTGCCAAAATAGCAATACCATAAATCAGCGGTTTCAGCTCTGGCTGGCAAACTATAATAGTGTCCGCCAAAACATATATTTTGTTCTGGGGTGAAATTCAATTGCCAAAATAGCAATACCATAAATCAGTGGTTTCAGCTGTGGCTGGCCAAGTTTCATAGTGTCCTGCAAATTATATATTTTGTTCTGGGGTGAAATTCAATTGCCAAAATAGCAATACCCTGAATCTGGTGTTCCAGCTGTTGCAGGCCTAGTTTAAATCTGTCCATAATAGGATAACTTTCATCCAGAGCCTAAATACTAGCCCTAAAAGAGATATTCCCCTAAATCAGTGGTTACTGCTGTGCCTGGATTAGTGTAATACGCTACATAAATAAATAGGCAGACACTGTTAGGTGCCTGTAAAAAAAAAAAGGCCTGAATTTGAAATCAATACATTGGGCCAAACATTTTTTTTCTTATTGTGATGCTTGGTGAACGGTAACAATGAGGAAAACATCTAGTAAGGGACGCGGTCGTGGTGGTGTTAGTGTACCCTCTGGTGCTGGGAGAGGACGTGGCCATTCTAGTGAACCAACTACCTCAGGTTCCAGTACCCGCCAGAATTTACAGCGATATTTGGTGGGGCCCAATGCCGTTCTAAGGATGGTAAGGCCTGAGCAGGTACAGGCGCTAGTCAATTGGGTGGCCGACAGTGGATCCAGCACGTTCACAACATTATCTCCCACCCAGTCTTCTGCAGAAAGCGCACAGGTGGCGCCTTAAAACCAAGCCCATCAGTCTGTCACATCACCCCCATGCATATCAGGGAAACTGTCTGAGCCTCAAGTTATGCAGCAGTCTCTTATGCTGTTTGAAGACTCTGCTGGCAGGGTTTCCCAAGGGAATCCATCTAGCCCTTCCCCAGTGGTGGAAGACATAGAATGCACTGATGCACAACCACTGATGTTTCCTGATGATGAGGACATGGGAATACCATCTCATCGCAGTCCGCACGTCTCTGATGATGACGAAACACAAGTGCCAACTGCTGCGTCTTTCTGCAGTGTGCAGACCAAGCAGGGGACGATGAGGTCCTAGACCCCACATGGAATGAAGGTCGTGCCACTGACTTTCATAGCTCAGAGGAAGAGGCAGTGGTGAGACCGAGCCAACAGCGTAGCAAAAGAGGGAGCAGGGGGCAGCAGCAGAACAGCCGCCTCCAAGAGAGTTCGCCTGCTACTGGCCACCGCCGCAAGGGACCGAGCACCCCAAAGGCAGCTTCAAAGAGTTCCCTGGCATGGCACTTCTTTAAACAATGTGCTGACGACAAGACCCGAGTGGTTTGCACGCTGTGCCATCAGAGCCTGAAGCGAGGCATTACCGTTTTGAACCTTAACACAACCTGCATGACCAGGCATCTACATGCAAAAAATGAACTGCAGTGGAGTAAACACCTTAAAAGCAAGGAACTCACTCTGGCTCCCCCTGCTCCCTCTTCTGCTGCTGCAGCCTCGGGAGGAATGTTGGCACCTGCCGCCCACCAAACAGAGGATGTGTCACTGACACCACCACCTGCGTCATCAAGCATCTCCACCATGTCACACGGCAGCGTTCAGCTCTCCATCTCACAAACCTTGGAGAGAAAGCGTAAATTCCCACCTAGACACCCTCGAGCCCTGGGCCTGAATGCCAGCATTTCTAAACTACTGGCCTTTGAAATGCTGTCATTCAGGCTAGTGGACACAGACAGCTTCAAACAGCTGATGTCCATGGCTGTCCCACAGTATGTTGTTCCCAGCCGCCACTACTTCTCCAAGACAGCCGTGCCTTCCCTGCACAACCAAGTATCCGATAAAATCAAGTGTGCACTGCGCAACGCCATCTGTGGCAAGGTCCACCTAACCACAGATACGTGGACCAGTAAGCACAGCCAGGGACGCTATATCTCCCTAACTGCACACTGGGTAAATGTAGTAGCGGCTGGGCCCCAGGCGGAGAGTTCCTTGGCGCATGTCCTTTCGCCGCCAAGGATCACAGGGCATCATTCTTTGCCTCCTGTAGCCTCCTCCTCCTACTCGGCTTCCTCCTCCTCTCCTCTGCTTCCACCAGCTCATCCAGTCAGCCACACACCTTCACCACCAACTTCAGCACAGCCCGGGGTAAACGTCAGCAGGCTATTCTGAAACTCATATGTTTGGGGGACAGGCCCCGCACCGCGCAGGAGTTCTGGTGGGGTATTGAACAACAGACCGACGAGTGGTTTCTGCCGCTGGGCCTCAAGCCCGGCCTGGTGGTGTGCGATAATGGGCGAAATCTCGTCGCAGCTCTGGGACTAGCCGGTTTGACGCACATCCCTTGCCTGGCGCATGTGCTGAATTTGGTGGTGCAGAAATTCATTCACAACTACCCCGACATGTCAGAGCTGCTGCATAAAGTGCGGAACGTCTGTGCCCGCTTCCGGCGTTCACATCCTGCCGCTGCTCGCCTGTTTGCGCTACAGCGGAACTTCGGCCTTCCCGCTCACCGCCTCATATGTGACGTGCCCACCAGGTGGAACTCCACCTTGCAAATGCTGGAGAGACGGTGCGAGCAGCAGCAGGCCATAATGGAGTTTCAGCTGCAGCACGCACGCGTCAGTCGCACTGCGGAACAGCACCACTTCACCACCAATGATTGGGCCTCCATGCGAGACCTGTGTGCCCTGTTGCGCTGTTTAGAGTACTCCACCAACATGACCAGTGGCGATGACACCGTTATTAGCGTTACAATACCACTTCTATGTCTCCTTGAGAAAATGCTTAGGGCGATGATGGAAGAGGAGGTGGCCCAGGAGGAGGAGAAGGAGGATGAGGGGTCATTTTTAGCACTTTCAGGCCAGTCTGTTAGAAGTGGCTCAGAGGGAGGTTTTTTGCAACAGCAGAGGCCAGGTACAAATGTGGCCATCCAGGCCCACTACTGGAGGAGGAGGAGGATGAGGAGGAGGTGGAGGAGGATGAGGATAAAGCAGGATCACAGCGGGGTGGCACTCGACACAGCTCAGGCCCATCACTGGTGTGTGGCTGGGGGATACGGAGGACGATGACGATACGCCTCCCACAGAGGACAGCTTGTCCTTACCTCTGGGGAACCTACCACACATGAGCGACTACATACTGCAGTGCCTGCGCAACGACAGCAGAGTTGCCAACATTTTAACGTGTGCGGATTACTGGGTTGCCACCCTGCTGGATCCCCGGTACAAAGACAATGTGCCCAACTTCCTGCACTGGAGCGTGATAGGAAGATGCCCGAGTACAAGCGCACGCAGGTAGATGCGCTCCTGAGAGCATTCCCAAATGTCACAGGGGAACAAGTGGAAGCCCAAGGCGAAGGCAGAGGTGGAGCAAGAGGTCGCCAATGCAGCAGTGTCACGGCCAGCTCCTCTGAGGGCAGGGTTAGCATGGCAGAAATGTGGAAAAGTTTTGTCTCCACGCCACAGCTAACTGCACCACCACCTGATACGGAACGTGTTAGCAGGAGGCAGCATTTCACTAACATGGTTGAACAGTACGTCTGCACACCCCTCCACGTACTGACTGATGGTTCGGCCCCATTCAACTTCTGGGTCTCCAAATTGTCCACGTGGCCAGCGTTAGCATTTTATGCCTTGGAGGTGCTGGAACCCGAACATTTTCGGGAAGTTCGACCGAACTTCTCGAACCCGAACATCCAGTTGTTCGCTCATCTCTATATATAATTATATAGCTAGCGGTAGTGCTGTTAGGGATGCCTGCGAGACATGTGAATGGATGGTGGTTTGGCTGGTCACTCAGCCAATGTGGAGCCTTGACCAGTCAAGGAGCACATGTTATTAGAGACTCCTGTGCCCTTTTCAAAATCATTGTCTCTCCTATGTGTGCCAAATATAGTTTCTGCAAGATGACTTCACTTGTCTCTCTTGTATTACCTCATAGTTTGACTATGCCCTGATACTAAGGGTCCATGCACACAAATGTGTGACGCCAACTCCGTGCTTTGGGGTCCGCAAATTGCAGTCCCCAAACATGGTCACCATCTGTGTGGCTGCCACAGACGGATGCAGACCGTAATAGGTCCGTGATCCATCTGCACCGCAAAAAAATAGAACATGTTCTATTTTTTTGTGGTGCGGGGGCACGGACAGTAAACCACGGAAGCACTCCAAAGTACTTCCGTGGGGGTCAGTGCCTCCGTTCTGTACCGCACTATTCAAGTGAATGGGTCTGCATCCAGGATGCGGTGCACAAGCGGCCAGTGCCCGTATATTGCGGCCATGTGCATTAGCCCTTACTCTGAAACTTGGTTCTGCTTTGGCTGACATTTTCTCCAACTGATTCCCAATATTGAAAAGTCTTCATTTTTTATTTTCATTCTCCACCTGTCCATTCTGCCAGTTGCCAACTACTCTGCAAACGTAATTAGGGAAATTCCAACAATGGTAACCAGATCCCTGTATAGGGGTTGAAGGCTGACCTGGGAGATTTAAAGCCAAGGACCAGGATGGCACCACCCCAACACGCGTTTCGGCCACCCCCGGACGAAGGTTCGCCGAAACGCGCGTTGGGGTGGCGCCATCCTGGTCCTTGGCTTTACAAGATTATTGCTAGGTAAAATCTGCAACTATCTCTATTGGTATTACTTTCACTATTTATATTTTTTTTTATATCAGCATTGGTACCCCCATATATGTTTGTATGCACATAGCACATGGGGAATTATGTATAGCCGCATTAGGTTTCATGATTTTAGGTAGAGTAATCACTACAAGGGTTTTGTTCCAATGAGATTGTGATATATGTGCTTGTTGTACTTGAAGTATCTGCGATTTTGTTACTAGCCAGTTCATGGCCCAGGATGGCGCTTTTATTCTGCACCTCCCTGCTGTATAATGTTTTTAACATTGATTAATAAAATATGATTTTACATTTGCATTTGGCTCCATTGTTCTATTGTTAATTTGATTCATAGGTAGGAGTATATGCGTTGACACATTAATGGTTTGGGTATCCAATAAATACGCCTCGGCAAAGGACCGTACATTGATGCTAGGCACAGGATACCCCCGTGGTCTTTTTATGTACAGGGAGAACCAGCCTGCTGGGTGGGGACTACTGGGCAGCCAAACTGGATTTGTGGCCGCAACTAGCAGAGTTTACACTGGAAAAGCTGTCCTGCCCGGCCAGTAGTGTGGCATCAGAGCGGGTGTTTCGTGCAGCGGGGACATAGTTACCTCAAGCAGAACTCGCCTGCCCACCCAAAATGTGGAGAGACTGACCTTTGTCAAGATGAATCAGGCGTGGATAAGCCAGGATTTCCACCAACCAATGCCTGATGCATCAGACTAGATCCTCCATGGTGCTACACCAACACTTTGACAAAAGAGACCGGTTTCTTCTGGCTTCCTGCCTCAGCTACTATTCTGATGCTGCCACCCACCTGATGCCACACATCTGTTGCCAAATGCTCCTTCTTTCACCCACCATCTTCAGCTGGTACTCGTATAGCCATCCACCTCCCCATTCTGTCACCGGGTCTCCTGATGCTGCTGCCATCTCCTCACTGTCACCTTTTCACTCTCTGGTCTCCTGATGCTGCTGCCACCTCCACACTATGTCACTTTGCCACTCTTTCGTCTCCTGATGCTGCTGCTGCCACCTTCACTTTGTCATTGTGCGACTCTGTGGCCTCCTCCTGATGCTGCTGCTGCCGCCACCTCCACACTCTTTCATTGTGCGACTCTGTGGCCTTCTCCTGATGCTGCTGCTACCGCCACCTCCACACTCTGTCACCAGGTCACTCTATGGTCTCCTGATGCTGCTGCCATGTCCTCACTATGTCACCTTGCCACTCTGTGGTCTCCTGATGCTGCTGTCACCTCCACACTATGCCACCTTGCTACTCTGTGGTCTCCTGATGCTGCTGCTGCCACCTTCACACTGTCATTGTGCCACTGTGTTGCCTCCTCCTGATGCTGCTGCTGCCGCCACCTCCACACTCTGTCATTGTGCCACTCTGTGGCCTACTGATGCTACCACCACCTCCACACTCTGTCACCAGGTCACTCTATGGTCTCCTGATGCTGCTGCCATGTCCTCACTATGTCACCTTGCCACTCTGCGGTCTCCTGATGCTGCTTTTAACTCCACACTATGTCATCTTGCACTCTGTGGTCTCCTAATGCTGCTGCTGCCACCTTCACACGCTGTCATTGTGCCACTCTATGGCCTACTGATGCTGCCGCCACCTCCACACTCTGTCATTGTGCCACTCTGTGGCCTCCTGATGCTGTTTCCACTCTCCCCACTTCATTACTGGGCCACTATTTTGCCTTTCGGCGCACAACGGATCCTGTCTGTGTAGCAGCTGTAAGGCCTGTATGGTCCCATCAGAATTGGCATGCTTATTCATGTGTAATCTCTGTTTTGGATCTACTCCTGTTTTTTTGGGGCATTAGCAATACTGATGGATTACTGACCAAATGCTGTCCGAGTGACGGAAGATGCAGGATCCGTTTTTGGGGGGTTAATGTTCTGAAGGATCAGAGGAAGGGCAAAATAATTAATGACGTCAACACAAACTTACTGCTGATACCCTCTCCACTCTGTTGGGGGGCTCTACTTGTATAAGCGTTTAATAGAACAGGTTCTGTAGACATTTATATGGATTCAGCTGACGACGGTGTAAAAGGAGTGCGCTTCTTCTTGGCGCTAACATCAACCTATAAGGCTGAGTTCATACTTGAGTTATTTGGTCAGTTTTGGCCCCATGACTGCCCAAATAAGTGAAGTGTGCAGTGATTTTAAGAGCGACGCCTGTCTGCATGTGATACTGACTCACAGTATTATTTCACTACCACAGCAGACTCCCTATGCGTGTTACTGCAAGGCACAGTGTTGTACACTACTATAAAGGCTCTCTGCAGCCCGGAAATAGCCGTTTTTTAACGTGATTCGCTGCAAATAAATTTGGATCGAAACAATTTTTTTTCAAAAAATTCGGCGAACCAGTCAAATTTTAAAAAATTCGCTGATCTCTAGTAGTCATCAGCCCTTTAATGATTCTGCTGTTCTACTCGTCGATGTAGAAGATGAGACTTAGAACGTATATGGATATATGTTGCCCACAGAACAGTGAATATACTGTAATACTAGAGCACGCTGCAAGAAATGGCCCTGACATTTTATGTAGAGGACCACTTTTAAACACATAAAATATTATAAAGTAGCAGCTCTTTTAGCTTTAGATTAGTAGAACTATAAAGCCCCTTTAATGCGTTTTTGCCATATTAATGGCCATGTATTAACCCAATGAAGGTCACGGTTTGTGAGTATTATTCTAGCGCTGACATCATATGTTCCCAAGAGCAGTAAAAATGCAAGGACACCGAGAGCAATCGAGCCCTTCATCCGATCTGCAGTCCTTGTGACAGGGGATGTGCCTGACAGCCCCTACAATGCACAACTTGTAGAAACGTGGCTGATTTATCATCTGACGTCCATGCCATCTGTTTTCTTATTGCTTCCAGCATTAGATAAGTGGCTCTTGACCATGTGCTGCTGAGCTGAGTAGATTGCAAAGTTCATGAGCTAGCAGAATTTATGATAAGGCAGACATTTTTTCTCTGGGCATCAGTCATCTGAGCAGAACCCAGAACGGACAAAGTCCTGTCCAGATGTTTTCATTCTCTGAGAAGCTTTGATTGCTTCAAAGATGCTTGGTCAGATCTAGGAGACTGGCGTTGAATCCTTGCACAATCTGATATCTTAACTGTTCAAACAAGGCTTTGCTCGCCGGAATAATGTCTTTCAAATAAAGGCTTTTCAATTTTCTTCTGTGTGAAACATTGAGAAGAAAAAAAATAATTGAAAGAAATATTTGCATGCTCTGCACTTAATTACTGTATCAGTGAATACTTGGTTTTGTTCCAATGTCCTTTTTCATTACTCCGCGAACACCTAAGGCAAGCAGTTTTTGCACTCAATGTAAAATTGAAAGTGCACGTGAAGTCGCCCTTCTTGGTGAAATACAGTCTCTTTCTTTGCTTCTGTCCTAGTAATTCTACCAGGCCTCTCTCCACGTGATTGTGTAATGCAGATGTACCGGGGAGCTGATGTCCTTGTGTACTCCTACACTTGTAAAAAGTGTCACACGTGTGATAGATTGCAAGGCTTTTGCAGTTAAGCATTTTCTTTTATTATTTTACCGATGCTGGCAGAAAGTACAAAATATGTATATATTTATGAGGACACATTTGTCAAGTTGCATGTGAGACACTTTTGTCATTGTCTACAGGAGAAGTTAACCCGTACATTTACATGGTGGCAAAGTTGTTAGGGTGATAGATGGATCCATCAACTACAGCTATTTATTAAAGATCATTTACATTCCTCAATGTATGCAGGCAGGCAGAACATTTTGTTCTGTTTGACTCTTCCTAATTGTTTTCCCTCAGTGACTATGATGAGGATGTTCTTCTTCTCACATTCGTCAGCTGTAGCCCATCCATACCTTTTCAGCGGCACCCCTGGGTCTCCTAAGTGACCCATCAAGGCATCACTTGCCAATGATTACAGTACAATTACACTTTCCCTGATTTGAGTCATCCACTTCCCAAAAAGTGACCGCAGCATCTAAGGTGGAGGAAGCTTTTACCCCACATTGTGCATTTTGTGCAATTCTCAGGTGTCAGCCAGCATATGAATGTTGAACTTTAATCTACTTGGGCTGTAGGTCTCGTTTTTGCTCCCAAAAATTGGTAGGAGTGGAGTATCATCTTCTGTGCAGTTTAGCGGTCTTATCCATACAGGAATATGCTATAAGAACACTTGCAGCCACTCAGCTGCATTTCATTCCACAGTTTCCCTCAGGATAGGTCATCAGTATCAGCAGTGTCAGCTGCAGCCCATCCATACATTTTCAGCAGCTCCCCTAGGTCTCCTAAGTGACCCATAAATGCCGCACTTGACAAAGATTTTACAGTACAATTACATTTTACCTGATTGGAGTCCTCCATTTCCCAAAAATTGACTGCAGCATCTAAGGTGTTTGGCAAATTGAGGAGGCATTTACGCCACATTGTGCATTTTGTGCAATTCTCAGGTGTCAACCAGTATATGAACGTCCAACGCTAATCTAGTTGGGCTGTAGGTCTTGTAGGTCTTGTTATGCTCCAAAAAATTGGTAGGGCTGGAGTATAATCTTCTGTGCAGTTTAGCAGTCTCATCCATATGCTATGAGAACACTATAACCCTTGCAGCCACCCAGCCGCATTTTATTCCTCAGCTTCCCTCTGAATAGATCATCAGTATTAGATTGGCGGGGATCCAACAACCGACACCTCCAGTAATAACAGATCACCAAGCACAGTATCACCAATTGGATAGAGACTGTACTTGGTAGCCAGTTCGGACCCAAAACAAATGTTAGGAAATCTGCTGAACTTCTACTTCTTTATGCAAATTCAGTATGTTCTGTGTCTTTATGTCACAGGCCGTGGTTAGGGTAACACTAATATGCCCTGACAGAAGCATTACTGAACTTACAGTCCTGGGGTCATTTCTCGGTCCCCGGGGTTGATTGCAAAGGGCTTACCCAGCATCTAATGAGGTTACTGGGACCCAATCAGAGGGACAATCCCTTTTTTGATCATGCTATGGTCATAGACTGTGGCTATCAAAGAGTTAACAGTTGGGATCGGAGCTACCTCTGATCCTGGCATTAGAGAAAAAGGCTGGTCTAAGAATTGTAGCTATAAGTTGCAGTTAATTCATAGAGCAGGAGAGCTCAGCTCCCTTAGAAACATCAATTATCAAACAAATTATTAAAATTACGGTTATTCACTTTAGAAAAAAGATGACTAAGGTGCGATCTAATAGCTATGTATGTAAATCAGGGGTCAGTACAGAGATCTCTCCCCTCATCTATTTATCCCCAGGACTGTGACTGTGACGAGGGGACATCCTCTGCATCTGGAGGAAAGAAGGTTTGTACACAAACATAGAAGAGGATTCTTTACAGTAAGAGCAGTGAGACTATCAGAAGGGTGGACGTGATGATGTAGGCAAGGTGCGTCACGCCCTCCTCCTCTCCTCCTGCCATGCCGCATCGAGTCTTCTGTCCCTCGTGTTGTCTGGTGTTAGGAGCTGCCCCCGAGCCCTAAACCGATCTGCCAATCCATTTTGGTGGCTGTTTTAACTGACCATAGCGGTTTGCTACGGAGGCCACCTGCCTGGTTGGTGAGTCTGGACTTTGGGCAAATACTTGGTTCATCGTAACCACGAGGAGGTTTCCCGATTCCTCGCTGCCTTCCCTGTATGAAGATTCCTCCTGACCTGACTGGACCCGAATCAAGCTTGGAGTCTATAGAACTCCTCTCAACTTTATTCCACTTAAGTATTCCTCTGATCTCCCATGCTCATTTATGCCTCCTGGACCTTATAGATTTTACCACTGTTTGTGCTCCGGCTGCTGTTCCTCCAATACCGATTGTCTCTAATGTGGATACCTGTTCCTCTTCCCTGGTCCATGTGCTGTGTTTCCCATAGCTGAGATTTTTCCTTTTTGGATCTGCTTTTTGTTGGTTTTGTTTTTTTTCCCTTGTTTTGTTTTTTGTGTTGTGCTGAAGGCATTTTTTTCTTTTTATAACAGACTAACATGCAAGTAGCTTATTTAGAAGAAAAGGTGAAATTGAAGAAAAAGAGGAAAGAGGAGGGAGGATAGAAAAAAAACCAAGAAAGGAAGGAGGAGAAATGAAGAAAGACAAAGAAAAAGAGGAGAAAAGGAAAAAAGGAAAAGGAGAAAAAAAAGGAAAAAATGAGTCAAAAGGAGCAGAGAAAAAGGAGAACACAAGGGAGAAGAAAAAAAAAGAGGGAAGAGAGAAAGGAAAGAGGAGAAAGAGGAAGGGAAGGAGAGAAAGAAAGGGACATTTTTTTTTTTTTTTAAAGGGGCCCTAAAGCAAAGGACTTTTCTGTTGGTAAAGACAGCCCAGAGACCTTTGAAATCTGCAAAAATTTACCAGTTTTTGAATTCTCCAAAGATCAGGACAAAAAGGGCTGCAGGATACTAATTCTAAAAGAATAATAATTCTGCAATCACAGTGGAGGAAACATTGAATGGATTCTCCCAAGTTGAGGGGATGGAGCGAGTGGAGGAAGGAGAACTATCCAATGTTGAATCTTCCCCACTAAAATAAATATTGCTGGCAGTAAAAAAAAAAGGAGGAATTAATACAGGACATCTCAATGCAGCTCGGGTCAATCCAGTCTGTAGCTCTGATAAGGGATGATGTATCGAAGATTCAGGACAGAGTTAATACTATAAAAAAGTTTGTGGGCGCTCTACAGAATTAACTTAAAAAATCAAAAACAGGAATCTCTACCCTAAAGATGGATCTTAACATGTTTAGAAAAAAAGTTGTAGACTTGGAGGACAGGTCAAGGAGATGTAACGTGAGAATCCTGGGGTTTACCTGAGGGTGCTGAGGAAAAAAATCCTGCAAAAATTATACAAATGTTGATCTTGGAGAAGTTTGGAAAAGAACATTTTTCTCCTTTGTTCTTAGTGGAAAGGGCACACCAGGTCTCCGGAGGTAAACCATTTCCTGAAAGGCAGCCTCGGACACTCCTGGTAAAGATATTGGTCTCACGAGACAGAGATATGTTATTGAGAAAGGCGAGGGAGTGCTCTCCTATTCTATACAATGGGAATAAATTGGCTTTTTTTCTGGACTTTTCCGGACTTTTCCAAGGAGATTAATGAAAAGAGACGTACTTTTACTGCAGTTAAAAAAAGTTTACAGGAAAATTATATTAAGTATTAATTTGTTTATCCAGCTAAACTTCAGATCATCTTTATTGATGGAGGTCACTTTTTTGATACTTCGGATCTGACTATGTACTGGCTTCATCGGAATAATATCTGATTCGTTTTATTTTCCCTTTCTTGATTGGTAGCAGTGGTGGGTCTATGTGGTAGTGAGAGGGGGAAGGATGGTCTCAGTTGAAAAATCCATTGCAGAATGTGGTGGATCAAGGGGGGAATTTGTTTTTTGGGGAGGGTTGCGATGCATCTTATAGGATGGGGTGAGGGGGGATCCAGAGTCAGGGAGTTTTGTTAACTGACTTAATGTCAGTTAGAATTTTAACCTGGAATGTATGGGGTCTGGGGGATAAATTAAAAAGACAAGCGGTCTTTGATCTCATGCAAGACACCTACCAGTGATTGTTTGTCTGGTCGAAACTCATTTTACTGAAGTACTGAAGAGACCTCTCTGCGGTTCGGCAGGGGATGGGCTGCTTAGATGTCTCATTCTACCTTTACTAGTTACTCTAGAGGAGTGACAGTTTTTATTAATAGGGCGATTGATTTTGTCTGCGAGACATCCTCTGTTGATAAGCAGGGGAGATTTGTTTTTTTGTATTGTAAACTTGCTGGAAAACTATGTATCCTGGCTTTTGTTTATATCCCACCTCCTTTTTCCTTATATGTGCTTAACTCTTTACCTGCGATTTGAGGCAGCGGCTGGTATTCACAGGGAGCTGTGTGTACAGAGCGCTGGGTCCTATGTATAGCATTACTGTGCAGCTGAATTAGTGAGGGCATACAGCCGTAGTCACTATCTTCTGGTAGATGAGTAGTATGTGCTATTAGGGTGGGGAAGGATATGTAGAGACCTTGTGTTCCTATCTTGGCATTTTTGTCTGTTCTGCTGCTAAACAAATTTTATATATGTGTTATGTATTTATATAAATTATTGGATCTGTTCTAATAAAGAATGCGATCATTACATTATATGTGTTGCATTGCTATTGCGATATAATTTTTTTAGCGATCTTTTTTGGTGACTGTTGTTAAAACACAAATATTGCATTATTTTGATTTGTGTTTTGGTGCCTAACTCTTTGTTAACTTTTATGGAGCAATGGCCTGAATGCCCCTAACTAGTTATTGGGGACTTTAATTGTGTCATCATTCCTACTACAGACAGGATCTCCATGTTGGATACTGAGTGATCTTTCTAAGTTAAGTAGCCATAAATATAAGAAGATTCTTCTAGGTAGAATATTCTTTTGGGCTAGACTCCTAATTACTCGGGCTTGGTTTTCACAATATGTTCCAGATCTGAACACATGGATACATTTGGTTAATAAGGTTAAAAAGTATGAAAATATTCTTTATAAGCAAAGAAATGCTCAAGAGAAAGGATTAAGATATGGGTGGCTTAGAGGTGTTAAACCTCCTCATCTCAACTTTGTTTGATTCTCCTTGACTCTTAGTTTTTTCCTTTCCTTTCCTCTCTTTTATTTTCCTCTCTCTTGCTTTCTTTTGAGTGATGGAGGAATTTGAGACACATCGCAAGGGTAGGCGTGGGTGGAAACTAGGTGGGTTATGGGGAAAGTAAAGTCTAATCATTTAGAATTGTAATTCTGTATTAAAAAATGGATTGTATATGTCTTATTCTAATAAATATAATAGAAAAAATTAGAGCAGTGAGACTATGGAACTCTCTCCCTGAGGAGTAGTAATGAGCGGCAGGGGCAATATTCGAATTCGCAATATTTGGCAAATATTCGGGTAAATATTCGTCATATATTTGCGAATTCGAGAATTTGCGATTATTTCCTTGATTGCAAAAACCGGCAGTGTGATATTCGTGTATTGCGTGCGTAATACATGCGTGGGTCTACATTTTTCAAGCTGCTAGAAGTTTCCTCAGACTGGGGAAAATTGTTGGCACGGCAGAACATTACAATAGCTTTACATGCAGATAGAGTGCTCCAATATATTCGCAATTGCGCAACTCAGCAATTGATGCGCATATTTTTGCGCAATACGTGCAACTTTACATTTTAGCAGGTCTGACTACATATTACTGATTGTTGCACTAAATATTCTTGTGAACTTCTGCCATCACAGCACTATATATGTATGTAGCATGTATGTATGGACAGCAGAACCCAGCTACACTATATCACTATCTAACCTACAGTACACTGACTATCTCCCACTAACTATTATATATATAAGCTAACCGACTATCTAATGTAATGTAACACAGTAAAGCACAGAGCACAGCAATGACACTGCTGTCTCTCTCATAACTGTAAAAAAACAGCAGAAAATGGCTGCTGGGGAGGTTCTTATATAGTAAGGGGTAGGCAACTTTCCTATTGGTTCCTAGGGATATTGCTAAGCTCAGACAAAGATATTGCAGCCTTCTCATTGGCCCACAAGCAAGAAGCAGGGAGGGATCATGAGTTCAGATGGAAAAAAAATGCTGAATATTCGAAAATACGAATATATATCACTATATTCTAAATATTCGCAAATTCTCGAAGTGCCGATATTCGTGATAAATATTCGCCATTCGAATATTCACACCCAACACTACTGAGGAGGTGGTGAATTCACTAAAAGAGTCCAAGAGGGGCCTGGATGTATTTCTGGAGTGTAATAATATTACAGGTCATAGCTACTAGAGAGGGGTCGTTGATCCAGGGAGTTATTTTCTACTTCATGGTTTGTTTTTTTAACTTCCTCTGGATCAACTTGCAGGATAACAAGCTGAACTGGATGGACAAATTCAGTAAACTATTTTGCTAAACTATGATGACAAAAAGACAGTGAGTGGGGTTAAAAATGTAAACGGACAGACAACCCCTTTAAGGTAACCAGAGTGTTGCTGTCAATCTGAGAATTGCAAGTAAAGCAAGCCCCTATTATTGTGTCTGAATTGAGAAAACCCAGAAGTGAACTAAGTCACTCGATCTCACAAAGGTATAAGTAAGCCTTCCATCTCTGCCGTAGTTTCCTGCATTTCATTTTTCAGGACTCTGTGGTAATGAACGCTGATAATACTGCTGAGATGTAAATACCTATATTTTCATAGACCCCATGAAACAAAAGTAAGAAGACGGATTCAAAAAAAATGTGTTGAGCTTGAAGAATGAGAGCATCCATTATCCAGCAGCCTCCTGATCTGAATAGGTCATATTCATGGGGCGCAATGATTTCCTGTCTCTCCGACGTAAGTCAGTTTGAATGACAGGAGTGGTCTTGGGTGTGTGAATAATTCTCAGCTAAGCCGCAATTTGTTTAATAGGCCAGATGTATGCAGCCATCCACAATAAAGCAGGTCACTCATGCTCAGTATTAGTCTTCCGCTCTGTGTGCATAAAAGCATATCTTCGAGGTTAGCCACTTTCAAGGATGTGTATTGTGTGTAAAAAGTCTATTTCTGATCCAGGGATTCTAATGAATGTGCCGATCCCTCAATGCTTTCCATCAAGGACGCATCGCTATTATTTTAAAATCGGACTGTACACGGTTAAATTAGGGATTTGTCTATACAGCAGTTCCTTAATGTATATCTATTACTGGAATTTCAAGTGGGATAATAAACCAGTCTGATAAAGGTGCAGAGATGCCAAGGGGAAATCATATTGTGTTGCCTTCTGACAGTGATGTGTAGTCATGAGCAACAGGCGCAATATTCGAATTTGTGATATTTCACGGATATATGGTAGAATATTCGTCATATATTCGCATTCGAGATATTCGCTTGATTGCAAAAAATCTGCGATGTAAAAATCGCTTAATGCGAATTCGCAACTCGAAAAACAGGTGTGGGTCAAAAACAAATATATAGCCCTGTAGAATATAGTGCTATATATTCGTTTTCAGAATATTCGTCTTTTTTTCCATCTGAACACATGATTTCTTTCTGCTTCTTGCTTGTGGGCCAATGAGTCATTGGCCCACAAGCAACTTCAGCAGGGAAGAATCGTGAATTCAGATGGAGAAAAAAGACGAATATTCTAAAAAACAAATATATTTGATATAGTGCTATATATTTAGAATATTCATCTTTTTTTTTTTTTTCAATCTTTTTTTTCAAAAAGACGAATATTCTAAAAAGCGAATATATTCTATATAGTACTATATATTCGTTATTTAGAATGTTCGTATTTTTTTTCCATCTAAAGTCATGACTCCTCTCTGCTTAAGTTGCTTATGGGCCAATGACTCAGAAATCATGTGTTCAGATAGGAAATTCGAAGTTGTGATAGTCGCGATTAATATTCGCTATTTGAATATTCGCGCTCAACACTAGTGGTGTGTCGTTTTATGGCAGCCTATTGTGCTGTCCTATACTGTATGTACAATACCGCCTGCAGGGGCAGATTGGCGATAGACCTTACAGTGAAAACTAATGCCCAGGCTGCACCTGATTTCTCCTCACGGCCGGCCAGTGGAAGTTTTTGGGGATGTATTTTGTGCTGCTGGCGGTATTTTGTGATTATCTTTAAGTTCATAGTCTGCTCCTGACCACCTGCAGTAAGCAGTTCCTTTAGTCACAGATTTACAGGGTCAAAGCCATGTTCTATTCAGGGGCATGACAAATACCATGGTGCTCACAGCACAACTTGTAATGGGGTCCCATTCCGCTATGACCACTAGGGAGGAGCGAAGTAATGAAAAATTTGATTCGGCTTCTTTGCCAAATTTGACAAACTTGATTCGTGACAAATTACTTTGACACAAAGCGCATTCCTTTGACTGCAGCAGATGCAATGACGGGGAGCAGCAAACACTGCGCCCACCGTCATTTAAGTCCTCAGATGCCGTGTTCACCGCTGATCGCTCACATCTGATGCTACAAATGAGGCCTTTCAGGGGTTAATCAGGTTAAAAAAAAATTGTGGCCATCTTGATTGAAGACACTATGCAAAATCTCATCATGATGACTGATGACATCAACGTGCCCAGCCAGTGTGCTGGAGTGGTGATGTCACACATCATCCTGTGCAATATTTTGCGCAGTATCTTCAATCAAGATGGCTGCAGAGATTCTCATCGATCAAATGCATGAGGTGAGTATTTATTTATTTTTTACCGTCAATTCAGGCAAAATAGATTAGTTACTACAAAGCACGAGGAAATTCAGCTTAGTGGCGAATCAAATTTTTCCTGAAACAATTTTTCAAAGTCATTTCATTTGGCTTCGATTTGCTCAACACTAATGACCACCTTCAGCAGCCAGAAAAGATTTGATTATTTATTCTGCCTAATTTAGAAGGGTAAGGCAAACTATGATTTCAAAGTACAGGGATAATGCACATAGTAATGTCACAATACAGGAATAAGACACATAGTAATGTCACAGTACAGGAATAATGCATATAGTCATGTCACAGTACAGGAAAAATGCACATAGTCATGTCACAGTACAGGAATAATGCACATAGTCATGTCACAGTACAGGAAAAATGCACATAGTCATGTCACAGTACAGGAAAAATGCACATAGTCATGTCACAGTAGAGGAATAATGCACATAGTAATGTCACAGTACAGGAATCATGCACATAGTCATGTCACAGTACAGGAATAATGCACATAGTGGTGTCACAATACATGAGTAATGCACATAGTAATGTCACAGTAGAGAAATAATGTACAGATAGTACAGGCATAATAAACACTGTGATGTCACCGTACAGGGATAATGCACACTGTGACATCACATTAAAGGGATAAAGTAAAGAGTATTTTCATAGTACAGGGATAATGAACACAGTGATGTCACTGTGTAGGGATAATGCATAGTACAGTCATGCCAGTACATGGATACTGCACATTGTGATGTCACATTACAGGGATACTGCATGCAGTGATGTCACTGTAAAGTGACAATAACCATAGTGATGTCATTATACAGGTATAATGCACAAAGGTATGTCATAAAATAGGAATAATGTAAACAGTAATGACACAGCGCAGGAATAATGCAAACAACTAGGCTAGGGTTACACGATGACATATGTCGCGCGACCATTTGTCGCAGTAAAGTTGTGCGACATATTTTATGATGCTAGTCACAAAAGACCCATTCAAGGTGGATTTTTGTACGACTTTCGTGTCTCAGTCGCAGCAAGTCGCATGTGGCAGTGCGACACCAGAAACTAGCATTATAAAATATGTCGTGCAACACATGTTGCAGTGTAGTTGTACACTATATGCCGCCATGTAGCCCTAGCATAATACTGCAAAGAAGCGATACAGAAGGGGTGACCATCAGACTTCATAGCACAACTTAGAATGGGGTAACACTGAATATTTAATGTCCATCCTTATTTCTAAGTAGAAATGTCTCTCTAAAGAGTTGGGCCGCGCAGCAGCTGCTGTGAACGTGAATCTGGTAATTACGTCAGATGCTCGTTGACTAAAATTCTCCAACACGTGATGGATATAAGTCGTCATCAGTTGCTGTAATTCTACAAGCAGATATTCATTAAGAGGATTTTCTGGTACTTTTATTTTGACTATCCTCAGGACATATCTGATCTGGAGAACAATGAACTGGTATTTGTAACACATAAAAATATTCAGTCATTTGCACCAGAGAAGAAATTCTTATAAAGCACCGTCTATGGGCCAAGTGCTGGGACTGTTAAATTGTAGCTAATACTCTGTTCATTAGGCACTAATGAGTATTGAAAAAATTAAGTGTAATCTTTGAAGTTCAGCAAGTAAGTCATTTATATAAAATATAGAGAGGCCTGGTAATAAGGTTATTGATTTGCAGGGTGGTTTATCGGTATTTACTTAGTAGCATATAAATATAACGCTGTGAACTTAATGTCTTCCACTTGTGAGATGTAATGTATCATAGAACCCTACACACCCTATGAGCAGGATAATGTAGTAATTTATCAGACTCTGGTGGACAGTATTAGGTGATAGGTGCCCATCATGGGTGATGGTACTTGGCATCAGATCACTGGATCAGTGCCGAAAAGTGTTGTCTCCATCTTTTATACTTTTATGTAGTTTTCTTTCCAATAAACTAGTTGGCATTACATTTCTTTAGTCCTGTATCAGTCTCATTTTATGGAAGATGCTTATAGCATGGTGGTATTGGTGGTAGATGAAGATGTAACACTGTTCCCTTAAAAAAATTCACATTTTGGACAGTATACCCTTGTCAATGGTGGTGCTTCTCCAGGGGTGTAGATATAGGGGTTGCAGAGGTGGAGGTTGCACCTGATTCTCTGCATATACAAAGACACCAATAATATAAATGGCATATAGCAGAGTAGGTGGGGACCCTGGTATAGATTTTGCATTGGGTCTAGGAGCTTCCAGTTGTGCTTCTGGGCCTGGCAACCTAAGTCCGTGGTCAATGGAGTATAATAAGGATATATCTGACAGGTCTGATCATTAGAAATGAACCCTTTCTCATCAGTCCAATATAGTATATCTTCCATGTACTTTATCATTTATCTGTAGTGTCCCACATTTGTGTGTATGGTCCACTCCAAATTGTTATTTATATTATGATGTCATTTTGCACTATTCCTTTGTCTTTATTGCTAAATCCATATTTAAGGCTGGTAACACGCACTACACATTTTGAACACTAGAGGTCTCGATCACACCAGTTATATATATCTGTTACAAGAAGTGAGAACGAGGTTAGGAGATGAGGAGTTAGGAGGAAGGAGAGGAGACAGGTTTGTTTCTGTCCTCCTGGGCTTAGCCCAGGGGATTCAATTTACCTCAACCATTGAGTCCAGTATTAGGATTATATTATCCTACACTGTAGATTACCCTTCCGGGGTACAAAGTGGATTATTACTCTGAAGAACACAACCTGTACAAATAATGAAGAAGAGTGTTTGCCTGCCATGGGTTTGATGGACTACTGAACTATAGAATACTGACAAAGGAAGATAACTGCCGTTTATCAGGTTTTAGTCACCTTAGCATTTGGTTGAGAGATTCTAAGCTACAAGCTGCCCACCATAATTAAGGACAGAAAGGCCATCTGTCAGAACACTTGTTTACAGAGGATCTAAACTACTATTACAAGGTTGAGTGAGCAGATCAACATCATAAACTAAGTACAAGTAAGTAGTTAAGCAAGCTTCCTCTATTAAAGTGAGCTGGATCTAACCTATATATTTCACTTCAAGGAGCCTGCTAATTTGGATTTGCAGCATTACTATTTTTGTTATCTGTATGAAAGACAAAGTGATGAGATTGGATGACTTACTCCATTTAATCCTGTGCTGAGCCACGCCCCCTGCACTGATCACATGACGGTGACGTCACCCCAGGTCCTTCGCCTGTTTGACAGTTCGGGTTGGTGGCAGCCGCCCCTTATGGATTCCATATGCCGCTATAGTGGAATCCATAACGGGATGCGCGACTTACCCGAACGCCGAACACCGGACTTTTTTTAAAGTTCGCTCATCTCTATTAGTGAGTCTTAGCTGAGCAGAGCGAGAGATAAGACCTATGAGCTCCTGCCAGAGAGAAGCCTCGTCCATGAAACACCATTCCTGAGACTAAAAAGCTGCCAGAGAACTGAGAGAGTGCCACTGAGGGAAAGAGAACAGACATTCACAGAAGATCTAGAACCATCAAGGCCATACATCGAATTCAGGGTTAATTCCCTTTGGCACAACATCCAATAATTGCTCAGCAAGAGCAAGAGAAGACACAGCCCAAGTATACAAAAGTATAAAGATTTATTAACAGATAAATAAATAAACAATTAATGACAAATACATACACATTAATTGTGCGGTGGAGGAGCACAGAATGAATGCCCAAGAACCACCACTGACACTGAGTATCCCCCACACCACAAAAATGGTTAAGCACTCAATAGTAAAGCAACGGTAAGGTTGGAGGTCATAATAAACCCCAGAAAATTAAACAACTTAGCCAGAATGTGCATAACATAATCAAACAGTCTAGGGCTCAAATAGCATACCGTTAGCCATGGTGTACGGGGGGAAGTCAGTACCAGTGGAACAGAACACCCTCGACGCGCGTTTCGCACTTCGCTTCGTCAGGAGGTACAATAACATCCCCAAAAGGCCCCCCAATTATCGTGCAGTGCTCGCCTTGATTGGTTAAAAAATAATTATCAGATTAAAGACAGCCGTTGTTTAGTATCGAGCGAGCTTACCCTGGTGATGCGGACGCGGTCCTCCACGAGGACGCCGGCTCATCAGGAGGTGGAGTGACGCGCTTCCGGCGCGTCAGTCCAGCTACCAAGGAGACCGTGCGGCGTCATCACGTGGACCCGCCCGCAGCGCACCACGGGAGCTCGCTACAGCGGTAGTCATGGTGACGAATTATACAAAGGGACAAAGCACAGGACGGAAGCCGGACATACAATATGGAATCAAATAGAGGCCGAAAAAGAAAAAAAAAAAGAAAAAAAGAAAAAACATAAGAAGGTAACCTCAACTAGAAAATCTCATGATCAAAGGTGATAATGTATATATAGTGAACACCATATTTCATTTTAGGTACAAAGTAATAAATACAGAAAATAATAATAATCAAAATTAGTGAATACAAAAAAATCAAAACTCATAATCAGAAAATTACATGATTAATTAAGACACGTGATAAGTCGAACATGATTAGTGTACTAGTGCATTTTTTAAACATGTTAAATATTGATGAAGATCTTGTGGACTTGATCCTTGTTTTGTTGAAATTTGCACTTACCTACAGCTCCGGGGTACAGCTATGGGGGCGTCTTGTGCGCCCTCATATGCTAATCTGTTCCTGGGGCTGTGGGAGAGGGAGACGGTCCTGAATGTGAGGGGTCACGACGCCGTAGTCTCATGGTCAAGATATATAGATGATATTCTATTTATTTGGCAGGGCTCGGCGTCACACCTAGAGGAGTTTCTAGGTGAATTAAACAACAATGAGCTAAATATTAGACTTACTTGGAAATATAGCCCAGTTTCGGTGGAATTCCTTGATGTTTCGATTCAGGTTGAAGAGGATGGCTCCTTGGGCATGGATATGTACCTAAAGCCCACGACGACCAACTCCTTGTTACATTTCTCCTCTTCCGATCACCCACAGGTCAAAAAAGCTATACCTGTTGGCCAATTTTATAGGGCGAAAAGGATCTGCTCTAATGATGCTAGGTTTGAACGACAGGCGGCGGATCTGACCCGTAAGTTCCAGGAGAGAGGATATAGTCGTCAGACCATACAGAGGGGCTATATGAGAGCCAAAAACATCTCTAGATGAAGGGCCGAAATGGCAAAGAACAGGGCCCGGAACATCCGAGATATATCACCCCTTTCAATGCTCAATGGCGTGAACAATTGGAGATTTTAAATAGACATTGGCATGTCTTACTTACGGATAGAGACTTGAAACGGGTGATTTCAACACGACCGTCTGTGGCCTGGAAAAGATCAAAAAATCTAAAGGACATGATTACTAGAAGCCACTATATTGCCCCAGGAGCCAAAAGTCCCTTTGGTGATAAGGGCCCCCAGTGGGGTTCATTCCAATGTGGAAACTGCACCGCTTGCAGGTTGATGATGAGAACCAACACTTTTACCGACTCGGGTGGCAATAAGGAATACAAAATAGTGCATCATATATCTTGCACTACGGAGGCGGTAGTATATCATGCCTGCTGCCCTTGTGGCCTTATTTATATTGGAATGACAACCAGAGCTTTAAAAGTGAGAATTTTAGAACATGCCCGAGACATCAGGGCAGCAGGAGAAATTTCAGATCAAGAGGGACTTAAAAAGCTGAAACCCTTAGTGAGACACTTCCGTGATTTTCACGGAAGCAACCCCAATAAAATAGTCTTTAGGGGTATAGATCGTGTCCGACTGGGAGTTAGAGGCGGTGATGTAAAGCGCCGGCTCTTACAATTGGAGACTAAATGGATGGTACTGCTCAATACTGTGTTACCACATGGTCTTAATGAAGCCTTGAGTTTCAAATCCTTTCTATAATTTTATTTTATTATATGTTATTATATGTTCATGTTTTAAATTATGCCTATTTATTTCTATAGCCTCCCCTGCTAGCCCTCCGAGGATAACTACCTCCCCTTTGTTTTTCTGGATCGATATATGGACTGTTGCCCTATGGATCATTGTGGACGTCGATGGCTTTATCTGAATGAACTTTATTATGATTGACACGGTTTTGATTCACTAATTATGTATTGCATATTTTGATCATGTTTTTTGACTTTTTCTATTTTATGCACTAGTACACTAATCATGTTCGACTTATCACGTGTCTTAATTAATCATGTAATTTTCTGATTATGAGTTTTGATTTTTTTGTATTCACTAATTTTGATTATTATTATTTTCTGTATTTATTATTTCTAGTTGAGGTTACCTTCTTATGTTTTTTCTTTTTTTCTTTTTTTTTTTGCTTTTTCGGCCTCTAGTTGATTCCATATTGTATGTCCGGCTTCCGTCCTGTGCTGTGTCCCTTTGTATAATTCGTCACCATGACTACCGCTGTGATGTGATGACGCCGCACGGTCTCCTTGGTAGCTGGACTGACGCGCCGCAAGCGCGTCACTCCACCTCCTGATGAGCCGGCGTCCTCGTGGAGGACCGCGTCCGCATCACCAGGGTAAGCTCGCTCGATACTAAACAACGGCTGTCTTTAATCTGATAATTATTTTTTAACCAATCAAGGCGAGCACTGCACTATAATTGGGGGGCCTTTTGGGGATGTTATTGTACCTCCTGACGAAGCGAAGTGCGAAACGCGCGTCGAGGGTGTTCTGTTCCACTGGTACTGACTTCCCCTCGTACACCATGGCTAACGGTATGCTATTTGAGCCCTAGACTGTTTGATTATGTTATGCACATTCTGGCTAAGTTGTTTAATTTTCTGGGGTTTATTATGACCTCCAACCTTACCGTTGCTTTACTATTGAGTGCTTAACCATTTTTGTGGTGTGGGGGATACTCAGTGTCAGTGGTGGTTCTTGGGCATTCATTCTGTGCTCCTCCACCGCACAATTAATGTGTATGTATTTGTCATTAATTGTTTATTTATTTATCTGTTAATAAATCTTTATACTTTTGTATACTTGGGCTGTGTCTTCTCTTGCTCTTGCTGAGCAATTATTGGATGTTGTGCTTTGGTTTTCGGCCGCAGCCATTTATGAGTCATTTTGGGGCCTTCTTTGTAGTTGTATATGCTATTAATTCCCTTTGGCACCCACAACACTTTGAGATGGACTGGACATCTGAATCTAAGATCTGTATCTAATATCTAATGTCTAGAGATATTGAATCTTCCATAGGCTGCATTCTTAAGTAAATGCAGTCAATGGGAGAAGTAATCTAATGATTGCATGTTAAAGTTCCCTAGGGGACTCAAAAAAGTAAAAAAAGTTTTAAAAGTTTTAAAAAATCTAAAAACTATATCAAAACTAAAATGACCTCCAATTAACCATATTAAAAATAAAAAAAACAACAAAAAAAAATAATTTGCACCTAAAAGGTCTGTACTATTAAAATTGTATTTATCCCATATCCCATAGGTTTTTTTGTCACTTCACCTCCCCAAAAAATTTGAAGAAATAGTGATAAAGTCATACATACTCACTGCAAAACAGTAACAATAAAAACTACAAATTGCCCAACAAAAAATGAGCTCTCATACAGCTCTGTAGACATAACTATGAAAAAGTAATTGGGATCAGAATATGGAGCTGCAAAGGAAAAAAAAATTCCAATGTTTTTTGTTTATTTATTTTTTTGTATAAAAACACAGTAAAAACTATATACATGTGGTATTGCCATAATCGTACTGTCCCAGACAATAAAAGACACAGGGAATGCTGTACAAATGAATTACTTTTGTTTTCCACCCCATTTGGAATTTTTTATTCGGCTTCCCCCTACAGTGTATGCATTATTAAATGATACAATGAGAAAGTACAACTTTTTCCACATATAAACACGCCAAAAAGGCAAGGAGTGAAAGATGAAAACGCAAAAATGCTAGATCCCAAGGCCCTGAAGGGGTAAATTGGATATCACCCCAGGGCTTTTCAGGTAGACCCTCCAGTGAGACTAGACCTGTAGAGTTTATCTTACTCACGTCATACTCCACCCCCCACCGTTGCCGATCTTTGGTCTCCCCATGTGAACAGCAGTGATGTGTCCTCCATGCATCATGTCATGGGACATGAATTCCAGGACCTTCCCAGCAGAACTTTGCACAGAGCATGACACTTTCGCTGCAGGCTTTACTTCTTCCCATAATGCAACGTGGTTCCATATCTTCCCAGGTTATTCACACACATCTGATGATTCATCAGACCAGGCCACATTCTTCAACAGTTCCATGGTCTAGATCTGATGCTCAAGGACCATTGCAGATGCTTTCCACGTTGGACAAGACTCAGCATAGGCACCTTGATCAATCTGTAGCTACACAACACTTTACACAGCAAGTTGTTATGTCCTGTGTGTTCGGACATCTTTCTACCATAGCCAGAAGTTACCTTTTCAATTTGTGCTATAGTAGCTCTTTTGTCAGAATGGACCAGATCCTATTGCCAGTTCCCCAGTAATCTTTCCTTGTACCATTTTTGCCCAGTGCTAATCACAGCATAAGGCCTCATGCACACGACCGTATGTGTTTTGCGGTCCACAAAACATTGTAGAAATGCCTATTCTTGTCCGCCAAACAGACAAGAATAGGATATGCTCTATTTTTTTTGCTGTTTTTTGTGGCCCCATTGAAGTGAATGGGTCCGCGCCCGAGCCGCAAAATATGCGACTCGGACCCAGACTAAAACAATGGTCGTGTGCATGAGGCCTAACGGGAACCCCCACAAGATGTACCTTTTCAAGACAATTTGACCCTCTTGTCCAGCCATTACAATTTAGTCCTTGCTCAGATCCTTATTTGCCCATTTTTCCTGCTGCCAGCGCATCTTTGTAACTGTTTGCCTAGCCCTATGCTTTTATGTCCAAAATCCATGTTCCCTAACCCCAAAACAAATGTTTTAATCAAAATGCTAAATAGGTTGAAAAGAGTCCAAGAGGCTGTACTTATCTACTGTGGAGCCCAGCCGCACCCATCACAGCAGTGAGCTTCACTCCTCTCCACTCTTCTTCTTTCCTCCTCCTAGCAGTGGTGACGTCATCATGCTGTCGGCTAAAATCTTGCACTGGCTGATGGTGCATGCACAGTAAAGTTGATGATGCTCCTGCCAGCAGAAGATTAATTGAATATTGAATAAAACATTTTTTTTTTTTTTTTTGGGGGGGGGGGGGGGGGGGATTAAAGAACATGGATTTGGGCTTAAAGCTATAATTACACATGCCTTTAGCAGAGCTATAGGGCTATGCAAACTTACAAATAGTCTACAATGATGACAGATTCCTTTTAAAGGGATCCTGTCACCACTTTTAAGCTAATAAAATGCTCATGTCCAGGGTATCATTATGCGCCCGTGCGGACTGCTTGGATCGGCTTCTTCCTGAGCGCACACGCGGGATCTCACAACGGGAGGAGGGAGAGGGAGGGAGAGGGAGAAGCGACACAGAGGATTAGTAGGCTGGGCTGAACGCTAGGAAGGCGGCGCTGGGCACGAACAGCGATGGGTGCGGCCAGGCACCATGCTTCCACGGACCTCCCCTCGGCACCTTATTTCTATGATTGACAGGTTAGTAAAACCTGTTTTTTTCCAAAATTAAGTCAGAGATCTCGTTTATAAGGCCACCTTAGAAATCATAATGATACCCTGGACATGAGCATATGTTTAGCTCATAGGACTTAAAAGTGGTGACAGAATCCCTTTAAGGCCTGGTTCACATCTCCGCTTATTTTTCCATTCTTCTAATCCATCAGAAGAACAGAAAAAAATGGATCATGTATTTTGAGCATCTATTTTGCCTATTTATGCACGTTTGGCATCCGTCTTATCCATTTCTGGCTGAGATCCGTTATTTTAGAAAAGAAAAAAGTCCTGCATTTTTCATCTAAAATAACGGAATTCTGACGGAAATGGCTAAAAGCAATGCTTCAAATACAGGATATTTTTTTTCTTATATTTCTCTTCTTCTGACGGATCAGAAGAATGGGAAAATAAACAGTGATGTGAACCCAGCCTAAAAAGTAGCTTTTCACATGCAGCATAATATCTCCCACCTCTTCATATGTGCCACTGTAATCACGTCTTTTCCCTTTAAGTGCCAGTGGTTTTAATTAGTGGTGTGTGAATCGACAGGTCTCCGTACAGCATTAAAACTAGGTGTTAGAACGAATCGACTTCGGATCTAAGATCCGAAGCTCGATTTGCCCAACACTAGTAATGTTATGGCTGTTCGGTGTTTCAACTATTCAAAAGTATGGCAATTCATTGGCAAGCGGAAAATACAGAATGAATATTTCACAGCATTTGCTATTATTTGTTATAATTATCTGGAAGGCTTCGTTCACATCACCGCTCAGCCTTTCCATACTCCTGCTCCGTTTAGGAGCAGGATAGCTGAAAGGACGGATTCTGCACATAACTGAGCCTGAACGGAACCTAAGGACCCCATAGACTATAATAGGGTCTGTAAGGTTTCCGCTCAGAAGATGATTTTGGAGCGGAGACAAAAGTAGTGCATGCAGGACTCAAAAATCTTCCTCTAAGTGAAAACCTAACGGACCCCATTATAGTTTATGGGGTCCTTATGTTCCGTTCGGCTCAGTTATGTGCCGAATCCGTCCTTTACGTTCTCCTGCTCCTAAACAGAGATGGAGAACAGAAAGGCTGAACGGTGATGTGAACGAAGCCTAACTGTGCAAAGTACGTCATGGGAGTGCAGGACCAGATCAACCAGGTCTATGTACAGTATCTCCTCACCATCCTCCTGATCAGGGGTGTAGCTAAAGGCTCATGGGCCCTGGTGCAAGAGTTCAGCTTGGGCCCCCCTTCCCTCAGTGCTTTGTGTGTCTTCTTATGCGGCACAAGTGTCTTTGGGCCCCTTCAGGCTCCTGGGACGGGTAGTGACTGCTACCTCTGCACCCCCTATAGCTAGGCCCCTGCTCCTGATCCATCTGCACAGTGAAGCTTGACTGGGACATGAAGCATTTGCGGTTTTTTGCAGAGATATTAGATTCTCTTTGACGTTAGAGGCACTTACAGATAGATGGTCATGCTCATTACAATATGTGATTCTGAAGATACAAAGACTAATTATCTCGGCAAGTCCTGAAGTGGCTAACACTGATTATTGCTTTGAATTCTGGAGCGGGTAGGAGTTGATTATCACTATGAATGCTGAAGTTGGAAAGACTGATCATCAGACCAAGAACTCTCTTCTGGGAAATGTGCAGACCCTTTATTTATCTGACCCATATACCTTCATGTATTGAAAGCTCATTTTCTGAAACAAAGAGTTCAGTTCAGCCCCAGTAAGCACTCAGAAATGCAATATCACTGCTGCCTGTCTCCTGCCTTCTCTGCTCTATGCAACGCAATCAATAATCAATGGATTTTCAATGGTTGTTTTTTTTACTTTTAAGGAATATAATTGCTCTTGCATTGCAAGGTTCATATGTTTGAGGCTCCCGCTAAGCTTTTCTCCACTGTAAGGATATGATTAGGTTTAGCGACGTAATATATACTCAGCGGTTCTATAAGCTCTGAACGTTGGATGAAAAATCACTTGACCTGAAAATAGCAGTGAAATTGTGTGTGGTTATTCTAAGCATTTGCTCTGGCCTTTCCACCCAATAAATAGCAAAACCATGGCTAAATCTATGAAATTGAAATATTGAGTTGATTTCTAGCTCAAAAATGGGAACCAGGAGACTGTAGTTGAAGCTGGCGGTAGGATGATGTTTATTGCACATTACTGCATTGCTTCATAGATGATGATCTCAAGCTTGACTTTTCTTGTGTCTGGAAAAAACACTTAATGGGTGGATGAAAAATGAAGTGTTGAGTCGTCCATGCAAATCCTTGCCGAAAGCAAACAATAGGCAGTGGAAGACATTAATACTGGTCACAGTCAAGGATGGCACTGTGAGAGTGATTAATGGGGTTGTCCCACAAACATCTTTCTACAGTTTTCAAATTAGCATCTGGATCTGATTCTGAATACTTTTGCAATTACATGCCCTTAAAAATGTAATATAGTCAATGAGTTATACAATAACTATAGCTCCATCTTCTCTTTGTTATTTTCCTTGTATCTCTGTCCACCTATCATCACTGAGGTGGTCGTAGGTGCTCAGTTCTATCCTTAAACTGCCACCAGCTATACATATCTAATGTTTCAGTTATAGGGAGAAAACTTCAGCAGAAAGGACACATGCCCTAAGGGCATCTGTTCCGCAATTTTGCGGATTGGATGTGGACCCATTCATTTCAATGTGGCCACAAAAGATGCGAGCAGCACACCGATTGCTGTCCGCATTCACATGTCCAATCCGTGGCTCCGCAAAAAAGATAGAACATGTCCTGCTGTATACTTGTCTGTATTTGCAGACAAGAATTGGCATTATTTCATGGAGAAGGATGTTACATTCCACAAAATTGCGGAAGGCACACGGCCGGTATCTGTATCTTGCAGATCCGCAAATTGTGGTCCACTAAAATGGATACGGTCGTGTGAATGAGCCCTAGGAAAGGACACATCCTCTAAGCTGTGACAGAGAGAGAGCTGCAACAGAAAGGATATGCCATCTGAACTGTGACAGGAAGAGAGCAGTAGCAGAAAGGACACAGCCTTAAACTGGGACAGAAAGAGAGCTGTAGCAGAAAGGACATACCCTCTGAGGTGTGACAGGGAGAAATCTGCAGCATAAAAGACCCTCCCCAAGACCAAGATCCGGACCCCGCCTGAGCAATAGAACAATATAAAACTATTCTAATGTAGTTCAGTCAATTGGAACTCATTGAGTACAACTGAGATGGAGTAATTAAAAACAGTCTTACTGGTTCTTAACCTCTTCACACATTTGTACGTAACTGTACGTCCAGATTGCAATCGGTCATACAGTTGCGTCCAGATTCCTAACCGGAGCTGTAAGACTATAAAGTGTCACAGCCCTGGAGTTTTCCTCTCCCCGAGAGCAGAGACATTGGAGAAATCGGCAAGAGACCAATCAGAGTGGTCCCTTGCCGGCACTGTGCAGACTAACCAATTGGAGTGCAGCAGTCTCAGGCTCTGATCTCCACTCTATAGTGTCAGCTGTAACCTACAGAGCCCTGCCCCATGGTGAGAGCATCACTAGCAACAGGGTGCAATGCTCTGTTTCTCCCTACAGTGGGTGTGTTCTGGAGGAGATTAGCAGTGGGCTGATTGCTCAGCTGCTCATTTCCTATGTGCTAGTGTTTGTGACTAATGGAGTGCCGAGTCATGAACTATCAGGTTCTGATCCTAAAACTCAGCGTTTTATTTAAAGGGGTTGTCCGGGTTTAGAGCTGAACTCGGATATACCCAGAATTTCACCCAGGCAGCCCCCCTGACAAGAGCATCGGAGCAGTTCATGCTCCGATGCTCTCCTTTGCCCTGCACTGAATGGCGCAGGGAAAAGGCATTTGTGGAGTTCCAGTAATGAACCAGGCTCTCCTTCGGGCTGCCAGGAGGAGGCTTCCGCCCAGCAGTGAGCCCGGAGACGTTGTATTTCTTCTATTATTGACCTCTGCTTGCCTTTGACCACTCTCTGTATCGTGATTTTGGTACTGTTTTTCTCATCTGGTTCTGACTTCGGCTTAGGGTTCAGCGATATACCGGTATCAGCGATATACCGCGATATTAAAAACGGTGATATGGTGATATAACCGTTTCCTAATAACCATGGTATTTAATGACGTCCTAATGATGGTCAGCATGTGTGCTGACCGCTTCTAAAAGGTCCGCTTGTTGCCACCTGCTTACGTTCCCTGGTCACTGGCCTCTGCCTCCTGGATTACTACTAGCACGCGGAGGCCTGGACATGACTGCAAGTGCACTGGAGGGAGGGGGCGAGCAGGCTTTTTTTTCTTCACTTTATATAAATCTGTCATAAACTGCCGCACAAGTCTGGTGCTTCGCTGCCGCCGCCTCTCGTCTTGCTCTGCTCCACCTCCGCCGCCTCTCGTCTTGCTCTGCTTCACCTCCGCCGCCTCTCTTCTTGCTCTGCTCTCCTCTGCCGTGGCCTCGCTCTGTTTCACCTCCACCTCGCTCTGCTCCTCGTCCACCTTGCGTCTTGCTTTGCTTCTCCGCCTCTTGTCAGTGCAGTAGTTTACGTGACATATGACTAAAACTTTTCTCTGACCCATGAGGCAGCTAACATATAAAGCAGTAAGTGATCTTGCTGCCATCTGCTGCAACATTACCAAGACTTTGTCCAAACATTAATATATGTCTTCACTCCTGCGTCACAGGTTGTCCACCTGTGATGTGATATACATAGAAATAGAGATGTCACTGTGTACATACATGACGTGTATATCTATCTGTATATATCGTGTGTACTGGGCTCCAGTAGACTGATGGTTTACATTGATGGGTTTTTCTGTGTTTTCAGCTGCGTTGCCCTTTGTGACAGACAGCCCACTAATGACTGATAACCCCTGGCTATTTCACTACTCGTTCAGGTAATGACTGCAGTCACTGTCCATGGGGGTGATATATAGGGGTAGGAGAACTTCATATTTGAAGTCAGCTTCCTCATGTAATGCTATTTTCGGGGTGAGAGTGACAGCACCTCCCATACCAGTTGTCACTTCTAGCCCATGTGGAGCCCTTTCCTCTTCTTTAAAATCTCCCAAAGAAGACTTTCTCCACAAATTACCCTAATAGGATCTTACCCGTTACATGGATCGTAACAGGCATCCCTACACTACCACACACCATCCCATAAAATATAATATCTCCTTGTGGCGCACCGCTCCATACAGTTTAACGTCTTTTTGTGGCCCACCGCCCCATGCGGTAAAACATCTCCTTGTGGCCTACCGCCCCATACAGTATAACGTCTCCTTGTGGCTGCCCCATACAGTATAACATCTCTTTGTGTCTTCCCCCATACAGTATAACATCTCTTGTGGCTTTCCCCATACAGTACAATGTCTCCTTGTGGCTGCAACATACAGTATAATGTCTCCTTATGGCTGCCCCAGTGCCCCATACAGTATAATGTCTCCTTGTGGCTGCCCAGTGCCCCATACAGTATAACGTCTCCTTGTGGCTGCCCCCATACAGTATAATGTATCCTTGTGGCTGCCCCATACAGTATAACATCATCTTGTGGCTGCCCCAGTGCCCCATACAGTATAACGTCTCTTTGTGGCTGCCCACATACAGTATAATGTATCCTTGCGGCTGCCCCTTAGAGTATAATGTCTCCTTGTGGCTGCCTTATGCAGTGTAATGTCTCCTTGTGGCTGCCCCATACAGTATAATGTCTCCTTGTGGCTGCCCCAGTGCCCCATACAGTATAACGTCTCCTTGTGGCTGCCCCCATTCAGTAAAATGTATCCTTGCGGCTGCCCCATACAGTATAACATCTCCTTGTGGCTGCCCCAGTGCCCCATACTGTATAACGTCTCTTTGTGGCTGTCCCCATACAGTATAACGTATCCTTGTGGCTACCCCATACAGTATAACGTATAATATCTCCTTGTTGCTGCCCCAGTTCCCCATACAGTATAACGTCTCGTTGTGGCTGCCCCCATACAGTATAACATATACTGTATGGGGCACTGGGTCAGCCACAAGTAGAACGTCTCTTTGTGGCTGCCCACATAAAGTATAATGTATCCTTGTGGCTGCCCCATAGAGTATAACATCTCCTTTCAGCTGCCCCAGTGCCCCATACAGTATAAAGTCTCCTTGTGGCTGCCCCCATACAGTATAACATCTCCTTGTGGCTGCCCCAGTGAAGCCATACAGTATAACGTCTCCTTGTGGCTGCCTCACACAGTAAAATGTTCCTTGTGGCTGCCCCATACAGTATAACGTCTCCTTGTGGCAGCCTCCATACAGTATAATGTATCCTTTTGGCTGCCCCATACAGTATATCATCTTTTTGTGGCTGCCCCAGTGCACCATACAGTATAACGTCTCTTTGTGGCTGCCCCCATACAGTATAATGTATCCTTGTGGCTGCCCCATACAGTATAACATCTTCTTGTGGCTGCCCCAGTGCCCCATACAGTATAACGTCTCTTTGTGGCTGCCCCCATACAGTATAATATATCCTTGTGGCTGCCCCATACAGTATTATATCTCCTTGTTGCTGCCCCAGTGCCCCATACAGTATAATGTCTTTTTATGGCTTCCCCATACAGTATAATGTCTCCTTGTGGCTGCCCCAGTGCCCCATACAGTATAACGTCTCCTTGTGGCTGCCTCCATACAGTATAATGTATCCTTTTGGCTGCTCCATACAGTATAACATCTTCTTGTGGCTGCCCCAGTGCACCATACAGTATAACGTCTCTTTGTGGCTGCCCCCATACAGTATAATGTATCCTTGTGGCTGCCCCATACAGTATAACATCTCCTTGTGGCTGCCCCAGTGCCCCATACAGTATAACGTCTCTTTGTGGCTGCCCCCATACAGTATAATGTATCCTTTTGGCTGCCCCATACAGTATAACATCTTCTTGTGGCTGCCCCAGTGCACCATACAGTATAACGTCTCTTTGTGGCTGCCCCCATACAGTATAATGTATCCTTGTGACTGCCCCATACAGTATAACATCTCCTTGTGGCTGCAATACAGTATAACGTCTCTTTGTGGCTGCCCCCATACAGTATAATATATCCTTGTGGCTGCCCCATACAGTATTATATCTCCTTGTTGCTGCCCCAGTGCCCCATACAGTATAACGTCTCTTTATGGCTTCCCCCATACAGTATAATGTCTCCTTGTGGCTGCCCCAGTGCCCCATACAGTATAACGTCTCTTTGTGGCTTCCCCCATACAGTGTAATGTCTCCTTGTGGCTGCCCCATACAGTATAATGTCTTCTTGTGGCTGCCCCATACAGTACAATGTCTCCTTGTGGCCCAAATAGTTTTTTATTCTTCTAAATGAGTATTCATCACAATATATATCTCTATCGCGATACAATTTTTAAATATCTTTATCGTGGGAATATTTTTGATATCGCCCAACACTACTTTGGCTTGGCTATTTGAATACCTCCTTGCTAATTGGTACAGTATTGTCCTCTCAGTTCCGAGCTTTTTCCAAATGATTCTGTCTCTGTCTTGTTCTGTCTCTGTGTGTGTATGTCTTGCACTTTAGCAGAGTAGGGAACATCGACCAATTGCGGACTTGCCGCCTAGGGCTTACACAGCAACTAGGCAGGGAAAGCAGCCAGGGTTTCACTTATGGCTCACTGTCTGTGTATTCCTGCCTATTGGGGGTACAATTATTGTCTGATCACTGTGTGCCTGACTTTGCTATCTCTTGACCCAGGTAGGTCAGCTGTCACTGAATGAAGACTACTTCAAGAGGTAGTGGCCTGATGGTTCACTTGCAGTGGAGACAAGATCCCTGCATAGAGATCGAAAGGGTGGAGACCAGTGGGACCTCTTAGATAACCTTATTAGGAGTAGCCTTAAGCCAAATCCTTTTATGGACACAGTTGGTCCATACTTGCTGTGTGACAGTTAAAATCTGATTATAACCTCCAATTTTGTAAAATTCAATGCGATTCAGAATTTTTTTTGAAACTCTACAAATCACAAGGAACCAGTGAATGGCAACACACAGACACATGTAGGGTAGACATCAGAGTAATCCAAGAGAAGAAGTAAGAAATATGCATCTTGTATACTCTTTGCAACATATTGAAAAGTAATTTTTTTAGATGGCTACTTAATTTTAGAAGGTTATTACATATTCACAGGATATTCCATGAAGGTCTAATAGATAGATAGATAGATAGATAGATGCAGGTCCCACCTCTTGCAGCCACACAGATCTCCAGAACTAAGTGCCCCAACATGCACCATGCCTGGCCATCTTATTCAGATTCTGAATAAATGGAAAGGTGACCACTGACCACAGATCTCTTTCTTCTTTGGCAGTCATGGATTGCTGGGCTATCTCCTATGAAAGTGAATGAGGCGAGCACGGCCACCTCTCCAATTAGTCTTCATGGATGCTGAGCCCAGAATGGGGCACCATGTCTTATACATGTTTATAGCTTATATACAGGATATGCCATAAAAGTTTAAGATGGGAATCCCCTTTAATGATTATTGTTGGCAGTGCATCAGCTGTCATATCATTACCTTGGTGTGTTATACTTAGAGTGAAACTTTTTTAAAGGGACTATCCAAGATTTGAAAAAAAAATAGTAGCAGCAAATATAATAAAATAAAAACAGACAGTAATCACCTCTTAAATCACCCACCATTCCAGGACGATGCTCCAGTGATCCCCCAATGATCTTTGGTTACATCCTGGAATTTATGTTACATATCCTCAGCGGCTGAGTCATGGTGCAGTGCTTATGTGCCATATGGCATTACTTATTGCTCCCAGGATATAAACAAAGACCGGTGGGGACCTCCAGATCAGCGTTGGCATTATATTTCTGTATTTTTAACTTTAGGAAAATCCCTTTAAATGAGTGATGAAGCACACACCATATCTCACATGAGAATTGGCACGGTCCGCTTAAAAGGTGAAACAATGCTCCAAAGATATAAATGGAGATATTAACCACCTGTATTATGTGGAGGTAAAATCTGACACGTTTTTTTTTTTCTGTTGGAGTACAGTCATCCATTCTTTTGACGTCATCGACTTGCACATGTAGTGTGAAAAAGTCAAAGAACAGGTCTGTGTCTATAGGTCTGGAATACAGATTTGCTTCAAACTGACCATAATATGATATGAAACTGAGTATCCTGAGTTACCAGGGGAGCTGTGTAAGCAGTGAATTTTACTCATGTAGCTCCTAAAGAAGCTTTCATAAAGCATTTTCTACCACAGTTCATTTACCTGAACTTATTCTTACTGAGCAAAGAGTCTTTTCCAGATCCTGTATTCACACTTGTATTTTACACCCATAGGCAGTGTTCTTACAAATCATCCACTTGTTCTCTTCTGGTCTAGTCTTGTAAGAGATTCAATTCCTTATTGTTTGTATGGTCTTTGTTTCTGCTGTAGCCATCCAAGGAAGATTTCTGCTATGAATAATCCTCGATGACCCAGTTCAGTTGTGAAAGAAATTTTCCTATCAAATATTATAATTTAAAGGGAACTTGTCGTTGTGAAATTAAGTGCAATCTGCAAGCAGCAGGTTGTAGAGCAGAAGGATCTAAGCAGATTCATATATAATTTGTGGGAAAAGATTAAGGCTACTTTCACACTCACGTTTTGGCTTTCCGTTTGTGAGATCCATTCAGGGCTCTCACAAGCGGTCCAAAACGGATCAGTTTGCATTCTAATACATTCTGAATGGGAAAGGATCTGCTCAGAATGCATCAGTTTGCATCAGTTTAGTCTCTATTTCGCTTTGGAGACAGACACTAAAACGCTGCTTGCAGCGTTTTGGTGTCCGTCTGATGAAACTGAGCCAAATGGATCCATCCTAGATCAATGGGGATGGATCCGTTTTCTCTGACACAATCTGGCACAATAGAAAACGGATCTATCCTCCATTGTCTTTCAAATGGTGTTCAAGACGGATTTGTCTTGGCTATGTTAAAGATAATACAAACGTATCAGTTCTGAATGGATGCAGACGATTGTATTATCTGAACGGATCCGTCCATGATGAATTCGCACAAAACGCGAGTGTGAAAAAAGCCTAAGTAAAACTTGTATTTCATTCATTTAAATCTTTGCTAATGCTGATCTTTGAAGTCCAGGAGGTGGTCCTATCAGTGATTGACAGCTTGCCCTCTACGACTGTGTATACAGAGCTGTCAATCAAACTATATATGAACCTGAACATCTGTGCCTGCATCTGTGCCTGCAGCTCAGACACCATGTTCAACACTTTAGGTCCCCTTTAGGGACCAATCACTCGTCTGTAGTTCTGGGTCTGCATCCTTTCCGCAATTTTGCGGAACAAGTGCGGACCCATTCATTTCAATGGGGCCGCAAAAGATGCGGACATCACACTGTGTGCTGTTCGCATCCGTAGTTCCATTCCGGCGCCCCCCGCAAAAAAGATAGACCATGTCCTATTCTTGTCCGCAATCGTGGACAAGAATAGGCATTTCTATCATAGGACCGGCCATGTGCGGTTCACAAAATATGGAAAGCACGCAGCCGGAATCTGTGTTTTGCGGATCTGCAATTTGCAGACTGCAAAACACTTACGGAATGAATAGACCCTTAACATGTGTTTAAGCGGAACGTGAATATGGCATTCATAAAAAATTATCAATAAGGTCTTACAGTAGCAAGTGATTGGGGACAATCCAGATCCTAATGGGGTTGTCTTCTGCTAGCCCTTTGAGTCTATTTTCAGGTCTTACCATAGGATCTCCTTGCGGAGCAGTCTGATCCTGAGTGATCACCATTCACCACAGCCAATTACTAAATTTCTTTGGATAATAATTAGGAGACAATGAAAGGGATACATTAGCAGTAGAATAGTGTAGTTTGGCTTTTGCAGTTGGAGTCCGCAGGGCAGAACACCTGATGTGTGAAAGAGACGTGAGCAAGAAAAAGCTTTATTAGGCTCATTTACTATTGTTTGATCATTTTGTTTCAGTGCTGTAAAAAACAATCTATTTTATTAGGCATTGATGCTTGACAAAAATTATAGATGGTTGCTGTAGAAACACCCCCTAAAACTGTAGATTTACAATGAAAATAAACATTTTCATTTAAAGAGAACCTGTTGCGGTACTTTTTTTCTTTTTTATCAGTGTGGTCTCATATCAGTTTGTCATTTTTTCTGCAACTTGTATGCACAATGTTACAGACCAGTAAGTGTTGACCAGGGGCGGATTAAGTGCATGATAGGCCCGGGGCTGTCTACCCAACTTGGGCCCCCCCCCCCACTCCATTTTAGGTTTCAGGTTTTTTTTCTGTATAAAGAGGCTGCGGTGCTTTGTAAGCGTCACAGTCTCTTCCTCGGCCATATGACATCACATTCATCGTTCACATGGCCTATCTGCAGCTCTGTCCTATCTGAGTGATTGGGGCTGAGCTGCAATACCAAGCGCAGTGCTATCACATGGACAGCGCCGTGCTTTGTAAGGAGCAAAGAGGCTGCGGCGCTCACTGGAACATCGCGGTCTCCTCTAACAGCTGATTGGCGGGGTGCCAGGAGTCAGACCCCACCATCTCATAACTCTCTGAGTACAGATGTCATAGATAGCTTCTGCAGTTCTATGTAACACCCCACATAACACAGTGAATTATTGTGTTATGTGGGTGTTACCTAGGACTGCAGGGAACATGTACATTATCTGCACACAGAAAGTTATCACTGTTATCTGGGCTGTTACATAGGACTGTAGGTGAAAATTTAAATTTGAGGTGCCAAATTTAAAATACATATGATTATGATAAAGACTTGGAGGAGAAGATGAGACGCAGGTCACAGCAGTGAGGATACAGCACCACATACCTCTTACATCCAGGGACTTCTCCTGTCATGTAGCTCTTCTCTTTCCTCTTCTCCTCCGCTTGACCCAGACCGCCATGACTAATTCCTCCCGCCGCATCTCGTCCCTACAGAGTTTGTTACACAGACACGCTAGATTTCATAATTGGGGTCATTTATCAAACTGGTGTAATTAGAACTGGCTTAGTTGCCCATAGCAACCAATCAGATTCCACCTTTCATTTTCCAGAGGAGCTGTCAAAATGAAAGGTGGAACCTGTTTCTATGGACAACTAAGCCAGTTCTACTACAACAGTTTGATAAATGACCCCAAAGATCCCTATAGTGTCTACAGCAGTTATAATGTCCCATAGAGTGCCCCCAGTAATACTAACATCCTATATTGTGCTCCAGGTAACAATACCTGTATAGTGTCCCCAATACCCCACACTACCCCCATATAGTATTTTCCTTCACACTGCCCCCATACAGTAATTTCCACACTGCCCCCCATACAGTAATTTCCCACACTGTCCCCATATAGTAATTTCCCACACTGCCATCTATTAATTAATTTGCCCCCACACTGTCATCCATTAATTAATTTGCCCCCACACTGCCATCTATTAATTAATTTGCCCCCACACTGTCATCTATTAATTAATTTGCCCCACACTGTCATCGCATTAAGATGTTAAACATACCAAGAGACACCATAGGAAGCATCATTCGCAAATTCAAGGCAAAGTGCACTGTTGAAATGCTACCTGGTCATGGCAGAAAGAAGACACTGACTTCGACTGCTGTGCGCTACCTGAAGCGCAAAGTAGAGAAAAGTCCCCGTGTGACTGCTGAGGAACTGAAAAAAGATTTGTCAGATGCGGGTACTGAAGTTTCAGCTCAGACAATAAGGCGCACACTGCGTAATGAAGGCCTCCATGCCAGAAATCCCAGGCGCACCCCCTTGCTGTCTCCAAAGAATAAGAAGAGTCGACTGCAGTATGCCAAAAGTCATGTGGACAAACCACAAAAGTTTTGGGATAGTGTTCTGTGGACTGATTAGAACTGTTTGGTCCATGGATCAACGCTATGTTTGGAGGAGGAAGAACAAGGCCTATGAAGAAAAGAACACCTTGCCTACTGTAAAGCATGGCGGGGGTCAATCATGCTTTGGGGCTGTTTTTGCTTCTACAGGTACAGGGAAGCTTCAGCGTGTGCAAGGTACCATGAATTCTCTTCAGTACCAGGAGATATTGGATGAAAATGTGATGCAGTCCGTCACAAACCTGAGGCTTGGGAGACGTTGGACCTTTCAACAGGACAATGATCCCAAGCATACCTCCAAGTCCACTAGAGCATTGTTGCAGATTAAAGGCTGGAACATTTTGAAGTAGCCATCGCAGTCACCAGACTTAAATCCAATTGAGAACCTCTGGTGGGACTTAAAGAAAGCAGTTGCAGCGCGCAAGCCTAAGAATGTGACTGAATTGGAGGCTTTTGCCCATGAAGAATGGGCAAAGATACCCGTAGATCGCTGCAAGACACTTGTGTCAAGCTATGCTTCACGTTTAAAAGCTGTTATAACTGGAAAAGGATGTTGTACTAAGTACTAAGATTGAATGTCACTTGGGGGTTAAATAAAACTGATAATGATGTGAGCACAGAAAAGACAATTGTGGTTATTTCATTATAAATGTTATGTTATATTTGTCTGACTTACAAGTGCCTCTTTGATTTAATTGTAAACAAGATGACTGAAACGATCAAAATCAATGGCAAACTGGCCAAAACACTCAATTTCAGTGGGGGTTGAATAATTTTGAACACAACTGTAAATGGAGATATTGACCACCTGTATTATGTGGAGGTAAAATCTGACACGTTTTTTTTTTTTCTGTTGGAGTACAGTCATCCATTCTTTTGACGTCATCGACTTGCACATGTAGTGTGAAAAAGTCAAAGAACAGGTCTGTGTCTATAGGTCTGGAATACAGATTTGCTTCAAACTGACCATAATATGATATGAAACTGAGTATCCTGAGTTACCAGGGGAGCTGTGTAAGCAGTGAATTTTACACATGTAGCTCCTAAAGAAGCTTTCATAAAGCATTTTCTACCACAGTTCATTTACCTGAACTTATTCTTACTGAGCAAAGATCCTGTATTCACACTTGTATTTTACACCCATAGGCAGTGTTCTTACAAATCATCCACTTGTTCTCTTCTGGTCTAGTCTTTTAAGAGATTCAATTCCTTATTGTTTGTATGGTCTTTGTTTCTGCTGTAGCCATCCAAGCAAGATTTCTGCTATGAATAATCCTCAATGACCCAGTTCAGTTGTGAAAGATATTTTCCTATGAAATATTATAATTTAAAGGGAATTTGTCGTTGTGAAATTCAGTGCAATCTGCAAGCAGCAGGTTGTAGAGCAGAAGGATCTAAGCAGATTCATAAACAATTTGTGAGAAAAGATTAAGTCTACTTTCACACTCATGTTTTGGCTTTCCGTTTGTGAGATCCATTCAGGGCTCTCACAAGCAGTCCAAAACGGATCAGTTTGCATTCTAATACATTCTGAATGGGAAAGGATCCGCTCAGAATGCATCAGTTTAGTCTCTATTTCGCTTTGGAGACAGACACCAAAACGCTGCTTGCAGCGTTTTGGTGTCCGTCTGATAAAACTGAGCCAAATGGATCCATCCTAGATCAATGGGGATGGATCCGTTTTCTCTGACACAATCTGGCACAATAGAAAACGGATCCATCCTCCATTGTATTTTAAATGGTGTTCAAGACGGATTTGTCTTGGCTATGTTAAAGATAATACAAACATATCAATTCTGAACGGATGCAGACGATTGTATTATCTGAACAGATCCGTCCATGATGGATTCGCACAAAACACGAGTGTGAAAAAAGCCTAAGTAAAACTTGTATTTCATTCATTTAAATCTTTGCTAATTCTGATCTTTGAAGTCCAGGAGGTGGTCCTATCCGTGATTGACAGCTTGCCCTCTACGACTGTGTATACAGAGCTGTCAATCAAACTATATATAAACCTGAACATCTGTGCCTGCATCTGTGCCTGCAGCTCAGACACCATGTTCAACACTTTAGGTCCCCTTTAGGGACCAATCACTCGTCTGTAGTTCTGAGTTTGCATCCTTTCCGCAATTTTGCGGAACAAGTGCGGACCCATTCATTTCAATGGGGCCGCAAAAGATGCGGACATCACACTGTGTGCTGTTCGCATCCGTAGTTCCATTCCGGGGCCCCGCAAAAAAGATAGAACATGTCCTATTCTTGTCCGCAATCGTGGACAAGAATAGGCATTTCTATCATAGGACCGGCCATGTGCGGTTCACAAAATATGGAAAGCACGCAGCCGGAATCTGTGTTTGGCGGATCTGCAATTTGCAGACTGCAAAACACTTACGGAATGAATAGACCCTTAACATGTGTTTAAGCGGAACGTGAATATGGCATTCATAAAAAATCATCAATAAGGTCTTACAGTAGCAAGTGATTGGGGACAAGCCAGATCCAAATGGGGTTGTCTTCTGCTAGCACTTTGAGTCTATTATCAGGTCTTACCATAGGATCTTCTGGCGGAGCAGTCTGATCCTGATTGATCACCATTCACCACAGCCAATTACTAAATTTCTTTGGATAATAATTAGGAGACAATGAAAGGGATACATTAGCAGTAGAATAGTGTAGTTTGGCTTTTGCAGTTGGAGTCCGCAGGGCAGAACACCTGATGTGTGAAAGAGACGTGAGCAAGAAAAAGCTTTATTAGGCTCATTTACTATTGTTTGATCAATTTGTTTCAGTGCTGTAAAAAACAATCTATTTTATTAGGCATTAATGCTTGACAAAAGTTATAGATGGTTGCTGTAGAAACACCCCCTAAAACTGTAGATTTACAATGAAAATAAACATTTTTATTTAAAGAGGACCTGTTGCGGTACTTTTTTTTATTTTTTATCAGTGTGGTCTCATATCAGTTTGTCATTTTTTCTGCAACTTGTATACACAATGTTACAGACCAGTAAGTGTTGACCCACTGTGCCAACTAACTGGTTTAGCTTTGGGCTAAACCCTTGGGGTGCTATTCATGCTTTCACCTGGTATTCACCCTTTAAACCCTGTACAGGGATCTGGACTTAGCTGAAAGAAACAAACAGATCATACCTCTTGGGATAGTTCATTTATGGGCATGGTTTACATAAACACCACCATTTTTTTCAGCTGGTCCAAAAAGAATTTGCCAGGATTGGGCAACTATAAGCTCATTTGTTCTGTCCCTGTCAGCTCTGGCAATATGATGGCTGGAACTAACTGGTTACTCAATACAGTCAGTGGCCTAGCAAGGTCCATCAGTGCTGTCTAGTCAGCGAGGCATGCCCCAGGTATGCCATAACAGATGTCTGTGAATTTTACACGCAACAGGAAGCAATGTACTGTCACATAGACATGGATATTTTGATTACAAGAAGAGTAGAAAGAAGGAAGGACAGGGAACTAAGGAAGGAGAGAGAAGGAAGGAGACTATGGAAGAGGAAGGGAAGGAAGGAAGGGAAGGAAGGAATTACAGAAGAAGGAAGGAAGGAAGAAATTACAGAGGAAAGCAGGAAGGAATTACAGAAGAAGGAAGGAAGGAAGCAATTACAGAAGAAGGAAGCAAGGAATTACAGAAGAAGGAAGGAAGGAAGGGGAAAGAAGCAAGGAATTGCAGAAGAAGGAAGGAAGTAGGGGAAAGAAGCACGGAATTACAGAAGAGGAAAGGAAGGAAGGGGAAAGAAGCAAGGAATTACAGAAGAAGGAAGGAAGGAAGGTAGGGCAAAGAAGCAAGGAAATGCAGAAGAAGGAAGGAAGGAAGGAAGGAAGGGGAAAGAAGCAAGAAATTACAGAAGAAGGAAGGAAGGGGAAGAAGTAAGGAAGAGACAAGGAAAGAAAGGCAAATTAAGTTCAATGTAAAAAAAATACTGCCTTTTAAAGTAAATCAGTACGCATAAACACATAACACATTAAACATATACATGTTATAAAAATCCACATTCGTTTTAACCTTTATGATAAATAGTGTTTATCGAGAATTTTCTAATCGCGAATTTTTGTCGCGAACATCGGCACTTCGAGAATTCACGAAGATGTAGAATACAGTGCTATATATTCGTAATCACGATTGTTCTAGATTTTTTTCATCAGTAACCTCCCTGTTTCTTGCTTGTTGGCCAATGAGAAGGCTTCAATATCTTTGTCAGAGCTTAGCAACATCCCTAGCAACTAATAGGAAAGTTGCCTACCCCTTTATTATATAAGAACCTCCCCAGCAGCCATTTTCTGCAGTTTTTTTGTTGCAGTTTTAAGAGAGAGACCAGTGACATTGCTGTGCTCTGTGCTTTTATCTGGATCCTATTCCTTATCCAATTACATTAGATAGTTAGATAGTGTGTATATGTATATATATATATATATATATATATATATATATATATATTACAGATAGTTAGTGGGAGATAGTCAGTGTAGGTTAGACAGTGATATAGTGTAGCCATTCCAGTGCAGGGTGTTAGGTAGTGTGATAGGGATTACTGTGCTGTGATAGGGATTAGTGTCTCTGTTAAAAAAAATAATAAATATGCGCATCATTAGTGCCAATTTGCGCAATTGCGAAAATAATGCCTGGAGATTACAAATTTGAAATTTTTTTGCGAATATTATGCAAAAAAAATTGTGAAATATTACAAAAACGAATATTGCCTATGTCGCTCATCTCTAATGATAAAGTCATGCCGTCTAAGGAAGTGTTACTACCTGGCAAATCCCTCAGTGATTGGCTAATTGTTTATAGACACATTTCCATCTCAAGGAGAACCAAGAAGTACCTACAGATTAACCTGGAAAGTGTCATAAAGTGTGTAGTGTGGGATCAATAAAGTGAGAATGATTTCTTTTATAAACTTTGTGTGTTTGAGAAATGGAAATTAGATTGTGAACACCAATGGAGATGGGGCTGATGAGAGTGGTAAGAGAGAGGGAGAAACCAGAATATAATGGACAACTTTTCAGAGAGATTAACCCCTTCGGAACCCTGCCAATTTTCACCTTAAGGACCAGGCCATTTTTTGCAAATCTGACATGCGTCCCTTTATGTGGTGATAACTTTGAAAATGCTTTTACTTATCCATGCCATTCTGAGATTGTTTTCTCGTCACATATTGTACTTCATGACAGTGGTGACTTTGAGTCAAAATATTTCATTTTTATTTATAAAAAAAATACCAAATTTACCAAAAATTTTCAAATTCAAAATGTTAAAAAATTGAATTTCTCTGCTTTTAAAACAGATAGTGATACCTCCTAAAATAGTTATTGCTTTACATTTCCCGGATGTCTACTTCATGTTTGAATCATTTTCTAAATTACATTTTCTTTTTTTGGGACCTTATAAGGCTTAGAAGTTTGGAAGCAAATCTTGAAATATTTCAGGAAATTTCCAAAACCCACTTTTTAAGGACTAATTCAAGTCTGAAGTCATTTTGTGAGGCTTACATAATAGAAACCACCCCAAAATGACCCAATTTTAGAAACTACACCCCTCAAGGTATTCAAAACTGATTTTACAAGCTTTCTTAACACTTTAGGTGTTCCACAAGAATTAAAGGAAAATGTAAAGGAAATTTCAGAATTTCACTTTTTTGGCAGATTTTCCATTTTAATAAATTTTTTCCAGGAACAAAGAAAGGGTTAAAACTAAGCCAAACTAAACTCAATATTTCTTGCCCTGATTCTGTAATTTACAGAAACACCCCATATATGGCCATAAACTGCTGTACGGGCACACGCCAGGGCACAGAATGAAAGGAACGCCATATGGTTTTTAGAAGGCAGATTTCACTGGGGAAATTTTAAGTTGCCATGTCACATTTGAAGACCCCCTGATGCACACCTAGAGTAGAAACTCCAAAAAGTGACCCTGTTTTGGAAACTACACCCCTCAAGGTATTCAAAACAGATTTTACAAACTTTGTTAATCCTTTAGATCTTCCACAAGCATTAAAGGAAAATGTAGATAAAATTTTGGAATTTCACTTTTTGGCAGAATTTCTATTTTATTCCATTTTTTTCCGCTAACAAAAGCAAGGGTTAACAGCCAAACAAAACAAATTATTTATTACCCTGATTCTGTAGTTTACAGAAACACCCCATATGTGGTCGTAAACTGCTGTACGGGCACACGGCAGAGCGCAAAAGAAAAGGCACGCCATATGGTTTTTGGAAGGCAGATTTGACTGGGATAATTTTAAGTTGTCATGTCACATTAGAAGACCCCCGATGCACCCCTAGAGTACTAGAAACTCCAAAAAAGTGACCCCATTTTGGAACCTAAACCCCTCAAGGTATTTAAAACTGATTTTACAAATTTTGGTAACACTTTAGGTGTTCCACAAGAATTAAAGGAAAATGTAAAGGAAATCTCAGAATTTTACTTTTTGGCAGATTTTTCATTTTAAACCTATTTACCAGTAGCAAAGCAATGGTTAACAGCCAAACAAAACTTAATACTTATTGCCCTGATTCTGTAGTTTACAGAAACACCCCATATGTGGTCATAAATAGCTGTACAGGCACACGACAGGGCGCAGAAGGAAAGGAACGCCATATGATTTTTGGAAGGCAGATTTCACTGGGAAAATTTTAAGTTGCCATGTCACATTTGAAGACCCCCTGATGCACCCCTAAAGTAGAAACTCCCCAAAAAAAATCCCATTTTGGAAACTACGGTATAAGGTGGCAGTTTTGTTGGTACTATTTTAGGGTACATATGATTTTTGTTTGCTCTATATTACACTTTTTGCGAGGCAAGGTAACAAAAAAACTGTTCTGCCGTTTTTATTATTTTGTTCATCTGACAGGTTGTTACAGACGCAACAGTATCAAATATTGTTGGTTGTTTGTTTCAGTTTTACATAATAAAGCATTTTTGAAAAAAAAATTTTTTTAGGGTCTCCATATTCTGAAAGCCATAGTTTTCTTTATTTTTTGGGCGACTGTCCTATGAAAGGGCTAATTTTCTTTGGTATGAGATGAAGGTTTTATTGGTACTTTTTTAGGGTGCATATTACTTTTTGATAGCTCGGTATAACCTTTTTTGTTAAGTAAGGTGACAAAAAATGGCTTTTTTGACACTTTTTATTTTTTATTTTTAACTAATTCTAAAAAAAAAGATTTTTTTAGTGTCTTCATATTCTGAGAGCCATAGTTTTTTTAAATTTTTGGGAGATTTCCTTAGGTAGGGTCTAATTTTTTGCGGAATGAGATTTCGGTTTGATTGGTGTGATTTTGGGGTGCATATGATTTTTTGATTGCTTGCTATTATACTTTTTGTGATGTAAGGTGACAAAAAAATGGCTTTTATAATTCTATACATTGATGATTTTTTTTTTAGGAGTTCTCCTGAGGGGTTAAGTCATGTGATATTTTTATAGAGCAGGTTGTAATGGAAGCGGCGATACCTAATATGTATACATTTTTTTTATTTACTTAAGTTTTAAACAATAACAGAATTTTTTAAACTCCAAAAATTATGTTTTAGTGTCTCCATATTCTGAGAGCCATAGTTTTTTTAAATTTTTTGTGTGATTGTCTTAGGTAGGGGCTCATTTTCTGCGGGATAATGTGAAGTTAGATTGATAATTTTTTGGGGGGCATACGCCTTTTTGATCGCTTGGTGTTGCACTTTTAGTGATGTAAGGTGACAAAAATGTTTTTTTAGCACAGTTTTCATTTAATTTTGATTAGGTCATGTGATATTTTTATAGAGCCGGTCGATATGGACGCGACAATACCTAATATGTCCACTTTTCTTTTATTCCCTATTTTTTACTTTATTTTTTTACTTATACTTTTCCTTTTCACTTTATTTTTTTCACTTCAACTTTTGGGGGTCTGATCCGCTTTACAATACTTCTGTATTGTAAAGCATTGGCTGTAAGTGTATTACTGAATGTAATACACTTACAGCTTCCTGCCTGTGAGATCTAGTGGGCTGGATCTCACAGGCCGTCACAGAAGGCAGCCACGATGCCTAAGGAAGGCATCGGACTGCCTTCCCTGCCATCGGGTCCCCATCAGAGCAGCACAGGGACCAGATGGCAGCTTCGATCCTCACAGGGACATTGCATGTGCTGTGGTCAGCGCTGAACGCGGCACATTAACTACTACAGGACCGCCTAACGCAGGGATGCGTCCTGCGGGCGGTCCTGTAGCTCTGTGTGGACGCATCGGCGTGTCATCTCGCGAGACGCGCGAGTTCCTGTGAACGCGCGCGCGTTCACAGTGGCGCGCGTCTCAAGAGTTGAACTACAGCCTGCCAGCGATGATCAATCGCTGGCAGGCTGTAGATGCGATATAAATCGCATCAAACATGTATACCAGACGCTGTTTTGTGAACAGCGTCTGGTATAGCTGCTACCTGGTCCTCTGGTGGTCCCATTTGCTGGGATCGACCACCAGAGGACCAGGTAACTATGTAAAGTTGCACCAAACACTACACTAACCCCCCCACCTATTAACCCCTTGTTAACCCCTTGATCACCCCATCTAGACCCCCTGATGACCCCCTGTCATTGATGACACCCCTTGTAAGGCTCCATTCAGACGTCCATATGTGTTTTGCGGATCCGTGGATTCACGGATCCGCGGAACTGATCCACAGACTCGCAGATCCGCAGATCCTCAAAACACGGACACCGGCAATGTGCTTTCCGCATTTTGCAGATCCGCACATTGCCAGAACTATATAGAAAATGCTTTTCTTGTCCGCACTGCGGACAAGAATAGGACATGTTCTATATTTTTGCGAACGGAAGTGCAGACTCGGAAGCGCTGGATCCGTAATTCGATCCGAGCGGGACAAAGTCTGTCCCCATAGAAATGAATGGGTCCGCAACTCCGCTCCGCAAACAGAATTATGGACGTGTGAATGGGGCATAAGGGTCCCTTATCACCGCCAGTTAGTTAGCTACTTGTTAGGTAGCTAGCGCCCAGCCCACCGCACCGCAGTCACTGATTTGGCAGAGATTTTTTCATCCACATTGATCGATGCGAATGAAAAAATCTGTGCCGTCTCATTTTTTTATTTTTTTCAGCCCAGAGGCTGAACGGAAAAATCTCATTACCCGTATGCTCAATATAAGGAGAATCGCAGAAACCCTAATGCTGGCCATACGTGTAATGATTGCGGAGACCCTCAAATGCCAGGGCAGTACAAATACCCCACATGTGACCCCATTTTAGAAAGAAGACACCCCAAGGTATTCCGTGAGGGGTATGGTGAGTTCATGTAAAATTTTATTTTTGTCACAAGTTAGTGGAATATGAGACTTTGTAAAAAATAAAAATAAACAATTTCCGCTAACTTGTGCCAAAAATTTTTTTCTGTGAACTCGCCATGCCCCTCACGGAATACCTTGGGGTGTCTTCTTTCCAAAATGGGGTCACTTGTGGGGTATTTATACTGCCCTGGCATTTTAGGGGTCCTAAAGCGTGAGAATCCAAATGCGTAAAAATGCCCTGTGAAATCCTAAAGGTACTCATGGGAATTTGGGCCCCTTTGCACATCTTGGGTATATGTAAAAATACACCTCAAAACACATTGCCCTACTTCTCCTGAGTACGGCGATACCACATGTATAGCCACTTTTGCAGCCAAGATGCGATAAGGGGCCCAAATTCCCATGAGTACCTTTAGGAGGGCATTTTACGCATTTTTCTTCTCACGCTTTAGGGCCCCTAAAATGCCAGGGCAGTATAAATACCCCACATGTGACCCCATTTTGGAAAGAAGACACCCCAAGGTATTCCATGAGGGGCATGGCGAGTTCATAGAAAATAAAATGTTTGGCACAAGTTAGTGGAAATTGATTTTTTATTGTTTTTTCTCACAAAGTCTCCCTTTCCGCTAACTTTTGACAGAAAGTTTAATTTTTCATGGACTCACTATGTCCTCTCAGCGAAATACCTTGGGGTGTCTTCTTTCAAAATGGGGTCACATGTGGGTATTTATACTGCCCTGGCATTTTAGGGCCCTAAAGCGTGAGAAGAAAGATGCGTAAAAATGCCCTCCCAAAAGTTACTCATGGGAATTTGGGCCCCTTTGCGCATCTTGGCTGCAAAAGTGGCACACATGGTATCGCCGTAGCTCAGGAGAGTAGGATGTAGTTTGGGGTGTATTTTTACATATACCATGTTGGTGAGAGAAATATCTCTGTAAATTGACAACTTTGAATAAAAAATTTAAAAGTTGTCGCTTACAGCGATATTTCTCACACAAAGTATGGGCATATATAAAAATACACCCCAAAACACATTGCCCTACTTCTCCTGAGTACGGCGATACCACATGTGTGACACTTTTTGCAGCCAAGATGCGCAAAGGGGCCCTAAAACCAATGAGTACCTTTAGGATTTCACAGGGCATTTTTACGCATTTGGATTCTCACGCTTTAGGGTTCCCTAAAATGCCAGGGCAGTATAAATACCCCACAAGTGACCCCATTTTGGAAAGAAGACACCCTAAGGTATTCCGTGAGGGGCATGGCGAGTTCACAGAATTTTTTTTTGGCACAAGTTAGCGGAAATTGATATATTTTTATTTTTTTATTTTGTTTTTTACAAAGTCTCATATTCCACTAACTTGTGACAAAAATAAAATTTTACATGAACTCACCATACCCCTCACAGAATACCTTGGGGTGTCTTCTTCTAAAATGGGGTCACATGTGGGGTATTTATACTGTCCTGGCATTTTAGGGGCCCCTAAAGCGTGAGAAGAAGTCTGGAATCCAAATGCGTAAAAATGCCCTGTGAAATCCTAAAGGTACTCATTGGAATTAGGGCCCTTTGCGCATCTTAGCTGCAAAAAGTGTCACTATGTGTATCGCCGTACTCAGGAGAAGTAGGGCAATGTGTTAGGTGTATTTTATATATACCCATACTTTGTGTGAGAAATATCTCTGTAAACGACAATTTTTAAAAAATTTTATACAAAGTTGTCAGTTTACAGAGATATTTCTCTCAGCCAACATGGGTATATGTAAAAATACACCCCAAAACACATTACCCTACTTCTCCTGAGTACGGCGATACCACATATTCCAACGAGTACCTTTAGCTTTTACATGGCTGCTCACAATTTAGCCCCACCCAAAATGGCAGAACAGTAAACACACCCCACAAATGACCCCATTTCGGAAAGTAGACACCCCAAGGTATTCACTGAGGGGCATAGTGAGTCCGTGGGAGATTTTTATTTTTTTTGCCAGAAGTTAGCAGAAATGGAAACTTTATTATTATTGAGTCCATGAAAAATTAAACTTTTTGTCAAAAGTTAGCGGAAAGGGAGACTTTGTGAGAAAAACAATAAAAATCAATTCCACTAATCCTATGCCAAAACATTTTTTCTATGAACTCGCCATGCCCTCATGGAATACCTTGGAGTGTCTTCTTTCCAAAATGGGTCACATGTGGGTATTTATACTGCCCTGGCATTTTAGGGGCCCTAAAGCGTGAGAAGAAAAATGCGTAAAAATGCCTCTCCTAAAAGGTACTCATTGGAATTTGGGCCCTTAGCATCTTGGCTGCAAAAGTGGCACATGTGGTAGTCGCCGCACTCAGGAGAAGTAGGGCAATGTGTTTGGGTGTATTTTTACATATACTCATGTTGGTGAGAGAAATATCTCTGTAAACTGACAACTTTGTATAAAAAATTTAAAAGTTGTCGCTTACAGCGATATTTCACACACAGCATGGGTATATATAAAAATACACCCCAAAACACATTGCCCTACTTCTCCTGAGTACGGCGATACCACATGAGTGACACTTTTTGCAGCCAAGATGCGCAAAGGGCCCTAAAACCAATGAGTACCTTTAGGATTTCACAGGCCATTTTTACGCATTTGGATTCTCACGCTTTAGGGTCCCTAAAATGCCAGGGCAGTATAAATACCCCACATGTGACCCCATTTTGGAAAGAAGACACCCCAAGGTATTCCGTGAGGGGCATGGCGAGTTCACAGAATTTTTATTTTTTGGCACAAGTTAGCGGAAATTGATATATTTATTTTTTTTTATTTTGTTTTTTACAAAGTCTCATATTCCACTAACTTGTGACAAAAATAAAATTTTACATGAACTCACCATACCCTCACAGAATACCTTGGGGTGTCTTCTTTCTAAAATGGGGTCACATGTGGGGTATTTATACTGTCCTGGCATTTTAGGGGCCCCTAAAGCGTGAGAAGAAGTCTGGAATCCAAATGCGTAAAATGCCCTGTGAAATCCTAAAGGTACTCATTGGAATTAGGGCCCTTGCGCATCTTAGCTGCAAAAGTAACACATGTGGTATCGCCAGTACTCAGGAGAAGTAGGCTTGGGGTGTATTTTATATATACCCATACTTGTGTGAGAAATATCTCTGTAAACGACAACTTTTAAAAATTTTTATACAAAGTTGTCAGTTTACAGAGATATTTCTCTCACTCCAACATGGGTATATGTAAAAATACACCCCAAAACACATTGCCCTACTTCTCCTGAGTACGGCGATACCACATAGTGACACTTTTTGCAGCCTGGTGCTAAGGCCCAAATTCAACGAGTACCTTTAGTTTTTACATGGCTGCTCACAATTTAGCCCCGCCCAAAATGCCAGAACAGTAAACACACCCCACAAATGACCCCATTTCGGAAAGTAGACACCTCAAGGTGTTTACTGAGGGGCATAGTGAGTCCGTGGAGATTTTTTTTTTTTTTGCCAGAAGTTAGCAGAAATGGAAACTTTATTATTATTTTTTTCCTCAGAAAGTGTCATTTTCCGCTAACTTGTGAAAAAAAATTAAATGATACATGAACTCACCATGCCCCTCCGTGAATACTTTGGGGTGTCTTCTTTCTAAAATGGTGTCATTTGGGGGGTATTTATACTATCCTGACATTCTAGCACCTGAAGAAACATGACAGGCGCTCAGAAAGTCAGAACTGCTTCAAAATGCAGAAATTCACTTTTTTGCACCATAGTTTGTAAACGCTATAACGTTTACCCAAACCAATAAAAATACACTTATTGGATTTTTTTTATCAAAGACATGTAGAACAATAAATTTAGAGAAACATTTATATAGAAATGTAGTTTTTTTTGAAAAATTTTACAACAGAAAGTGAAAAATGTCATTTTTTTTGCAAAAATGTCGTTAAATTTTTATTAATAGCAAAAAAAGTAAAAATGTCAGCAACAATGAAATACCACCAAATGAAAGCTCTATTAGTGAGAAGAAAAGGAGGTAAAATTCATTTGGGTGGTAAGTTGCATGACGGAGCAATAAACGGGTAAAGTAGTGTAGTGCAGAATTGCAAAAAGTGGCCTGGTCATTAAGGGTGTTTAAGCTAGGGGGGCTGATGTGATTAAGGTTTAATGCGCCAGCATCGGTGATTTTTTTTTTTACGGTGTTCATCTGAGGGGTTAGGTCATGTAGTGTTTGTTTAGAGCAGGTTGTTACGGATGCGGCGATACATAATATGTCTACTTATTTTTTTTTACATTTAACACCATAAAAGCATTTTTGAAACAAAAAAAATCATGTTTTAGGCCCCTTTCACACGGGCGAGTATTCTGCGCGGGTGCAATGTGTGACGTAAGTCCAGACCCATTCACTTCAATGGGGCTGTGCAGAAGAGGCGTGATAAATGAATGGGGGAGCGTGAAAATCGCAAGCATCCGCAAGCAAGTGCGATTTTCACGCATGGTTGTTAGGAGACGATAGGGATGAGCAACCCCATTAAAGTCTATTTACTGTATTATTTTCCCTTATAACATGGTTATAAGGGAAATAATAGCATTCTTAATAGAGAATGCTTACTAAAACGTGGATTGAGGGGTTAAAAAATAAAAAAAATTAACTCACCTCATCCACTTGATTGCGCAGACGGCATCGTCTTCTTTCTTCTTCTTTCAGGACCTGCAAAAGGACCTTTGATAAAGTCACTGCGCTCACCACTTGATCCTCTGTTCTGAACTTGTCCACCCGCTGTCCCCATGATTCTACCACAAACTTGAGTAGTCATTGGCTACCGTGGAGGAATGTGGCTTGGACATTTACTGCTAGTTACACCATCTGTGTGTAGAATAAAATGTAAGTACTTCGGTGGATCGGCGTTGACAGAAGCAGGAGATCACCATGAAGGATTTTAGCTTCTATTCCTTTAATAATACATGTACTAGACAACACGTTTTGGAGGCCTCTGTGAAAGCCTCGGTAAGAGCAGAACACAGTACATCCCTTAAAGGAAACCCAACAAAAGGAGAACGCAAAGCACTCAATCATCTACTTTAGAGATGAGCGATTCAGCGAATCGAAGTTGACGAAGTGGAGTTCGATCTGAATTTCAGGAAAAATTTGTTTCGCACCGAAGCCAAATTTCCTCACGCTTCGTGGTAACAAATCAAATTTTTTCGTAAAATGGCTGCTGCACATGTTAGGACAAGGAGCAAAGAACTCTGGAAACGAGGGATCACCCACAATGCCATGCATGCAGCCAATCAGCAGCCAGCCAGCCCCTGTGATGTCACAGCCCTATAAATAGCCTCAGCCATTTTGGTTTCTGCCATTTTCCAGTGTGTTTAGTGCATTGAGAGACGTCAGCAGGCACTAGGGACAGCACTAGGAAAGACTTTATTGTGCTAAGGAAACGATTTATAAGTTCAGGGAAAGATTATTCAAGGTGTAGGGAAAGGATACTGAGTCATCATCTACACTGTCAAAGGAGAACGGTGCAATAGGTGAGTGTACAGCCTGGGTAATAGGAGTGATTCTATTACAAACTGCTGCACTAATTGGGGATCCAAATCACTGTTATACTGCTGCTTTTAGGTTTGCACTAGATGATACCTCTGTAATTCCAGCAAACCTTGTTTGTTATTGGGGTACAAGTGTTGTGTTGCAGGGTGTATTTTTAGGAAAAATACGTAAGTCATATTAACCGTTCTGTAGTGCATTTAAATTGTTCTACACACATTTTTGGGGATGTTTTAATAGTCTAAAGAGTACATCTTATTTGAAATTCTGTGGTGCAGTTACTTTGTACTACAGCCTTTTTGGGGTGTATAAGTGTAAAAAAAAGTATGTCTTATTTGCTGCTCTGCAGTGCAGTTACTTTGTACCACAGCCTTTTTTAGGGTGTATAAGTGTAAAAAAAAGTATGTCTTATTTGCCATTCTGCGGTGCAGTTACTTTGTACTATATCCTTTTTTGGTGTGTATAAGTGTAAGAAAAAGTACGTCTTATTTGCCGTTCTACGGTGCAGTTACTTTGTACTACAGCCTTTTTTGGGGTGTATGAGTGTAAAGAAAAGTACATTTTATTTGCCATTCTGCAGTGCAATTACTTTGTATTACAGCCTTTTTTGGGGTGTATGAGTGTAAAAATCAGTGCTTCATATTTGCCGTTTTGCAGTGCAGTTACTTTGTACTACAGCCTCTTTTGGGGTGTATAAGTGTTAAAAAACTACATCTTATTTGCCATTCTGCGGTGCAGTTACTTTGTACTACAGCCTTTTTTGGTGTGTAGAAGTGTAAAAAAACAGTACATCTTATTTGCTTTTCTGCGGTGCAGGTACTTTGTACTCCAGCCTTTTTTGGGGGTATAAGTGTAAAAAAAAGTATGTCTTATTTGCCGTTCTGCGGTGCAGTTACTTTGTACTACAGCCTTTTTTGGGGGGTATTATTTTGATTTATTTCTTTTATTATACAGTATGTCAGCCAGACAGGTGACAGGTACTGTTCATCAGGCACCAAAGTGCTCGTGTGCTCTGGTGCTCGAGTAGAACACTTTGCGATGCTCGGGTGCTCTACAGATATGCTACGTTTCCACCCTTTGGAATTCCACCCTCCATATGTCGGACGGATTATATTAACAGAGAAAGGCCGAATTCTTGATGATACAGGCGGACAGAAGTATTACCATGTGCATGACAGTATTACACACACACAATACAATACCCGGTATCATTTCAAATAGAAAACCACTGGATCAGGGTATTTCCAGACTGTATTCTATAATTAATGAAAACACCCTACCTCCTCCATATCTAGATAAATGGTCCAAGGAGTTAAATAAAACCATTAATGGAATAGATAAACAGGATATCATACAGACTTCTCTTCCTAAAGTAATTTCTATCAGATTACAAGAGGTCCACTATAAATTACTTACTAGGTGGTACAGAACACCAATTCTGTTGAATAGAATGAATCCTGAAATTTCCAAAAAATGTTGAAGATGCAAATGTGAAGACGGTACACTCACCCATATCTGGGTAGATTGTGTGAAGATAGTTCCTTTAGGGAAAAAATTTGCTAAGATTATATCTGAGCTTTTTCACTCCGATTTTGAGTTGGATCGGGAATTGATTCTGTTCAACATCTCCAAGAAAAACAATTTTATCCTGAAAAATAAACTGTTCCCTTTACTGATATGTGCAATAAAAGCAATTATTACCAAACATTGGCTCAGTTCAGAAACCCCAACAATAAAGGAATGGCTTAATGAGGTAAGCCAAATAAACAGGTTTGAAAAGTTAAAATGGTCTATGTTGGGCAAACATAATTCCTATCTTAAGATGTGGAAGAAATAGAATGATTATATTGACACATATATTACTACAACATTTTTGGATTGAGTAAACGTTATTAGAATATACACCCTGAAGTAATTAACGTTAACTATTTCTTTTTCTTATTGTTCTGTTCTTTTCCCTTCTCCAGTTGTTCTTCCCGTCCCCTCCCCTTCATCCCTCTCCTTTGTTCAAATAAAAACGATCCGAGAGCAGGTTTAGAAATGAAGATGCAAATTAAACGTGCCTCTGGGACCCACATGAAAGCATATATATTTCTACTTCCTAAGACATGTAAATATTCACTGAAATAATTTATGTCATCATAACCTATAACCTATTGAAAGGCATGTAACTCTCCCTCTAAGCGACTGTTAAATAAAGACTTAGGTCATATACCAGTTGAGTGGGAAATTCCATGCTTAAGCACAATAACATTTATCCAATGTTTTTCCCTGTGGGAGCACTCCCATATACAATAGGAGTTACGCCAAGCTGTTCATTTGGGCCCCACTCGCCTTTTCAATTAAAGATATTATAGATGTTGTACTGATTATGTTTAATATGTTTGAGGTAAAATGTAATTAAATTGAAATGAATATTACATACAAGAATATTACTGTATGCTTGTCTCTGTGCATATCAACAGAACATGATTATACTATTTTCAAATGTTGTGAAACAAATTTTGTGTAAAACCCAATAAAATACAAATTTACAAGAAGTACTCCCCTGTGTAACTACAATGTTAGCCAGTGGCAGCTCATGCGTGACACCTGCTGTTTTTGCTCGGGCCCTTTGAGGGGGCCACTTTATTTGTCAGTTGCCAGGACTACGGAATAAACAACGTCATTCTACTGATTCATGTCCTGGAACAGATGCTACTAAATCTGGCTGGCAAGGGGACAAAAGATGTGGTGACTACATCGGGGGCTGGACTAGAGGAGAAAAAGGAGGAATTTTGCACTAACGGTGCATAGAGAAATGGGGACAGAAGAGAAGGAACAGAAGAAGCTGGAGGAGCTACAGGGCGATGAGGAAGATGAGGCAGATGACCCAGACACACCGTGGCAGTATGCAGTGGAGATGGAGGCAGAGAGTCCCTCCAAGTCTCTGGTGCAAATGGTCCGATGTATGCTCAGTTGCTTGCGTAGTGACAGTCGAATTGTCACCATTCGGCAGAGGGATGACTACTGGCTCTTCTCCATGTTAAACCCTCTCTATCGGTCCAAAATGGGGACATTTTTTACACCCGCTGAGAGGGAGGACAAATTGAACTACTACCGAGACATCCTATGTAGTCAGTTGGCTGCTGCTTATGTGCACCATCGCCCATCCTCATGCAGGTCTGCCCGAGTGTGGCCCTCTGCGCTCACATTTTACTGCCATGGCTGCTGGGTGGGGTGGGGGGGTGGGATTGTGAGGGTGCAATCAGCAGCAACTTAAGTCTAGGGTCGCTGATGAGCAGTTTTCTTCACTCGCCTACTGAAGAAACTACTCACCACCAGCAGTGGCATACTTAGAGTACACCCTGCCACCCCACATCGAAGATCTCCTGGACTACTGGCAGCCAAACTCGATTTGTGGCTGCAACTGGCCGAGTTTGCCCTGGACAAGCTTTCCAAGCTTTTCCGTGGTGGGGGCCATGGTTACCCCAATTAAAATTCGCCTGTCCATCTAAAATGTGGCGAAATGGACCTTTTGTGAAGATGAATCAGGCATGGATCAGCCAGGATTTTCAAACTCCAGTGCCTGATACAACAGACTCCATCATCCATAGTGCCACACCTACACTTTGAAAAAAGAGGCCTGTTTCTTCCTGCTACCTTCTTCAGCTACTATTCTGATGCTGCCACCCGCCTGATGCCAGGTGCTCCTACTGCCAGCCACCATCTTCAGCCGGTACTGGTATTGCCCCTCACCTCAACACTCTGTCACTTTGCCACTCTGTGGTCTCCTCATGCTGCTGCTACAGCAGCACTATGTCTCTGGCCCGCTCTGTGGTCTCCTCATGCTGCTGCCACCTTAACACTCTGTGGACTCCTCATGCTGCTGCTACACCAACACTATGTCAATGGGCCACTCTGTGGTCTCCTCAAGCTGCTGCTACATCAACACTATGACAATGGGCCACTCTGTGCTCTCCTAATGCTGCTGTCTCCTCACCACTATGTCAAGGGTCCCCTTGTGGACTTCTCATGCTGTTCCCACCCTCCCCACTTCATGACTGGGCCACTATTTTCCTTTTTGCGGCCTGGTTGACATCATCATGTATTTGACCCTTCTTCTGATCTGTCAGAATAAAGGAAAAATAAGAAGCAAAACTGATCCCATCTATGTAGCAGCTGTAAGGCCTGTATGACATGGTCCCATCAGAATTGGCTTATGATTTTGTATTCAAAAGAAGAAGTGAGTACAAAACACAGAAGACATACAAACATTCCATTCACGTGTCATCTCTGTTTTGGATCCACTCCTGTTTTTTTTTTTTTTGGCTTTAACAATACTGATGGATACTGACCAAATGCAGACCGAGTGAAGGCGGATGCTCAACAGACAGGATCCGTTTTTTGGGGGTTATTGTTCTGACAGATCAGAGGAAGGGCAAAATAATCTGTGAAGTCAACACAAACTTACTGCTGACACCCTCTCCACTCTGTCGGGGGATGCTCTACTTGTATAAGTGGTTAAAAGAACAGGTTTTGTACACATGTATGTGGAATCAGCTGCCGACCGTGTAAAAGGAGTGCGCTTCTTCTTGACACTAACATCGAACTGTAAGGCTGAGTTCAAACTTTAGTTATTTGGTCAGTTTTGGCCCCGTGACTGCCCAAATAATGAAGTGTGCAGTGATTCTAAGAGTGACGCCTGTCATCTTCATGTCATACTGACTCACAGTATTGTTTAGCTGCGACACAAGACTCCCTATGCATGTTACTGCAAGGCAAAGTATTCCACACCACTATAAAGGCTCTTTGCAGCCAGGAAATAGCATTCTTTTTAATGGAATTCGCAACAAAGAAATTCGTATCCAAACGAATCTTTTTTCGGAAAATTCGCTAACCGACCAAATTGAATTTTTTGAGAACTTCGCTCATCTCTAATCTACTTGAATAGATTTTAAGTTCTTCAAAGGAAAGAGGTCTATTGGATCTACTGCTTTCAGATCCTCAATCTATAAGACTCAACAAAATTATATAAACCATTGTATGATAGATGAATGGTCATGGTTGTATTGTACAGTATATGTCCTGTTCCCAAGTTGCACTGACTCCTCTCTCTCTCTCTCTCTCTCTGCGAACTTCCACTAACTTGCCTTTCCAGCAATACCCTAAATGTGTTCTTATTTTATAATGTGGTCATTCAGCTGAGATATGAGGAACTGTGCTACTTTTGCTTTTAGGCTTCCACCACATTTGCCTTTAGACTCCTGCCCAGGCAGCTGTAGGTACTGTGTACACACTACCTGTGTGAACAAACAGAATAATTCTCCATCCTTAGGCCTCTTTCACACGGGCGTCATGTTTGACGCCCGGATAAGAGGCGGGTGCGTTGTGGGAATATGTGCGTTTTTCCCGCACGGGTGCAAACGTTTGTAATGCGTTTTGCACGCGTGAGAAAAACGCCATGTTTGGTACCCAACTCGAAGCCGGACTTCATCACTGAAGTCCGGTTTTGGGTCTTCTGGAGAATTGATTATTTTCCTTATAACATGGTTATAAGGGGAAATAATAGCATTCTTAATAAAGAATGCATTGTTAAATGAAGAGGAAGGGTTGAAAATAATAAAGTTAACTTACCTTAGCCACTTGATCGCGTAGTCGCGATCTCTCCTCTCTTTCCTGCATCTTCTAAGATCTACAGGACCTGTGATGACGTCATCACATGGTCCAATCACATGGTCCATCTTACCATGGTGATGGACCATGTGATTGAACCATGTGATGTGACGTCATCACAGGTCCTTTAGTTCTTAGCTGATGCAGGAAAGAGAAGACAGATCGCAACTATGCGATCAAGTGGCTAAGGTAAGTTAACTTTTATTATTTTTAACCCCTTCCACTTCATTTAACAATGCATTCTTTATTAAGAATGCTATTATTTCCCTTATAACCATGTTATAAGGAAAATAATAGAGATCGGGTCCCGTTGCTAAGCAACCATGCGGGAAAATCGCAACGCATCCGCACTTGCTTGCGGATGCTTGCGATTTCCGCAGCCCCATTCACTTCTATGGGGCCTGCGTTGCGTGAAAAACGCACAATATAGAGCATGCTGCGATTTTCACGCAATGCAGAAGTGATGCGTGAAAATCTCCGCTCATGTGCACAGCCCCATGGAAATGAATGGGTCAGGATTCAGTGCGGGTGCAATGCGTCCTCCTCACGCATTGCACCCGCGCGGAAACTTCGCCCGTGTGAAAGGGGCCTTACTCTCTTAGATTCCAGTGGATCAACTAGATTTTAACATATTATGTGTTAAAAATCAAGGTCCAATAGTGATCGAGTGAGTTGCAGTTCAGAGAACTGCATTGAGTTTCATGCAGCTTAAAGTATTTCTCAGGACTGCAGCTGAAGCTTAATAATTAAAATTGATGTCATGCTGCAAAAAAGTTTTCATATAGCCTAACCTAAGGTTCTCATAACCATAGGCGTATTATGGTTCTGAACAACACCCATAATGTATCAGTCTCTTTAGTCTCTTTATATAAAAACCAATAAAAAAAAATTCCTGACATGATTAATTGGAAATGATAGAAGGCTAGTTTCATACTTACACAGCATAAAAAAAAACAGTTTCAATTTTTTGAGGCAAAGACAGAAGTGTATCCACTGGGAAAAAGAAGTCCTTATATTATATGCAGGGCCGGGCCAACACAGAGGCTGAGGAGGCTCCAGCCTCAGGGCGCTCAAGCCTCAGGGCACAGGCACAGGCACAGGCCACTCTCACCAAGTCCCTGCTGCTGCCGTGTAGCTGTATTAGCAGCAGAGCATCCATTTCTGCGCTCTGCTGCTGTAACAGCCGGTCCTGCGCCCCCTAGCGGTGTTCTTCCTCCCTCCCTCAGTCTAGTGCAGTGTGCTGCAGCTCCGTACCTTCCCCAGCCCCTGACTTCCTGCCTGTGTGTGCACCAGAGATTCACAACCCCCTCCCCCAGCACAGAGAGAAGAGCAGCGTCGGGACAGAGAAGGAGGAGGAGGAGGAGGAATACTCTGCATCCTGCCTCTCCCTCCAAGTCACCAGAGACTGTATGTGCAGAAAATGTAAGGGTTAAAGGGAATGGAATGGCAGTAATGTAATGTGCATATTGTGTGTTTTTATGTATGTGTGTCATATGTATGTCAGTATGTGTGTGTGTGTGTCATATGTATGTCAGTATATATGTGTGTGTCATATGTATGTCAGTATGTGTGTGTGTGTCATATGTATGTCAGTATATATGACTGGGGCTCCACATTTATTTTGCATATTCCTGTTTCCCAGGGAGCTTTGCACTTTGGATTGCTGTGTTGAGACTCTTAAGTGAGGCTCCGCTGTGTTTTTTGTAGCTGGTCTCCCTGAGATCAGCTATTGTTGTGTTTGAGTAGTCTCCGAGGCATTGCTCCCGGTTAGCCAGAATCCTACTCCACACTGATGAGGGGCAACACCCTGAAACAGCTGTCTGTGGATGGATACCTAGCTTAGGTTTTCCCCGTCACATCCTTAAAGCTTGTAAAAAAGCGAAATCTTGACATAGAGGCCACCTAATATGGTGGATTTGTTGATCTCTGTAATGGAGACACCCCTTTGCTTGGTTTTCCTTCCTTTGAGGGATATCTGGCTTTCATTGTTGTAGACCCAATACTGGGGCTCCACATTTATTTTGAGTATATATGTGTGTGTCATATGTATGTCATTATATATGTGTGTGTCATATGTATGTCAGAATGTGTGTGTGTGTCATATGTATGTTTGTATATATGTGTGTGTCATATGTATGTCAGTATATATGTGTGTGTCATATGTATGTCAGTATGTGTGTGTGTGTCATATGTATGTCAGTATATATGTGTGTGTCATATGTATGTCAGTATATATGTGTGTGTCATATGTATGACACACACATATATACATACATACATATGACACACACATATATACAGACATACATATGACACACACATATATACAGACATACATATGACACACACACACACACATACTGACATACATATATCTGTATATATGTGTGTGTCATATGTATGTCTGTATATATGTGTGTGTGATATGTATGTCTGTATATATGTGTGTCATATGTAGGTCAGTATGTATGTGTGTGTCATATGTATGTCAGTATGTATGTGTGTGTCATATGTATGTCAGTATGTATGTGTGTGTCATATGTATGTCAGTATGTATGTGTGCGTCATATGTATATATGTGTGTCATATGTATGTCAGTATATATGTGTGTGTCATATGTATGTCAGTATATATGTGTGTGTCATATGTATGTCTGTATATATGTGTGTGTCATATGTATGTCTGTATATATGTGTGTGTCATATGTATGTCAGTATGTATGTGTGTGTCATATGTATGTCTGTATATATGTGTGTGTCATATGTATGTCAGTATGTATGTGTGTGTCATATGTATGTCAGTATGTATGTCTGTGTCATATGTATGTCAGTATGTATGTGCGTGTCATATGTATGTCTGTATATATGTGTGCGTCATATGTATGTCAGTATGTATATATGTGTGTCATTTGTATGTCAGTATATATGTGTGTGTCATATGTATGTCAGTATGTATGTGTGTGTCATATGTATGTCAGTATGTATGTGTGTCATATGTATGTCAGTATGTATGTGTGTCAAATGTATGTCAGTATAGATTATCTAACCCAGTCCCCTTCCCCCATCAGCCCTTGTCCTACCCCCATCTACCCCACCAGACATTTAGATGTTATTTATTCCTGCTATTCTAATGCTCTGATCAGTAGATGGCTCAAGTCAAGCCCTCACCCCCCAGCCATTTAGATATGTATGTTATCAATCATCCCCCACCCCCGCCTTCCTTGTAATTTGCTGGCCCCCAATATCCATTGTGAGTCACAATCCATAACAGTGCCATCCACAGATCCCCCATAACAATGCGTCATCCAGAGATCCCCCATAACAGTGTGTCATCCACAGATCCCCCATAACAGTGTGTCATCCACAGATCCCCATAACCGTGCCATCCACAGATCCCCCATAACAATGCGTCATCCAGAGATCCCCCATAACAGTGTGTCATCCACAGATCCCCCATAGCAATGTCATCCACAGATCCCCCATAACAGTGTCATCCACAGATCTCCCATAACATTGTCATCCACAGATCCCCCATAACAGTGTCAGCCACAGATCCCCATAACATTGTGCAATCCACAGATCCCCCTAACAGTGCAATCCACAGAACCCCCATAACATTGTGCTATCCACAGATCCTCCATAATAGTGTCATCCATAGATCCCCATAACACTGTCATCCATAGATCTCCCATAACAGTGTCGTCCACAGATCCCCCATAAGTGTGTCATCCACAGATCCCCATAGCATTGTCATCCACAGATCCCCCATAACAGTGTCATCCACAGATCCCCCATAACAGTGTCTTCCACAGATTACCCCATAACAGTGTCATCCACAGATTACCCCATAACAGTGTCAACCATAGATCCCCCCCATAAAAATGTCATCCACAGATCCTCCATAACAGTGCGTCATTAATTGATACATTAAACTGTGCATATTTATGTGTGATTACAACAGTATTTAGTAAAGACTCCACAAGTTGGGGGGGGGGCGCACTTGGGCAGCTCAGCCTCTGTTGGTGCTGGACCTTGTCCCAGCCCTGATTATATGTCCCACTCTCTTTGAATCTACTTCTACCTTTCGCTTAATATATTGCATCAAAAATAGTTGTGGCACTAAGGGTGATTTTACAGATATTTTTATTGGCATGTTGTGTCATTGATTGCAACATTTTTGGTGTTTTTCACTGGGTTTTATCAGTGTTTTTTTCTATGCGGCCTGAAGTTGATTTAACTGTCTATAGCAGTGTTCCCCAACCAGTGTGCCTCCAGCTGTTGCAAAACTACAACTCCCAGCATGCCCGAACAGTGAAAGGCTGTCCGGGCATGCTGGGAGTTGTAGTTTCGCAACAGTAGGCACACTGGTTGGGAAACACTGGTCTATAGTACATTATGAAACGCACTACAGAAAAAACATTTTTCATGGCATTTTTTCTGTTGCTTCTGGACATTTTCACATTTCATTTTTTGGTGTTTTTTTTATTATTTTTTTATTCATGCTTTTTTTAGTATCCTTCAGGCAGTTTGTTCCAGTGTTTTCAAGTCCTACATATAAGCCTATTGGAAAAACTCTGGAAAAGTAACATCTTTAAAATGTTACAATAAAAGCATTTAAGATGCTGAAAAAGGGTGAATAAATGGTAAACACAAAACAAACTCCCATGTCTCATGAAAAAATATCAAATTTTATTATGTCACAATTCATATTAATATATAAAAAATTATTTTTGGGTCTATAGAGAAAGACAGAATAGAATACAAGACACCCTGATACAGATGAGATATAACAGTAGAACAATGGTAAGGGGCAATATACATCCAATGTAAGTCCTGGATCTTTAAATCCAATTAGGACTCAAATTGGGAAAGATATACATATATATATCCCTAGGGGCTGGTGCATGCAAGGATACAATTGAACCAAAAGTAATAGGATGTTAGACGCAGGGGTAAATAATCACTACCATATACAAAACTGTGTCCCCCCAAATATGGCTCATACATGCATCACCCCCGTCCCACTATCTGAGCCTACCACCTGTCAGTACAACTAGGAGGTAGACCCAAATAAGTGGATCCCTACACTGAAAAATATGGCATGTGAAAATATGCAAATAAACCATACACATCAATAATGCTGGTAGAAATAAAGATAACACATACCCATATTGCACCCAAACACCGACCGCTCAAACTGCACAGAAAACACCCCTACACGTGTTTCACCGTCCAGGCTTCATCAGGAGGTGAGGATAAAAGCAAGAAACCGGGGTATATATACCATGGGTGGGAGGTGTCTTGGGTGTCTTGTATTCTATTCTGTCTTTCTCTATAGACCGAAAAATAATTTTTATATATTAATATGAATTGTGACATAATAAAATTTGATATTTTTTCATGAGACATGGGAGTTTGTTTTGTGTTTTCAATGTGGTTAGGTACTGCCATGTTATATATATATTCCTTTGCATGAGGTTTTGTAGGTTTACATGAATAAATGGTAAACACCTGATGACATTTTTGTTACCAACAAAATGCCAACATAGATGTACAGTACAGTAATGTGCATAAGTTTTAGGCAGGTGTGGAAAAATGCTGTAAAGTAAGGATGATTTTAAAAATAAAAGTTTTAGGCCTGTTTCACACGGGCGTCAATTTTGACTCCCGGATAAGAGGCGGGTGCGTTGCGGGAAAATGCACAATTTTTCCGCGCATGTTCAAACTGTTGTAATGCATTTTGCACGCGCGTGAGAAAAATCGGCATGTTTGGTACCCAGACCCGAAGCCGGACTTCATCACTGAAGTACGGTTTCGGGTTGAGTATTCTGGATTAATTGGAAATGGTAGAAGGCTGGAAGCAGGTGATTGGACAACTCACCTACTCCATTTGATCACATAGCTGCCGGTCTCCTGTTCTGTCTTCAGCTGGGCGGGGGGTGAAGGACCTTCAGTGATGTCACTGGGTCAAATGGTCTAATCACCTGCTTCCATCATGGAAGCAGGTGATTGGACCATGTGATTGGGTCCCCATCCCAATTGTCTCCTAGCAACCATGCAGGAAAATCGCACCGCATCTGCACTTGCTTGCGGATGCTTGCGATTTTCCCGCAGCCCCATTCACTTCTATGGGGCCTGCGTTGCGTGAAAAACACAGAAACTGGAGCATGCTGCGATTTTCACGCAACGCACAAGTGATGCGGGAAAATCACCGCTCATGAACACAGCCCAAAAGAAATTAATGGGTCCGGATTCAGTTTGGGTGCAATGCGTTCACCTCACGAATTGCACCCACGTGGAAATCACACCCATGTCAAAGGGGCCTTAGGGTATGACCACATCCTACGATGCCTACTTTTTAACTAATGAAGACCTTATAGACGGTCTGAATCCTTCAATATGCAGGTGCCATTAAGAACTCAGACCACTTTTGCAGTGTGGTCTTCATTAGTTAAATATCAGGCAGCTGCTGTCTAATTGGCAGCCCAGTACTTGACCGCAGCTGGCGGCAACCCAAACGGATCATGACCGCACTATGTGATCACACTCTTAATAGTTTATTTTATCAATGAACAAAATGCAATGTGAATGAACAAAAGTGAAATTTAAGTCAAATCAATATTTGGTGTGACCCCCATTTCCTTTCCATACAGCATTAATTCCTCTAGGTACACCTGCACACAGTTTTTGAAAGAACTTCAGCATAAAGATGAACAAGGAGTCTTGGAAGTGATGTTGCAGCCCCCATAGAGCTCTGATCTTAGCATCATCGAGCCTGTCTGGGATTACATGACGAGACAGAAGGAATTGAGCAAGGCTACATCCACAGAAGATCTGTGGTTAGTTCTTCAAGATGTTTGGAACAACCTCACTGCCGAGTTTCTTCATATACTATGTGCAAGTATCCATCAAGTTACCTAAGAAGAACTGACGGTGTTTTTGGGCACAGGGTGGTCACACCAAATATTGATTGGATTTAGATATCTCTTTTATTCAATTCACTTTTCATTTTGTTAATTGATAAAAATAAGTTATAAACTCTTCTAGTTTTGAAAGCATTCTTACTTTGCAGTATTTTTCACCCCAATGCCTAAAACTTTTGCACAGTACTGTACATCACACCCAAATTTTTTTTATAAATACACAGTATATAAATAATTTAGAAATACATTTTATTGACAGTCAATTTTTATAAACAGTCAATAACAGCTGCATACATATACAAAAGAATAGAGACACATTGGGCGTGTAACCCTTCAGAACAATCCCATAAATGAACTGGGCGCAGACCAGTACTACACACCCTGTATAGTCCAATTCCCAACCAGTACAATAGATGAATTTTTTAAAGTGCCTAGTGCAAACCATATAATGTAATAGGGAATATCACTCACCAATATAGATCAGGCCTCATAAATAAGTATAAAAAATACAATCCATATAAGAACTGTTCATGAAGGAATACATGATAGAAAATTATACCGATCGGTGTGGCTCAGAACCCGACTCGCATTTTGCATCTCGCTTCTTTAGGGGATAATTAACAGTGTGCGCTCTGCCTTTTTATACCCTTCTGATGACCAAAATTAAAAACACATGGAGAATACATTTGCTTCATAGTATGTTTCCTGGCGTGCGTTCCACACTGGAACACATGACCTCACATCCTTCCCATCCTCACATCCTTTCTACCATTCCTCCATCTTTATAATTAGAGATGAGCGAATCGAAGTTGACGAAGTGAAATTAGATCCGAATTTCAGGAAAAATTTGATTTTCACCAAAGTCGAATTTCCTCACGCTTCGTGGTAACGAATCACATTTTTTCCTAAAATGGCTGCTGTACATGTTAGGACATGGAGCAAAGAACTTTGGGAACGAGGGATAACCCACAATGCCATGCATGCAGCCAATCAGCAGCCAGCCCCTGTGATGTCACAGCAGCCCTATAAATAGCCTCAGGCATCTTGGACTCGGCCATTTTCCAGTGTACTTGGTGCAGGGAGAGACGTGAGAGGCGCTAGGAACAGTGCTACGAAAGATTATTGTGCTGAAAAAAACAATTAAAAGTTCAGGGAAAGATTATTCAAGGTATAGGGAAAGGATAGGGAGTCATCATCTACACTATAAAAGGATAGGAGGGTGCAATAGGGGAGTGTACAGCCTGGGTAATAGGATTGATTCTATTATAACTTGCTGCACTAATTAGGGATCCAAATTGCTGTTATACTGCTGCTTTCAGGTTTGCACTATATGATAGCTCAGTAATTCCAGCAAACCTTGCTTGTTATTGGGGTGCAAGTGCTGTGTGATACCGCCATTTATGGGGTGTGTTAATAGAAACTATACATACGTCTTATTGGCCTTTTGCGGTGAACGTGCATTTAATTATAGACATTTTTGTGGTGTATAAAGAAAAATAAAGTATGCCTAATTAGCCGTTCAGCGGTTAATGTACATTGATTTATAGACATTTTTCTGGTGTAATAATAAGAAAAAATAGGACAGTATGTCTTTTTAGCCATTCAGCGGTGAACATACATCGTTTTATAGACATTTTTGTGTTGTATTAATAAGAAAAAACATACGTCTAATTAGCCTGTTCAGCGGTGAAGGTACATAATTTATACACATTTTTGTGGTATATTAATAAGAAAAAAAGGATGTGTTATTAGCCATTTTACGGTGAACGTACATTGTTTTATAAATATTTTTAGGATGTATTAATTTACTTTTAATTAAATTCAATTCTTTTATTTTACAGTATGTCAGACAGGGTCTTCAAGTTACAGGCCCTTCAATTCAAAGGGAACGGGCAGTGGCCAAAGGGTTTCTGGTTCAGGCACAAGTTGCAGCAGAAGGGGGGGGGGTGGCAGCAGGAGTCACAGCAAGAGGCCTCAGCTCCCAGTGTCATCTAGCGGTCGTGTCTTGACCAGCAACCCAGCGGTGCTTGAATGGTTGACTCGGTCTTCGACTTTGTCGCGGCAGCAGGCAGTCAGCACGGAGTGTTGGGAGGAAAATGCAATACTCGGCGGTCTAGCAGTTTTTTCTCAAGCCGCTGGAGGAAGTAAACATGACCATTTGCTGAATCTGTGGGCAGAATAAACAACATGTGCAGGGCACGGCGGTGCCACGCTGTTCTGCACCTAGTTTGCCTGGGCGAACTGAGTCACACAGGGGAGGAACTGCCGCGCGTCCTTCATCATGGCCACTAGATCTCATGGCCACATGAGCCCTGCGAGGGCTGAACTAGAGGAGGAGGACATTTGAGCACAAGAAATGCCTAGAGAAATGGGTAGTTTTTTCTACACAGGAAACAGGAGAGGAGGAGCAGGAGCAGCCGGAAGAGCTACAGGGCAATAAGGAAGATGTGGCAGTATGCAATGGAGATGGAGGCAGTGAGTTCCTCTGAGTCACTTACACAAATTGCCCAATGCATGCTCAGTTGCTTGCATAGTGACAGCTGATTTGCCACCAATTGGAAGTGGGATGATTACTGGCTCTCCACCATGTTAGACCCTTGCTACTCGTCCAAAATGGGGGCCTCTTTTTCCACCCGCTGAGAGGGAGGACAAACTGAAATACTATAGTATCGAGACATCTTGTGTTGTCAATTGGCTGCTGCCTATATGGGCCATCCTCACGCAGGCCCTCTGCACTCACGTTCCACTGCCATGGCTGCTGGGGAGGGGGCAGGAGCACACCAGCTCTATCAGCAGCAAATTAAGTCTAGAATCGCTGATGAGCAGTTTTCTTTGCCCGCCTACTGAAGAAACTACTCACCAGCAGCAGCGGGTAGACACGGAGCAGAACCCAAACCAGCAGGTGGTGGCATACTTGAAGATCCCTTGGACTACTGGGAAGCCAACCTGGATTTGTGGCCGCAACTGGCCAAGTTTTCCCTGGACAAGCTGGATAAGACACCACCAGATGTGTCTAGCAGTTGCTTTATCTTCTCTCCGCATTGAGTACATACTGTATACACATTTGGCCAAACTAAATATATACGTGTATGGGGAATTCAAGAGTGAGTTAAGATATCGATCATTTAGTCAACATCTATTAAATGTGTATGGCTTGCTTATAATGTCTGACTCTAAATTCTAGATATTACTAGTAAATCTGTCCAATTGTTCTGCCATGTGCATGGAGCCTTCGTCAAATGATGCATAAAATTTCCTCTTCTCCATTGACTAGTGGGCGCTGCTCTCCCATTTTTTCTATGCATGCTTGATACATATGGCTGGAGTTTATTACTAGACAAGGCAGCACAAGAATACAAGACTATAAGGTTATCCACAAAATTGCTCGAACACGTAGAAGATTAGAAGAAATGTTCCACTAAAGCCTTAGAAATTGCCTGTTAATAAGTCTTTGAGAGTGTTTCTGTGTGTCACATGTCAGAATGCTAGATTGAATTTTATCATTAAAATTGTCATTATTTTTCAAGACTAAAAATAAGAAAAAAAGAAAAGACACATAATTGTATTTAGTTTGATGTTTGCTGCCTTTCATTTATGTGGACTTGGAAATAGGCAAATTAGGACAAATTGGGATGACAGCTCAGAACTATTAGAAATGTAGCAATACACGCAGCTAATTACAAATTTGTTTATTAATGTACAAGTGAAACAAGGCAGGTCCTATTTCTTATAAGATGCCTCAGAACAAAAGTCTGTTTATTTTCAGTTTTTCTACACACGTGATGACTCAATAGTTAGCACTATTACATTGCATCGCTGGGGATCAATTCCTCCAAGCGAATTATCTGCATGGAGTTTGTATGTTCTCCCTGGGTTTGTTTGGGTGTCCCTCGAGTTCTTCCATTTCTTTCCTCACTCTAAAAACATACTTTTAGATAAATGACTTCCAATGAAATTGGTCCTAGTGTATGAGAATGATGGAAAGTAGATTGTGATCTCCACTGGAGACAGAAAATTATGTGAGTGACAAAAATCTCATAGTTAGTAAAATCTAGGTTCATGTTACATATAAGAGCTGCTATTTTATTCCCTCTTGTCCCTGAAATGTAAAGGTGGTCGTACACATTTGTTCAGGGGTAGTCAACCTTGTAGGACAGAGGTCTACTGGAGTAATGCAGAAGTTATTAAAATTCCACCATGGTAAAATTGTCCTGTTTTCACACAGTAGAGAAGAGACCAGAGAAGTGTGTTTTATACCTCTTAATAAATTTAGTGCATCTCTGGTCCCATTTGCAACAGAAAGTCAAATCTATGCCAGGTATGAGCTGGGGTGATTTTGAACTATCATTTATACCAGTTTCTGGCAAATATTGTCATAAACTTGACAGGATGGGGGGGGGGGTGGCTTTACCAATGCAGAATACCCACAGCAACGCCTATAGTTTATCCTTCAATGAGTACACAATGCAGGTTCTGGTGTCGGTTTGCTGCCACCTCTCAATTAACAGATGTGTACTAGATAGTGTCGATCAAGCAACTGGTGTTCGGCTCGAGCATCTCTATGCTCGGCACATGGAGGTACTCGGCCAAGTTCCGCATGTGATCGAGCGCAATGCTCGAGTCTCCTCCCCGCACGTTTCTTGGCTGCTACGCAGCCAACAAATGCACAGGTAGGTACTGGCACGCACATTGGCAACTGGCATTACAGTGATTGGCTGGTCGGAATGCGTCATTAGGTGCTATATAGCACCCGTTGACATGTGTTCGGCTCAGTATTAGTCAGGGATAGCTAAGCATAGGAAGGGACAGACCGTTTAGGAAGTGTTATTGGAAAATTTTTATTAGAAAAGGTCTTCAGAGACCCAAAAGTCCTTTTAAGGACTATTGTGTGTGACAACAGCAATATATGTTTGTATGTTTGCAACCTGCGCTAAATTGATCAGTCTTAGGGAGAGCTGTACATAGGAAGGTGCAAAACAAATGTGGAGCCCCAGTAGTGGGTCTACAACACAATGAAAGCCAGATATCCCTCAAAGGAAGGAAAACTGAGCAAAGGGGTGTCTCCATTACAGAGATCACCAAATCCACCATATTAAGTGGCCCCTATGTCAAGATCCCGCTTTTTTTTACAAGCTTTAAGGATGTGACGGTGAAAACCTAAGCCAGTTATCCATCCACAGACAGCTGTTTCGGGGTGTTGCCCCTCATCAGTGTGCAGTAGGATTCTGGCTAACCGGCAGCAATGCCTTGGTGACTACTCAAACAAAATAATAGATGATCTCAGGGAGACCAGCTACAGAAAACACTGCGTAGCCTCATTAAAGAGTCTCAACACAGCAATCCAAAGTGCAAAGCTCCTTGGTAAACAGTAATATGCAAAACAAATGTGGAGCCCCAGTAGTGGGTCTACAACACAATGAAAGCCAGATATCCCTCAAAGGAAGGAAAACCGAGCAAAGGGGTGTCTCCATTACAGAGATCACCAAATCTACCATATTAAGTGGCCCCTATGTCAAGATCCCGCTTTTTTACAAGCTTTAAGGATGTGACAGGGGGAAAACCTAAGCCTAAGCCAGTTATCCAGTTATTTGAGGAAGGTGTGGACAACAAAAGAATAGTAGTTTGCAACCTGTGCCTTACCAAAATGGGCCGGGGTGTGAACACGAGCAGCCTCACCACCATCAACATGATCTGCCACATGGCATCCAAGCACCCTAATAAGTGAACGCCTGGGTGCACAATCTGTGTCTGCGGGTCGCACCACTGCCTCCTCTTTCCTTATGTTATGTGCTGGCCAATCCCCTGTCGAAGGCGCAGGCCAGGATGCCTCCTGCCCTGCAACTGGACCTTCGCAAGCACCACCAGTGACCACCTTCACTTCCATGTACCAGTGCAGCGTCCAAATGTCCTTACCCCAGGCCTTGAAACCAAGCGCAAATACCCAGCCACCCACCCACAGGCCATAGCACTAAATGAGCAGCTTTCCAAATTACTGCCCCTTGAAATGTTGCCATTTAGGCTTGTGGACACTGAGGCCTACCACAGCCTGATTTCCGTGAGTTCCCCGTGCCTGCCCGCCTTACACCAATATGTATCCCGTAACATCACAAGTGCCCTGACTAATGCAGTTACTGGGAAGGTCCAACTAACTACGGACACATGGACAAGTGCATTCGGCCTGGGACGCTACATTTCCCTGGCGGCTCACTGGGTGAAAGTGGTGGAGGCCGGGAACGAGTCGTACCCTGGCATGCTAAGGATTGCGGGCCCTATGTTGATCAGGGTTTCCACCAGCACCTACATTAGTGGCTCATCACCCACTTCTCCTACTCCGACTCCTCCTCCACCTCCACCTCCTGCAACTCCTCCTCCACTTCCACCTCTGAATTATCGTACAGCACCAGTCAGCCATCAGTCAGTAGCTGGAAACAGTGTAGCACTGCAGTAGGGAAGCGGCAACAGGCCCTGCTGAAGCTGATATGCTTATTTTGCACACTGCTGCAAAGCTGTGGTAGGGGACAAGAGACCAAACTGAGCTGTAGCTCTCGCCACTTAACCTAGAACTAGGCATGGTTGTGTCTGATAATGGCCGTCACTTGGTGGCGGCTTTGGAACTCGGCAAGCTCACACATATCCCATGCCTAGCCCACGTCTTAAACTTGGTGGTTCAGCAGTTTCTCAAAACCTACCCTAATTTGCCTGAGCTACTGGTGAAGGTGCGCCGCATGTGTGCATTTCCGCAAGTCATCGACAGCTTCAGCCGGTCTGTCAACGCTGCTGCAGCGCTTGAAATTGCCAGCTCACCGGCTGTTGTGTGACATGAGCACGTGCTGGAACACTATGTTTCACATGTTGTCCAAGCTTTGTGAGCAGCAGAGGGCAGTAGTGGAATACCAGCTGCAACATGGTCGTCGCCTTTAAAGTCAGCTTCCGCTATTCTCAAGCAACGAGTGGGCAGAGATTTCTGACCTCTGTGAGGAATCAACACAGATGATGAGCGGCGATAACGCTATTATCAGCGTAAACATCCCATGTGTCTACTGAAATGCTCGCTGCTCACAATTAAGGACAATGCTTTGCATGTGGAAGAGGTGGAAATGGGGGAAGACATTACACAGGGTGATAGCCAGACCACCCTCAGTTCATCTTCTCAGTGCGAATTGGACAATGAAGAGGAGGAGGAGCAGGAGACGGTTACCTCCGCTACAGAGGGTAGTACCCATGGAAGTTTAAAGAGGACCTTTCACCTGTCCAAAGTTTGTGGGTGCTGCTCTGCATGTACTGTACATACCCTTGACTAACAAACTTTGGACCTGTGAAAGGTCCTCTTTAATTCCATCTGTTTAGCATGGGTGGGAAGAGGAGGAAGAGGATGAGGAGATTGGGAGTCATCCTCCTTATGATGACAGCGAACTCTTGCCTGTTCGTACTCTGGCACACATGGCTGACTTCATGTTAGGCTGCCTTTCCCGCGACTTTCGCGTTATAAGGATTTTAGACAACACAGAATGACTTCTCATATGTCATTCCTCTGGTGGAGAAGACTAACAAAACGGTGCAATACCAGAAGGTCCATGCTTAAAAATTGCTCCAAAAATTTCCATCTGAGAATGCTGGCGGCAAAATCCATAGTTACTTGGGCAATGGAGGAGGGGAGACAAAGGAAACACACAGCAGTTCCAACAGAGGTGTTTCATGACACCCACCAGCACCCTCACCCTGATGCGAGGCCTACTGTCACAAGAAGGGAAACATTTTGGAAGATGGTGAAGGAGTACATAGCAGACCGTGTCTGTGTCCTCAATGATCCCTCAGTGCCTTACTACTACTAGGTGTCTAAGCTGGACATGTGACACAAACTGGCGCTCTACGCCTTGGAGGTGCTGGCCTGCCCTTCCGCCAGAATTTTGTCTGAGAGAGTATTTAGTGCTGCTGGTGGCATTATAACAGATAAGCGTATCCGCCTTAAAATACTGACAGGTTGAGTCTTATAAAAAGAACAAGACCTGGATTGCGCCTGACTTCTCGACTCCACCAGAGGAAAGCTGATGAACATAAAGTCACTTTTAATGTATTGTTTATTATGTACTGAATACACTGTATTCCCATGCACCCCTTCCACCACAAAAAGGGTATATGGTTCAATTTTCTTTTTCCATCCTCCTCCTCTTCTTCCATCATATCAACAGGCTTATTTGTCGCATATAATGCCCACGCATATATGCCCTCGCATATAATGTTTTCTGGGGTCAGCTCACCTGCAGGCCCTCGCAAATAATTTTGTACATGGTCAGCTCACCTGCAGGCCCTCACATATAATGTTTTACAAGGTCAGCTCATCTGCAGTCCCTCGCCTAAACATTCTTTTACAGGGTCAGCTTACCTGCAGGCCCTCCCATATAATGTTTTTCAGGGTCAGCTCACCTGCAGGCCCTTACCTACAATCTTTTATAGGGTCAGCTCACCAGCAGACCCTCACTCCTAATGTTCTAGAAGGTCAGCTCAGCAGCAGGCCCTTGACCCTAATGTTTTAGATGGTCAGATCAGCAGGCCCTTTCTCCAAATGGTTTTGAAGGGTCACCAGCAGGCCATCAATCATAATTTTTCAAGGGTGTGTATGATGCCCTCCATTATGTGTAACAAAGGGTGTTTTGGAGTGCTGGTTCCTTGTAATTTTTTGGCAGCCTTTTCACTTAGTGCATAGGCTTTATGAGTGTAGAAGTCCCACTGCATGAACAATTGTGCCACAATGTGAATGAGGCCCTGCTTTATGTGATATACAGGTTGTATCGGAGTGCCTCTTGCTTGTAATTTTTGGAAGCACTTGCACTTTATATATAGGTAAATATACAGGAAAGAATGTTTCCTAACAATTTTTCCTCTAAAATGGATTTTATCTTTGGTTTTGTGTGTAAAAGTGGCGTACTACTTGAACAACATCGTTCCAAGCAGCGACCTGGGAGTCCAAGATGCATCCAGACATCCTCCTCATGCTCTTCCTGAACCATTTTGGTGGTGTTTCCATCAATTTCTGAACTTTTCCTATGAACCAGGCACCCTCCCCTCTTTGGAGCAGGGGGTGCCTGGTTTAATGCTCGGTTTCTCCAATTGACTTCCATTATAATAGGGTGCCCGACCACCCGAGCACTTTGTTGCTCAATCAACACTAGTACTGGACTGTATTAATAATGCAGAGTTATTGAATCACGATACTAAACTAGCGCCAAGCTTCACAATGCCCTTTTAGCCCTGTAGTTGTATCTTTAAACTGATGTGTGAGTTGCTGTCCACTGAGCAGGAACTCTAACAGTCTTTAGAAGTCCTTAGCACCCTGGTAACCAGGGCGGGTGCAAGGATTTTTGAAAGCCCTAGGCAAGATAAAAATTTACCCCCCCCCCCACATCAGATGATCTGCCCTTACAGTACTGTAGCGGCAGCCCGAAGCGCACGGCGTCATAGCAACCAATGATGCTGTGCGCAGTGTATGCTATATGTGTATAACAAACATATTTCACATGAAAACTTACAGTTACTTGGCTTGGCCCTTGGGGATTTCGGACACCACTTTACACTTTGGCGGGGGATCGGTGTAGAGGTACACTGTATATTGTGGGGATCGGTGTAGAGGTACACTGTATATTGTGGGGATCGGCGGAGCTGATGATGTGTTTTATCCTAATGAGAAAGATTTCAGAATAAGGATTTGGAGAAGGATCAGACGGATAGCAGAGCAGGGAGAGGCTGGTGCTGCTACTGGAGGGTTATAACATGGGGGAGTAATAAAGCCCACCATAATACCCCCCCCCCTAGTAGTAATAATCCCCCCCCCATAACAGACAGTACCCCCTTGTAATGCCCCAGCTGAGCTAATGTCCCCATAGTGCCCCCATAATGTACCAGTATGAAATACCCCTATATAGTGCCCCTAGTAAATGCCCCCATAGTGCTCCTCTCCCGCCTTCCTCCTAGTGCCCCCATAATATAATACACTGCTTCATTTGCAGAGCACATCCCCCCCCCCCCCACACACACACACACATTATAATAGTAATAGTACAGAGGCGGGCTTTTAACAATAATAATAGCCCGCCTTAAGTGCCAGTAGTCCCCTTATGTGCCAGTAGTCCCCTTATGTGTCAGCAAGCCCCCCTTATGTGCCAGTAGCTCCCTTATGTGCCAGGACCACCCCTTATGTGCCAGTAGTCCCCCCTTATGGGCCAGCAAGCCCCCCTTATGCGCCAATAGCCACCCCTTATGTGCCAGTAGCCCCCCTTATGTGCCAGCAAGACCCCCTTATGTGCCAGCAAGCCCCCCTTATGTGCCAGTAGTCCCCTTATGAGCCAGTAGTCCCCCCTTAAGTGCCAGTAGTCCCCTGATGTGCGAGTAGTCCCCCCTTATGTGCCAGCAAGCCCCCCTTATGTGCCAGTAGCCCCCTTATGTGCCAGTAGTCCCATTATGTGCCATTAGCCACCCCTTATGTGCCAGTAGTTCCCCTTATGTGCCAGCAAGCCCCCCTTATGTGCCAGTAGTCTCTTTATGAGCCAGTAGTCCCCTTAAGTGCCAGTAGCCCCCTTATGTGCCAGTAGTCCCCCTTATGTGCCAGTAGTCCCCACTTAAGTGCCAGTAGTCCCCCCTTAAGTGCCAGTAGTCCCCTTATGTGCCAGTAGCCCCCATTATGTGCCAGTATTCCCCCCTTATGTGCCAGTAGCCCCCCCCCTTATGTGCCAGAAGCCCCCCTTGTGTGCCAGTAGTCCCCCCTTATGTGCCAGTCAGTAGCCTCCCCTTAATGTGCCAGCAAGCCCCCCTTTTGTGCCAGTAGTCCCTTATGTGCCAGTAGCTCCCCTTATGTGCCAATAGCCCACTTATGTGCCAATAGCCCCCCCCCCTTATGTGCCAGTAGTCCCTTATGTGCCAGTAGCCCCCCCCCCCCACTTATGTGCTCCACAGTGACACTTTGTAAAAAAACAAAAACAAATAAAAACACAAAAAAACACATACTTAGCTCCATGGCAGCGATGCGATGCAGGCCACTTCCGGCCTGTGTCCCGCGCTGTACGGCTCAGGCGGTGCGATGACGTCATCGCGCCTCCTGAACCGGCCTCTGATAGGCTGCCTGCCAGCACTAGGCCGGCAGCCTATGAGATGAACAGGGGACAGGACACGCTTCCGGCCCGCCCTCCTCCTGCACGCTCCGCTGCTGCGACTCTGCTCTGGCGCCTGGGGGCGGGGCGACCGCACCAGGTGTCACCCCAGGGACTGGTGTCACCCGGTACGGTCCGCAGACCGCACCCCCCTCAGGCAGTACAGCATGATAGCAGGGCGGCGCGCCACCGCCGGCCGCCACCGGCCGCCACCTCATATTACCGCAAGGTTTTTTTGTTTGTGTTTTTTATCGCAGGGTTCCGGCGCCCCCTGCGAAATTGCGCCCTAGCCGGTTGCCTAGGTCGCCTTACAGGTGGCGCCGGCCCTGCTGGTAACGTTGATACACTGGGTGCACTTTAATGTGATTGAGAGCCTACCACTGGTTCTCACTCTTTCTGCGCTTTGTCTGAGCTACAGAATCCCTAGGTATACCAATAAACAAAAACATTGGCATCCAAGTCAATCACAGAGTACCTGTACAGTTTCATGCCATATTTTTGATGCCATTTCACTTTCAAATATTACATGTCACTATTTATAGTTACCATATTACATGTTCTGTTTTAGGTCAAGAACGAATTTTATGCTGTATATTTTAATGTGATATTAAATTTCTAGATTCTACAATTCTACTCAGTTTATTTAGAGTGGACAGGGTGAGTCCACTTCACTGAGTGCACCTCTATTTGGCTATTGGTGAATCCTATGCGTCACATCTACGAATTTTACATTTAGAAGCGGCAGTAGATCTGCCAAAGTTATGGAGAGACCGGTGCCTCTACATAACTGCGAAGGATCCACCACCACTGCAGGATTTAATTAAGACTGGTGTCCAAAATGCCAGTCTTAATAAACGTAGCCCATAATCTTTATCATACATTATGGTTTTCTAATGTGTCCTTAAAAAATGTTGTCTGTCCGTGATTTGGGCATAAGTTGTCCAGGAAGAATAAAAATTCGGGTTGGCAACCTTGATGATATGTCCGTGCAACCCTGTAAGAAATGGGGGGAGAGGGGTACTCACAGATGCAGAGTCGAACTGAGGTGTTTTAGTAGTGTTGATTGAGTACCAAAGTGATCGGGTGCTCGAGTAGAACACCTAAGGATGCTCGGGTGATTTACCGAGCAGCCGAGCTCAATGGAAGTCAATGGGAGAACCCGAGCATTAAACCAGGCACCCACTGCTCTGAAGAGGGGAGAGTGTCTGGTTCATATGAAAAGGTCAAAAATTGATGGAAACACCACTGAAATGGTTCGATAACAGCATTGGGAGGATGTCTGGATGCATCTTGGAGTCCCAGGTCGCTGCTGGGAATGATGTTGTCCGAGTAGTACGACAATTTTACAGACAAAATTATGCACAAAACCGAAGATAAAATAGATTTTAGAGGAAAAATTGTTAGGAAACATTCTTTCCTGTATATTCACTTGTATATAAAGTATTTACTTGTATATAAAGCTGCCAAAAATTACAACCTGCATATCACATAAAGGAGGGCCTCATTCACATTGTCGTACAATTGTTCAGGTAGAGGGATTTCTACACTCATAAAGCCTATGCACTAAGTGAAAGGGCTTCAAAGAATTACAAGGAATCTGCACTCCAATACACCCTTTATAACACATAAACGAGGGCACCATACACACGCCTGAAAAATTACAATTGATGGCCTGCTGGTGACCCTCAAAAATATTAGGAGCAAGGGCCAGCTGGTGACCCTCTAGAACATTAGGGGCGAGGGCCTGCTGCTGAGCTGACTCTCTAAAACATTGGGACGAGGGCCTCCTGCTGAGATGACCATCTAAAACATTAGGGGCGAGGGCCTGCTGCTGAGCTGACCATCTAAAACATTAGGGGTGAGGGTCTGCTGCTGAGCTGACCATCTAAAACATTAGGGGCGAGTGCCTGCTGCTAATCTGACCATCTAAAACTTTAGGGACGAGTGCGTGCTGCTGATCTGACCATCTAAAACATTAGGGGCGAGGGCTCGTGTAGTGTACGGGAGTTGTAATGCCCGTCACTACAGAAGGGTCACTTGTGTGTTGTTGTTCCCCTCAGGAGTTGAGGAGATTGGTGTAATATATGTTCATGTAATGCAATGCTGGGTATTTCCCTGTTACTGTGAAAGGTGCCAAGTGCAGGCCTGCTAGGGGTGTCATTCCAGCTCTAGACACTAGAGGGAGCTAGGGAGCCCTAGTTTATATAAGGCCCAGTCAGGGGAAGGAAAGGCAGTTTAGACTGTGCCTAAGACAAGTGCAGGCCATGAGCCTGTGAAGTCCAGCTCAGGCCTTGAGCCTGTGAAGGCAAGGCCCAGGCCTTGTACCCGCTGAAGTCAGCCCAGGCCCTATCGCCTGTGGGGGTCCACCCTAGGAAGATTGTGCCCTAGGAGGAGCAGTCCAGACCCTAGTACTAGTGGAGAAGAGTTGCCTCCTTAGTCAAGCTGCAAGCAGGACAAGTATCCCTGGAGAGCGAGGACAGTTTGCCTGAAGTGTGTTGCTGCATTACTAGTAAGGTTAAAACCCGTATCTTAATAGGCCTGTTTTGAGGAATGGCCCTTTGGGACTGTGATTACTAACTTGAACCACTTCTGTGACTGTACTATTACGTGTGGAACCTTCTGGAGCTGTACCTGATGACTGTACATCTGTCTGCAACTACGTTAAGTAAAGTTATCCCGTTATTTAAAGATACAGAGTCTACCTCCATTATTCCCACTATAAATACGGTGTGCCACCGTTTACTGGCACTGGCGTCACGAAACATCAGGGACTTAGCCATAGGCACGTTAATCTACAACACCAAGGGCACCTCACATTGCACCTGGCTGTGTCCTCCAGAACCCAGAGAGTGCCCCAGAGGAACAGCGTGCCGGCCTCTCCATCACTGGCATTCCCCAGGTTAGTCCCACACATTACTCTGACTTGGGGATGCTACATTTTGGCGTCACGAACAGGATACGCACGTTTTACGGACTGTGAGCAAAACGTGAACTTTGTGCCTTAACCAGTTTGCCAAGTGACAAAACGCCTGTTTGTTTATTGAACTTTTTGTGGCCAAGATTTGTGCAAAAATCACCCCAGCAGCGTTCCTGGATATTGCGCTGGTCTGGAGGAAAAAGCGCGGTGTGAAAGTGTGGAATTATGGACTGTTTTACGTGTCAATACCCCCGCTTGCTGTCAGTGAATTGACTTATAATGCCCAAACATGGCCGCCGGCGCCATTGGATTTCTTCTTGCGCCATCACTGTCTGCAGTGGCGCGAAAATTTGGCGCCAAAACCCTCCAAGAGGGAGGAGAAGATGGCCTGGAGGTAACGCCTTCCTTTGAGGATTATAATATGGACACCGCCTACCCTATACTAGGATACCTAGGGGGCGTGCAAGAAACGACGGGGTGGAGCCTGCAGGAACAGTGGCTCACCCTGCTACGGGACTTCCTACCTGAGTCAGAGGGATCCGGAGCCGTAGCAAGAGCAATGGAGGTGACCTCAGGAGCGACTAAGGAGCGCCAAGCGCCCCCAGCGTATACCCCCAGCGAAGTGGCTCAGACCTGCCCATGGCCACAAGCCGAGCCCTGCCGTTTTCACCAGCCGCGAGAAGGCTTCCTCCCGCGGAACCCCGCGTGGTCGGCCCTGATGGACGAGATCCGGGTGGCGGCAACTTTAAAAACCACCACCCAGAAGAAATACTTTGAAGAAGTGACTAAAAGAATCTACGAAGACTCCAAGGAAAGCAAGCCCCAACTGGAGCGCCGTACCGGAGTCGTCCTGGAATTTGATAAAATCCGAGGATTCGGATTCATCCAGGAAACCGGCACCAACCGGGACTATTATGTGAATCGCCGGTCTGTCAAGCGCAGCTACCTCCCAGAGCGACTGCATAATCTAGCGGTCGGAGAGAGAGTGGAGTTTACTCCCGCGGAGGGCCTGCGAGGCCCATATGCCACCACGGTGACCCGTCCAGGACCGGTACCGGAAGACTGGGAAGGAACAGAAGATCCGGTGGAGACAGAGGACCCGCCGGGACCCATCCGAAATACGTACCAGGAGAAGAGTTCCTTTCTCGGCCCGAACATCTTCTGGCAGCCGACTATTCTGGACAAGCCTCCCAGTCCTTACCCCTCTCCAGAGCTGCCGCGATGGGAGAAGACAGCCGCTGACTGGGCGCGGATGGCTCAGTTTAGTGAGGCTATGGATGACCTGCGGAGAAACCGTAATGAGAGAACCTCGTCTGAGCCTGCTGCAAGTGTGCCGGAATCCAGCAGCGAGATCTCTGCCCTGGAGGAGCGGATCGCTTCAATACAAGTTTACCTGGATGGCCTGCGGCAAGTGGCAAATTCCAAGGAGACAGCGCAGCAGTCCAGCGGTGGTGAGTTACCTGTGCCCCCTGTGCCGCCCAGCCCGTGGTCCAAAGTCCTACCGATAGCGCTGAGCCACCCAAGGTCCGTGTAAAAGCGGATAAATTGACATATGCCAGGAGCCGAGTCCGCCTTGACGGGAGCATCATGTCCCGGCCAGAGGAAGCGCCTACCCCAGCGCCGGCCCGTGTCTCAAGACCAGCAGCTCCTGTTTGTCCGCAACCCAGCGGGCCAGTGAGGTGGGTAGGCCCAATACCTGTGATGTTTCCAGCACATTCTGTTTGGTGGGCCCCCCCTCCAAGTGGCCCTGGTGCATGGCCCAGACTACCGGCAGCACAGGGCTGCACCACCTCTGATGATCAGGGTTCTTTTGATACCTACCTGTGAGCTAGGCCATTTTTGCTCATCCTCACAGGGACATCATACTTTTTGCAGGAACTGTCCCTTTAAGTTTGTCAGGCTGGTGGAGCTTGCTGCCAGTTCCCCACGGCCGGTGGCATGTTTGACAAATTAGTAGCCACTGTGAACCACTGCTCCCAGCCTGCCTCTTTTCTGTTTCCGGGACATCCTGCCTGCTTTTGGAAAAAAAAAGTACATTTTTCAGCCAAATCCAAGTTGTGCTTTTATTTGCACTTTATCCCCTTTTAACCCCCATTTCAGGTTGAAAGGGCTCTTTTATGTCAGCACTTTAAAAATACGCAGGACTTGCCAGGAAGGTGTTTCCCTGGTATTGTCAGAGTCCTGTATTGTCATTTTATATGTATGTGCTGCTGACCGTATTTATTGCTCAAAAATTTTATCTAAGTCTTTGTGCCCAGAGATGGACTTCCTATGTGTGAGCCTCAGAGATATTGCTCTTATTATGGACCTACCGTTACTCAGTCATGGACTATCCTGGTATTCCCTAACATCCGCTGTGCCAGGTCAGCGCCCCAGTTCCACTCAATATCCTGAAGGAAGAGAACGACGCCCCCTTGTCACTGCACTTCTCCTTTGCCAGCTGGACCTGATAATAATTGTCAATGCAGATGAAATTGATACCGATGTGTATGTTTGCCTGCATGTCCCTTTTTCTCTTTCAGGTGAAAATTCCAGACGGGCGGGGCCCTGTTGGAGTACGAGGTCGTACTCAGCTTAAAGCAGCGGGGTATGTAGTGTACGGGAGTTGTAATGCCCGTCACTACAGAAGGATCACTTGTGTGTTGTTGTTCCCCTCAGGAGTTGAGGAGATTGATGTAATATATGTTCATGTAATGCAATGCTGTGTATTTCCCTGTTACTGTGAAAGGTGCCATGTGCAGGCCTGCTAGGGGTGTCATTCCAGCTCTAGACACTAGAGGGAGCTAGGGAGCCCTAGTTTATATAAGGCCCAGTCAGGGGAAGGAAAGGCAGTTTAGACTGTGCCTAAGACAAGTGCAGGCCATGAGCCTGTGAAGTCCAGCTCAGGCCTTGTACCCGCTGAAGTCAGCCCAGGCCCTATCGCCTTTGGGGGTCCACCCTAGGAAGATTGTGCCCTAGGAGGAGCAGTCCAGACCCTAGTACTAGTGGAGAAGAGTTGCCTCCTTAGTCAAGCTGCAAGCAGGACAAGTATCCCTGGAGAGCGAGGACAGTTTGCCTGAAGTGTGTTGCTGCATTACTAGTAAGGTTAAAACCCGTATCTTAATAGGCCTGTTTTGAGGAATGGCCCTTTGGGACTGTGATTACTAACTTGAACCACTTCTGTGACTGTACTATTACGTGTGGAACCTTTTGGAGCTGTACCTGATGACTTTACATCTGTCTGCAACTACGTTAAGTAAAGTTATCCCGTTATTTAAAGATACAAGTCTGCACCTCCATTATTCCCACTATAAATATGGTGTGCCACCGTTTACTGGCACTGGCGTCACGAAACATCAGGGACTTAGCCATAGGCACGTTAATCTACAACACCAAGGGCACCTCACATTGCACCTGGCTGTGTCCCTCCAGAACCCAGAGAGTGCCCCAGAGGAACAGCGTGCCGGCCTCTCCATCACTGGCATTCCCCAGGTTAGTCCCACACATTGCTCTGACTTGGGGATGCTACACTCGCTGCTGAGTTGACAATCTAAAACATTAGGGGCGAGTGCCTGCTGCTGATCTGACCATCTAAAACTTCAGAGGCGAGTGTGTGCTGCTGATCTGACCATCTAAAACATTAGGTGTGAGGGCTTGCTGCTCTTCTGACTGTCTAAAACATTAGGGGGGAGGGTCTGCTGCTGAGCTGACTATCTAAAACATTATGGGCAAGGGCCTGCTACTAAGCTGACCATCTAAAACATTAAGGGTGAAGGTCTGCTGCTGAGGTGACTCTTTAAAACATTAGGGGTGAGGGTCTGCTGATGAGGTGACTCTCTAAAACATAATGGGCCAGGGCCTGCTGCTGATCTGACCATCTAAAACATTATGGGCGGGGGCCTGCTGCCGAGCTGACCATCTAAAACATGAGGGGTGAGGGTCTGCTGCTGAGCTGACTCTAAAACATTAGGGGCGAGTGCCTGCTGCTGATCTGACCATCTAAAACATTGGGACGAGGGCCTCATGCTGAGATGACCATCTAAAACATTAGGGGTGAGGGTCTGCTGCTGAGCTGACCATTAGTGATGAGCGGCAGGTGCCATATTCGATTTCGACGAAATTCGCGAATATTCGAATGAATATTCGTTTCATATTCGTCGAAATCGAATATTCGTCATTTTTTCTAGTTATCGCGATTAACATGCGATTTAAATAATCGCATATTGCGATTTGTACTTACGGCTACTTTCCTATTGGTTTCATATCTAGAATTAGCGAGGATGACGAATATGACGAATGTATTCGTCTATTCCTCAAAACGAAGATAACGAAGTATTCTACATCTTCGTTTTAGCAACCTATTCGTCAACCTCGCTAATTCTAGCAATCAAATAGGCAGGTTGACTATAGAGACAGCTGTGTTAAATTCGCTATGCGATTTTTTTTTTAATAAATAGAATACTTATAATAATTTTATCAAGTAATATAATTATTGTATTAAAAAAAAATAATCGCATAGCGAATTCTAACACAGCTGTCTGGTAAGTCAACCTTCCTATTTGATTGCTAGAATTAGCGAATAGCGAAGTTGACGATGACGAGACGAATAGGTAGCTAAAACGAAGATGTAGAATACTTCGTTATCTTCGTTTTGAGGAATGACGAATACATTCGTCATATTCGCTATTCGCTAATTCTACCAAGCCAACCATAACTTCTGTGTTCATGGAGCGTCCCCATCACCATGGGAACGTCTCCATATACTAAAATGTACTGTCGGATTTGAGGAATTACGTTGAAATCGCAATGCGATTAATTCAAGTTATATTAATCGCATTGCGATTTCAACTTAGAGCTGGGTTTATAATGGGTCAGCTTGCTAGAATTAACGAGTTAACGAATATGGAATATAGCAGCAGTGCTAAGTTGAAATCGCAATGCGATTAATTTAACTTAAAGTATTCGCATTGCGATTTCAACTTAGCACTGCTAGTGCATAGCTATACTCCATATCAGTCTTGCTCATATTCGTTAATTCTAGCCTATGTAAGATAGCAGTGCTAAGTTGCAATCGCAATGCGAATAATATAACTTGAATTAATCGCATTGCGATTTCAACGTAATTCCTCAAATCCGACAGTACATTTTAGTATATGGAGATTCTCCCATGGATGGGGACGCTCCACATGAGCACGGAAGTCGGCAGAAGCGGCAACGGGCACTGACCAGAGCAGCCAGGAAGCCAGGAATCCTCAGGACAGGTAAGAACTACTTTTGGGAAGTAGGAAAGAAAAAAATATAACTAAAAAAAAAAAAAAAAAAAACGAATATTCGAAATAGCGAATTTATAGCGCTATATTCGAAATATTCGCGAATTAGCGAAGTGCCGATATTCGCTAAAAAAATTCGCTTTTCGAATATTCGCGCTCAACACTACTGACCATCTAAAACATTAGGGGCGAGTGCGTGCTACTGATCTGACCATCTAAAACATTAGGGGCAAGGGCTTGCTGCTGAGTTGACAATCTAATACTTTAGTGGCGAGGGCCTGCTGCTGAGCTGACCATATAAAACATTAGGGTTGAGGGTCTGCTGCTGAGCTGACCATCTAAAACATTAGGGGCGAGTGCGTGCTACTGATCTGACCATCTAAAACATTAGGGGCAAGGGCTTGCTGCTGAGTTGACAATCTAAAACTTTAGTAGCGAGGGCTTGCTGCTGATCTGACCATCTAAAAAAATATGGTTGAGGGTCTGCTGCTTAGCTGACCATCTAAAACATGAGGGGTGAGGGTCTGCTAATAAGCTGAGCATCTAAAACATTAGGGGCGAGGACCTGCTGCTGTTCTGAATGTCTAAAACATTAGGGGGGAGGGTCTGCTGCTGAGCAGACAATCTAAAACATTAGGGGAAAGGGCCTGCTACTGATCTGACCATCTAAAACATTAGGGGCGAGGGTCTGCTGCTGACCTGACCATCTAAAACATTAGCGGTGAGGGCCTGCTGCTGAACTGACCATCTAAAACATTAGGGGTGAGGTTTCTGCTGCTGAGCTGACCATCTAAAACATGAGGGGCGAGGGCCTGCTGCTGATCTGACCATCTAAAACATGACACATTTTAAATATATTTGCATGTATATTCTGCAGATAGGCTCAGAGGGTGCACATATGGCAATGTGGCTGTTTAACAGATGGAGTGGACAACACAGTGCTTCACAAATGCATCAGATGAATATAAGCAATTGAAACGATTTAGAGTTCAGGGACACATCTAGGCAGACAGGCAACATTAGTTAGGCCCTTTTACATGCATCTGCCTCCTTGAGATCCACCTGTTCTGACAGTGCTGTTTGAAGATTATTATATTGCTTAGATGTTTAGTCGACGGCACCAGGTATGTCATGTGCGTCTCATGATTTCATGTCATTGCTTGTAAAGGCTTTGAGCTCTACAGGATCTATTCATGCTACTAAAATAATGTGATGTAATGTATAAATGTGTATGATGTAATCACAAGTGTCTGTGATAGTTGACTACATTACTTTAGTGGTAATTATCATTATTTTACAGCTCACAATAAAATTCTGGTAATGAGTTCTTATCAGTATATTGAGCTAAAGACATTTATTACTCATAGGGGGTGAGGGTCTACTGCTGATCTGACCATCTAAAACATTAGGGGTGAGTGCCTGCTGCTGATCTGACCATCTAAAACTTTAGGGGCGAGTGCCTGCTGCTGATCTGACCATCTAAAACATGAGAAGTGAGGGTCTGCTACTGAGCTGACCATCTAAATCATTAGGGGCGAGAGCCTGCTGCTGATCTGACCATGGAAAAATTGTGGTTGAGGGCCTGCTGCTTAGCTAACTATCTAAAACATTAGGGATGAGGGTCTTCTTCTGAGCTGACTCTCTAAAACATGAGGGGCGAGTGCCTGCTGCTGATCTGACCATCTAAAACATTAGGGGCGAAAGCCTGCTGCTGATCTGACCATCTAAAACATTATGGGCGAAGGTCTGCTGCCTAACTGGCCATCTAAAACATTAGGGGTGAGGGCCTGCTGCTTATCTGACCATCTAAAACATTAGGGGTCAGGGTCTGCTGCTGAGCAAACTCTCTAAAACATTAGGGGCGAGGGCTCGCTGCTGAGTCTGACAATCTAAAACATTAGGGGCGAGTGCCTGCTGCTGATCTGACCATCTAAAACATGAGGGGTGAGGGTCTGCTGCTGATCTGACCATGGAAAAAAATTGTGGGCGATGGTCTGCTGCTGAGCTAACTATCTAAAATATTGGGGTGAGGGCCTGCTTCTGAGCTGACTCTAAAACATTAGGGGCGAATGCCTGCTGCTGATCTGACCATCTAAAACATTAGGGGCGAGGGCCTGCTGCTGATCTTACCATCTAAAACATTAGGGCCGAGGACCTGCTGCTGAGCAGACAATCTAAAACATTAGAGGCAAGGGCCTGCTGCTGAGCTGACCATCGAAAACATTAGGGGCGAGGGCCTGCTGCTAATCTGAACATCTAAAACATTAGGGGTGAGGGCCTGCTGCAGTGCTGAGCTGACAATCTAAAACATTAGGGGCGTGTGACTGCTGCTAAGCTCACCATCCAAAACATTAGGGGCGAGGGCCTGCTGCTGATCTGACCATCTAAAACATTAGGGGTGAGGTTTCTGCTGCTTAGCTGACCATCTATTGCATGAGGGGCGAGGGCCTGCTGCTGTGCTGACCATCTAAAATATTTGGGGTGAGGGTCTTCTGCTTAGCTGACCATCTAAAACATGAGTGGTGAGGGTTTGCTGCTGATCTGACCATCTAAAAAATTAGGGATGAGTGCCTTCTGCTGATCTGACCATCTAAAACATGAGGAGTGAGAGTCTGCTGCTGAGCTGACGATCTAAAACACATGGACAAATGCAAAATAATGTCGAGCCCCAGTATTGGGTCTACAACACAATAAAAGCCAGATATCCCTTAAAGGAAGGAAAACCGGTGCAAAGGTTTTCCATGGTCAGATCAGCAGCAGGCCCTTGCTCCTAATGACCAAGGGCCTGCTGCTGATCTGACCATGGAAAAAATTGTGGGTGAGGTCCTGCTGCTTAGCTAACTATCTAAAACATTAGGGGTGAGGGTCTGCTTCTGAGCTGACTCTCTAAAACATTAGGGGCGAGTGCCTGATGCTGATCTGACCATCTAAAACATTAGGCGTGAGGGCCTGCTTCTGAGCTGACTTTCTAAAACATTAGGGGCGAGTGCCTGCTGCTGATCTGACCATCTAAAACATTAGGGGCGAGGGCCTGCTGTTGATCTGACCATCTAAAACATGAGGGGTGAGGGTCTGCTGCTGTCTATCTGTCAGTCGTTAAGTGGACCTTCCCAATAACTGTGTTGGTAAGGACACGGGTAATGTTACGGGACACATGTTGGTGTTATGCAGGGACGGCATACTGGGCAAAAAAGTGGCGGCTGGGGACTGAGTAATGAGGGACGGCCGCCGCCATCAGGCTGCGGAAAGCCTCAGTGTTCACAAGCCTAAATGGCAACATTTCCAGTGCCAGCAATTTGGAAAGGTGCGCATTTGGTGCTATGGCCTGTGGGTGGGTGGCTGGGTATTTGCGTTTTCGTTTTAAGGCCTGGGGTATTGACATCTGTACGCTGCGCTGGGAAACATAATTGGATGTGCTAGCAGATGGTGCTTGCACAAGTCCAAGTGCAGGGCGGAAGGCATCCGGACCTACGTCTTGGACAGGGGATTGGCCAGCACGTAACAGAGGGGAAGAGGAGGCAGTCATGTGACCCGCAGACACTGATTGTGGACCCAGGCGTTCGACCCACCTATTAGGGTCCGTTGATGCCATGTGGCGGATCATGCTGGTGGTAGTGAGGTTGCTAGTGTTCACGCCCCTGCTCATTTTGGTACAGCACAGGTTGCAAATTACAATTCTTTTATCGTCCGCACTTTCATCGAAAAAGTGCCAGACTGTGGAACACCTACCCTTTGGCAAGGGAGATTTCCGCAAGGGTGCGCTCCAGGGAACAGTTGCGGGCCTGTTTGGTGTGGCCCGCCTTCTCCCATTTGTCACCCCACTGCCTCTTCCAGCCTGTTGCAGTGCTGCGGATCTCTCTCCCTCTGTACTGCTGTCCTCGCTCGGCTTGCGACCTTCCCAGGTTGGGTCAGTGATTTCATCTTCATCGTCCACTACCTCCTCTTCCACTTCCTCACTCTGGTCATCCTCCTCACTTGTTAACCTAACAACAAACCTCACTTATTGACAACTGTGTCTCATCCTCATCATCAACCTCGAGACACTAATTGCCGTTGACTTATTGGCAACTGTGTCTCATCATCATCATCCACCTCGTGAAACACTAATTTCTGTTCCCCACCGCCATCTTCTTCTGACTGTGGATGCTCAAGAGTTTGGGAATCAGTGCACAAGATCTTCTCATGTCCCTCTTCAAGCGGGCTTAGAGAAAGGCCCAAATTAAGGAATGGCGATAAAAAGAGCTCCTCGGAATATCCAAGTGTGGGATCACTTGTTTGCATAGACCAGGCATCAGCAACCTTCGGCTCCCAGATGTTGTGAAACTACAATTCCCAGAATGCTCCATTCATTTCTATGTAAGTTCTTAGAAGAGCAGAGCAACTATGCATGCTGGGAGTTGTAGTTTCACAACAGCTGGGAGCCAAAGGTTGCCTACCCCTGGCATAGACTCTCCATGGTGGGAGGAATGAGGATCAGGGTAAGGATTCTGTTGACCAGACTCTTGGCTACTGAGATTGGACTTTGTGGAAGACAGGTGGTGCTTAATCGACTGGAAGCATTATCTGCTGCAATCAATCCAACCGACCATCTGATTGCACTGGTTTGACTTCGAGAGTGGTGTCCTGCACCACTCTGCAAAATGGGACATTAAGCTAGGTATCGTGGATGAGTGTGTTTCTTCTGCCCTGCCAGCAGGCACAGTTTCACCACGCCCAGGGCCATGGCCTCTACGTGCTCCATCAGCAACACGGTCCCTTACTGCTCCACTTCATCATATTAAATGATATATATGCTTGCAAGTATGTCACACGTACAGTAGCACAGTTTTTTTAAGTGTATGCGCAAATAAATTACAGTCAATGTCACAGATATTTGGGATGTGGAAACGTTATACAGGAGAGGTACCACAGGTAATGGCGCTGCTGTCAACAGCGGCTAAGAAAAATTACAGTCAATGTCACAGATATTTTGGATGTGGAAACGTTATACAGGAGATGTAGAGCAAATAATGTCACTGTCCACAGCATCTATGGAAAAAGTACACTGGGTGTAACAGATATTTTTAGGATGCGCAAACTTTGCACAGGAGATGTAGCACAGGTAATGTAACTGTCTGCAGTGGACACCATGAACGGAAAAAGTACACTGGATGTCACAGATATTTTTAGTATGCGCACACGTTAAACAGGAGACGTAGCGCCGACAATGTCGCTGTCCGCAGTGTCTACGGGAAAAGTACACTGGATGTCAAAGATATTTTTAGAATGCGCAAACGTTATACAAGAGATGTAGCGCAGGTAATGTAACTGTCCGCAGCGGACACCATCTGCGGAAAAAGTACACTAGTTGTCACAGATAGTTACACAGAAGATGTAGCGCAGATAATGTCACTGTCTGCATCGGCTAAACAATTGCACACTATTTAGAGCAGGTTGCGCCAAAAATATATATTGCTGCCAGACACAACAATATTCCTTAAAAGGACAATATTCAGAAGTCCTCTAAGCTCTGATCATTTCTATAGTAAAAAACTGGGGAGGTTCTTTAATAATCTATCAAGTTTTTTATATGAACATAGGCTGGTTGAGGTGCTGTACATTGTATATATGTAGTGCAGTAAGTCTACTGTGCCATGTGCCACTTGTGCAGGGGGTGGGAGATTAGTGACCCACCAGGGTATTTACCTGTATCCCTGTGGGCCAGTCTGAGCCTGCACAGATGTAGGGAGTCAAGAGCTATTGCATTTAGAAGGTTCATACTATTGCAGTGTCTTAAAGCAATAAATAAGCATAGCATCAAGATGCCACTCTTTTCTCTTTCTTCGCAGTGTAAAGAGACCGTATACTGTATCTGCTAACCATATCGCTGACAGTGCTCTGATTTCAGCTGTACACTGCACACCCCTTTTCTGCAAGGTAGTGTAATGAGAGGGCTAGGTTAGCGGAACATAAAACGCTATTTAACAACATTATAAAATAACATCCCAAGGCTCAATTAAAATCTGCCTGATTTACATTTGTATTTACTTTGTCTCCCCCTAGTGGCACTTTCCTTCTATATACTTCATACACAATAATAATAGTATACGTTTTAAATAAGCCAAACACGCAGTGGACACATTGTATCACTACACTTCCCATTTCGAATGATATGATTGCCGAGCTATTGTTTTGTGTAAATGTACGACGTACTGTATAGATATTTTTGTGCCGGATGATAGTTGTACATGTTAAGAACCTACTACAGTATTAATTAACACTTTTCATGCCACAGACACTCACAGAATACTTTGTGCTTCATGCAACACCTGCTTTCTCTATCACAGGTCGACGTGCCATTAGATTTTATTATTGCACCCTTTGATTCACTCAGTGCCCGACCCCCTTTTTCCAGCCCCCCCGGGCGCTCGCTGTCTCTATGTGACGGGGTGAAAACATCTCTCTGAATTAAATTTATAAACGATGGCGAATTCCAGGACCAGAGGAGAGCTAATCAAATTGGATTAGTTAGTTTCAGACTTCAGTGCTTTTTGTTTGGTCTAGATTATCAGAATCTTTATTAGATAAGCTTGAATTGGCAACATTTGTAGGTGCTGCAAGCTTCTACGTGATATCCATCTGTAACAAATGCTCCGCTCCCTGCGGCTCAAGAGAGAAAATGCCAAGCTCAGCTCACACAACCTGGGGTAATTGTCTTTCATCGCAGTGCTCTTCAGCGGCGGCTCTAAATAAACAGGTCATTGTAATAACTCTGAATATAAAGGGGGAAAAAAATTATAGCATTAAATGCCACAGGTTTCTAAATTTGGCTGCATTGGTTCTGAAGGAATAGGGGACAGTACTTCATTACTGGCATCACATGCGCTTAATAAGAGATGGGAAAAACTACTAAATACTTTGGACACTTAAATTACTGTTAACTTTGCAGCTTTTTTTCTGCTTTCAGCTGACATGCTGCACAGCAAAATAGTCGAGATAGAGATGACCTTCCACTTTCCCTGCTGTTCCTGCTTAATGATGCTATATGTGAGGCTGATACTGTACTGTTGTAGCCTTACAAGTTACATTGTACTGAGCGAGAACAAAACTGTGCAGCTCAGCAACATATAAAGGCCAAAAAAAACTAAATGATACAAAAATATACAGAATATCACTGTAAAACATTTTGTGAACATGTGATAAAGCAGCAGGACGTAGACTTGCGATTCCACAAAAATGCTGTTCTATATTATTAATATAATTAATAATTATAATTAATTCCAGAGCGCTGTACATCAAGAAGGCGTTACGCATACATAATCTAAAAATACAATAAACAAGAAACTATGAACAGATTGGTACAGAGGGGGAGAGGACCCTGCCCGCAAGAGCTTACAATCTATCTTATAAGAATTAACTAAATTAACTACCAGTAAATAGAAAAATAGTGTCCTCTTGCTATCATTTGGGGGTCCATGCTTTTTTTCTAAATCCCCCCACCTAGCAGGACCTTCATGGTTCCGCTCCATGGGTTTCCTGTGTCTTTACTGCAGTTTTGGTCCCCATATGTAAACATTAGTGTTGAGCTTATTGAAGTCCACAAATTTGATTCGTCACAAAGCTGAATTTCCTTGTGCGAATAGATTTTACCTGAAATAATGTAAAAAACACAAAAACAACCCATACTTACCTCATCCATTTACTCACAACTAGCCGGCGATACCATCTTGATTGAAGATCTCACAAAATTCCTGTGTATAGTGACGTATGATGTCACCACACCGGCCAACGGGATGACGTCATTACGGGCTGCGCGAGATTTCGCGCTAGATCGTCAATCAAGATGGAAATTGCCGGCCCTTCACGAGCAAATAGATGAGGTAAGAATGATTTAATTACTGTAAAGAATTTTACACTGTGTTATTACTATCAGCTGCAGCAATCAGCGAAGAACGCGGCATCTGAGTGGTACAATGACGGGGAGCGGAGATTGCGCCGCTCCCTGTCATTGCACCCACTAAATGCACTTTGTGTCAAAGCATTTTTTTTCTATTTGGCAAATCAGCCGAATTGAATTTTTGAATACTACACTCATCTCTACAGTAGTAAACATCCTCCATTGATGGGATCACGTGCGCCGCTGCAGTCAATGACAAGCCTCAGCAGCGATATATCCTCAGGCAGGAGAAATTTAAAAATATACTTAATTTGTTTTTTATGCATCAGTCAAGCATATAAATACAAAAAAACAATAGGGAGGAGAGAGATGCTGCTGCAGTTTCCTCATTTAAAAGTTTTTCCTGTGAAAAAGCAACAGAGAGGAGGATGATGGAGAAGTATGCTCTGCTGCCTCAACCTGTAGGTCATATCCGTAACTTCATAACAGGTGAGTAGATCCTGCAGTTCTCAGAAAGAGAAATCTAGTCAGGAAAGTGGCATACATGAAAAGATCCTGCAATATGCCACAAAGTTCTTTGATGAGAATGGCCCCTTTGAGAAGTATTTCATTTTGGCCTAGCAGTTCTGAAGGTATTACAGATGGATTACAATACACTGGGCATTTATCATGACATGCTATTTGCAGAAGTGTATGTAAATGATCAGAAAGAGAAGAAAATGATGTCCCATTTCCACAATGGTCACTTTGATATGGGTTGTATGGATTATGGTCGATGAGGGTCGGGCTGTAGTGTGGAAGGAGGTGTTTTTTCTTAACTAGATTTTTTTTTTGGGGGGTGATGACATTTTATATTATATTTTTTTATTGCTGATATTTCCTGTAACTAGGGCTGACATATTAGCCCCAGTTATAGTGGGAATACAACCCTCATAGAGATTGTACAACCTATCTGCAGAGCTAATCTGGGTCTGATAAAACCCAGCAGCTAGCGCAGGCACCTGTCACATGACTGCTGGGGCCAAAGCAGGAAGCAGAGAAATCTGGAAGGCAGGGATGGTAAGGGGAGCCCTTCTGTCACTGACAGTGTGCTCCTCACTCCCGCAGCTGCAGTCTCTGTGAGGATGTTTTAAAATGCCCTTGCACAATTGCTTGATAACTGCCCAAAGGTATATAGTCAAAGGGTGGTCGGAAAGTGGTTAAAGGAGTCTTGTGACACTTAGAGGGTCACAGATCAGCACTCCCTCTACTCAACATTGACCTCTGCATACATTACAGAGTATGCTCACAATGCTCCCATAGAGGTCAATAGATGATGCGGTTTCTTGTGGCTGCTGTAGAGCAAATCTTTGATCTGCTGTTCACAGCACAGAGAAACAGCCCAGGCAAGATCTCTGTCCAAGTTATCACTGGTGGAAAGTATAAAAAAATCTTAAAGTCTTAATAAAGGCCTGTATCTGGAGGTGGATGTGCCGCAGTTATAAAGAGGCGCAGGATACTCCATAACTACGGCGTATCCAGTGCTAGTCCTGAATGTAAGACAGCTTCTGAGCTGTCTTACTTTTTGACAATTTTCTACGCCTAAACCAGGCTTAGACCTAGCTTGAGTGGGAAAGAGTCACAGATAGCCTAATTTAGGCATATTTCAGATTAATAGTGTAAATAATCAAACATACTGTTAGATGACACATTTCCTTTAACCAAAACAGATTCAAAAAAGTTATATAAGTTCGGTTAGCTCTTTGGGTCAAAAAAAAAAGGTACATTTTTTTAGCACAGTTGTATTTTTAAAGGGAATCTGTCACCAAAATGTTGTTGTGCCAGTTTAAACCACATAGCAACAAATCCTTTTCTGTTTAATCAGTTTTTATTTTCTGATGGCGGATTTTTTTTTATTCTATTTCCTGAACATGATTATAGAGGCGGCCATCTTGCCTGAGCTGTTAACAGCATTTAGAATTATGCTTTACGGCAGACCCAATGGACAGGAGGTAAACTCATTGACTTCTATTGCAGAGTTTTTTAAGGCATGTTCTGTGAGGAGGGCAGGAGGGAGAAGATAAGATGTAATATCACCCGTTTTGAATGGTGGATCCTGTGTTATCTATATATGGGTAATATCTGTCATTCTCATCCTGCCTGTAAAGATAATGAGATGACTGCTGAAAAGTGATCTGCACAGACCAATACACGGCACCTATTATTAGGCTTGGTGGCCAGGGTGAAAATTGCAAGATTTTAGGATTTTTTAAGATATAGACGGTGACACAGAAAATTAAATGCAGCCGCCCAAAATTTTTTAAAAGTGTGTTTAAAATAAAAACTTGATTTAAATAACAGGCCACGTTATTATAACACATTCGCTTTAAGAGCTTTTGTGACTGTAACTATTCTATGGTAAATGTAAGGAATGAGCCGTTTCAGCTAGCAGGGCCTTACTATTATAATATATGCTGCTACTGTTTCTCATACATTTAGAAATCAAAGAAAATTCCAAATTAAAATCGAAAGGAGAGACCGCAGATTTGACAGATATTATTTCACTAAAGCGCATGGGAATTGTTTTAATGCAACAATTATATTAAAATAAGAGTTATTTATATGTTGATTAAAATTCCCTCTTTTCAGCCTAAAAGGCAGAATTTGATTATCCGTTCCCACCGGATTCCAGGCTGGTAGTTTAACATTTTCTTTTAATTTAAATAAAACAAGCATTTGCAAACAACCCACTCACAATGCCGCCTCTGGGGGCTTCTCCTCTCACTATTAATATATAGAAAGGTTTTTAAATCGTCCCAGCAGCCCTCACACATAAAGGTTTCTCCACGCAGCCTATGGCACTTGCAGGCCCTGGCTAATTCCTTGGGGTCCACGGACTACACAGTGCTGCAGGCTTGTATTCTGTGCACTTCCAGAAGAGGTGGGGACACACTCTGGTACAAAAATAATTTGCAAATTTCTGATGAGCAAACTATTCTTTCCATGCACTTCTGTCTTTTTTTTTTTTTTAATTATTATTAATATGCTCAACAGATTTTAAGAAATAACATTTTCCTTTCTTAAGCACAGCTTAAATGGCTTCTTGGTATTAAAACCTGAATTTACAGGCAAACATAGCCTCTCCAAAACTACTATAAAAACTGTACAACAATCTGGTATTCCTGAAATAAAATATGCCTAATGGGGCAAATGTGCATAAGCAGTCATTGTCAAAAGCATAAAAATAGTTATTGCAAGCGAGCCACCATGATGCTTGGGGAAAAGGAGTGATGTTTGACAAAATTAATGCATTTAAGATTAATATCAGTCTTAAAAGAAGATTAGCTTTATGCAGAGATTTTTGGGGGTGAATTCTAATTCGTAATCTGCATAAAAATTCTAAAAATCACATATTCTATTTAAAGGGAGTCTGTCACCAATTTACTGAGGAACCAGGTACAATATTTTGCAGGGCTAGCTTAGCCAAATGTCAGGATACCTTTCCTTTGGTGTTCCAATGCTTCATTCTAGAGAAAAAGTACTTTTAATCCATATGCAAATAAGCAGTTGAGTGCCCTGAAGGCTGGCCCAAGCCATTCTGTGCAACCTTCCTCTGCCTGGTAACTCGGCCAGCCCTTGTCGCTCCTTTTTGATTGACAGATTCAGGTGAGAGCAATAGAGTATGAGCGAATTAGAAAATTCGATTTGGCTGCTTCACCGAATTTTACACAGAAATTTGCTTTGTGACGAAGAGGCACATTTCTTTGTAAGTAGTGGGTGCAATGACAGAGAACGGCGACTGCGCCGTTTACCCCTCGTTGTACCCCTCAGTTGCCACGTTCATTGCTGATTGCAGCATCTGAGATTAACATTAGTGATGAGTGGGAGGTGCCATATTCGATTTAGCGATATTTTGCGAATATTCGATTGAATATTCGTCATATATTAGTCGAAATCGAATATTCGTCATTATTCTATTTATCGCTAATAATATTGGGTTAGCTATCTAGAATTAACGAAGATAACGAACATAGTGCTATATTCTCTATCTTCATTAATTCTAGCAAGCCAATCAATAGCAAAGTTTCTAGCCCGTTCAAAGTTTCATTCGCAGTATGCGAATATTACATAAGTTAAAAGTTAAACTTTGAACGTGGTATAACTTTCCTATTGGTTGGCTTGCTAGAATTAACAAAGATAGAGAATATAGCGCTATATTCGTATTCGTTATCTTTGTTAATTCTAGCAAGCCAAGTAAACTTGCCTATACACAGCTCTAAGTTGGATGCGCAATGCGAGAATATTAAGTAATATTACTCGCATTGCGCATCTAACTTAGAGCGGGGTATATGCAACTTACTTATTGTTTGGCTGGGTAGAATTAACGAATATGACGAATACGAATATAGCGCTATATTCTCTATATTCATTAATTCTAGCAAGACAACCCAATAGGAAAGTTTACTGTACCCAGCTCTAAGTTGGATGCGCAATGCGAAAATATTACTTTACCTATTTTTGGCAATAAATAGAATAATGAGTCAGTATTCTATTTATTGCAAAAAATAGGTAAAGTTATATTTTCGCATTGCGCAACCAACTTAGAGCTGGGTACAGTCAACTTTCCTATTGGGTTGTCTTGCTAGAATTAACGAATATAGAGAATATAGCACTATATTCGTATTCGACATATTCGTTAATTCTTCCCAGCCATACAAAAGTAAACTTGCCTATACCCCGCTCTAAGGTGGATGCGCAATGTAAATAATAGTACTTAATATTCTCGCATTGCGCATCCAACTTAGAGCTGTGTATAGGCAAGTTTACTTGGCTTGCTAGAAATAACAAAGATAATGAATACGAATATATCTCTATGTTCTCTATCTTCGTTAATTCTAGCAAGCCAACCAATAGGAAAGGTTTAGCCTATTCAAAGTTTCATTCGCAGTACACGAATATTACATAATGTAATATTCCCGTTCAGCGAGTGAAACTTTGAACGGGCTATAACTTTCCTATTGGTTGGCTTGCTAGAATTAACGAAGATAGAGAACATAGCGCTATATTCTCTATCTTTGTTAATGATATCTTGGGTTCAGATAAAAAAACAACGAATATTCGTTTTTACGAATATATAGCACTATATTCTAAGTATTAGTGAAGTGCTGATATTCGTAAAAATATTCGCTATTCAAATATTTGCGCTCAACACTAATTAACATTAGAGTGTAAAATAAAAATAAATAAATAAAATCATACTTACCCTCATCCATTTGATTGCAAAGAGCCGGCCACCGCCATCTTGATTGAAGATCCAGAGCAAAATCTTGCCAGGCCTGTGATGACGTCATCCTGTCGGCAGGTGTGCTGATGTCATACATCACCGTGCACAGGATTTTGCATGGCATTCAATCAAGATGGAGGCGGCCATCTCTGTGTGCTCAAACGGATCAGATACGGTAAGTATGATTTTTTTTTTACTGCCATTGAGGGAAAATTGATTCGTTACCACAAAGCATAAGAAAATTTGGCTTCCAGGTGAATCGAACACTAGAGAGATCTATGCAGGAACCTGGCCCTATCAATCAAGAAAGGCCAGGAGAAGTAAATAACGTATCTCCTGGTGACAGACTCCCTTTCAAGAGTAGTGGTTATTGCAACAAACTTTTAACATATCATAGTCAAAAGTTTTGATAACTGGGGGTTAGATGCTGATTGCTCAAATGACCAGGCAGAAGCGCTCAGCCGAGTAGCATCTACGTGTATCTGACCTGACAAATGGATCGGTACAATCCAGAAATGCATTGTCCTGGTCCAATAAACTTATTTAATCCTTACTTTGGAGTAGTCTTCATTGAAGAGCCACCATCCGTTCCAGTTTCTATCCTGTGCCTATTCTAGCATCTCTTCTCGCTAGCCAAAGACAAGATTTAGTGCACAGAAACCCAGCTTCAGTTAGCAAGGAGAGATATAATGCCCCAGAGTGGCATTACCACCTTTCTTGCCCCTCTACTATCTCCTATGGGTAATTATGTGTCATCATGTGTATTTACTTCCATGTCCTGCACAATGTATATTTATATTTCCTTGCAAATGACTGTTTAAGTGTAATGTGCCTGGTTCACCAGCAGATGGCAGCAACAATGGCAGAGCTAGTTTTCATAGAGTGGAGTCTTCTATCCATTCTAGCCCTCTCTAGAGAGGGAGGTGTTAGTTAGAAGTCAGTTCAGAGTACCCCCTGCAAGGGGAAGGCTGTGTTCCAGCCAGCAGAGCCTGTCTGCTCTGCTGGGCATAGAGGCCCATGCTACAAGCCTCAGAAGCCAGGAGGAATGGTTCCCTGAACAAAGACAAAGAGAAAAATAACGCTAAAGATACAAAGACAGAAATAAGGATAAAAACAGAGTCAGACTACAGAAAGCTAAGGTGCAGCCTATAGCAGAAAGGAAAAGTTTCTATTTAATCCAGTTAGCACAAAGAGAATACAGATGTAGCGGAGATGAATGTGTTTGCCTGCCAGATTGATGCCAAAACATGCTGATAACCAAGATAGAGTTGGAAGATTGTTCCCTGATAAAAGTTTATTCAAGTAAAGCTGTTTCAACTTCAATACAAGTCTGGACTAAATTCATTGTACAAATCCCTCAACTGTTCACCCTATTTGCACTGCTTCAGACAACTGTGTCTGGGGTTCCAGGATATCCAGATAGGAGCACCGTGACACGTGCAAAGCCACAACACCTAAAGGGACACTATAGGCAACCCTTACACCACTCTGGCATTCCTACTCCTGGGTACCACCATCACCATCTACTTAGGGGGACTTCGTCCCTCGTTGCTGAAATGCAACTGGCATCACGACAACAACTTATTCACTCTAAGTGACCCTGGGTAGTGCCCTGCCTGCTGCAGAGACAGTGCTTTACTGAGAAATTCCACCTCCTTTTTTCATATGGCTGGGCTTCTTTCAGCTGGTGCTATATTCTGGAAATATTGACCCGTACAAGTTTTGTTCTGTGATATAGAGCCATACAGATGCACCTTAGGTAAGCACACAGAATGCCGAAGCCTCACATTATGAAGTCACAGTGTCCCTTCATGCAGTCCTGCAAACATGGTTCTGCCATGTATGTACATCTGACCTGGGGATAAGCTTTCTAGTAAGGAGCGACCCTTACATAATTCTGGGTCTACCATCTAATGTTTTTCATCCATGCTAGGCAATCTAGATAACAGAACTGTTGCACCAATCCTTTGACAAGATCGCTGTGCATGTACGCAGCTCTCCTGAAATATTTTCCATTCCTTTAAATAAGTCACAAAACATGCTAAAGGCAATAAGTGAGGCAATTACACCACATACTATTATATGTCTGACACAAAGAATCTTCGGTATATGTTTTATTGCATATAACAAAGTAACATTAAACTTCGCAGTACTTCTTATTAGAAGTGCTGACTATCCAAAAATGTTCACAAAATTACTTAGTCCTCAAAACAATACATTTTGTGTAATATACAGATGTAGTAAACATATTAATGGAAGACTCGAGGGTTAGTGTGGGGGAAAAATTTCTGATGGCCTCTGAGCACAAAAATAATGTGCATTTACAAGTCCAGCAGAGGGAATATGCCGGTGTGGCTGGGTTCACATCATATTTATAATGTATATTTAGTGTGTGCAAGGAAAGTTCCTTATCTGAACGTATCCATAGGGCTACATTAGCCAAGTGGAGGCCAAGAGAGTGACCTTTTGGCCTGCATCTGGCCGGTATATGTATACTGCAAAATAAGGTATGGAATAGCACGGCAGATGATGATATTCCATAAAATGGTATTCAGTAAACCAAATAAATGTTAAATATATACTTTTTTTTCATAAATAGTAAAATACCTTATGGGTGATGGGTGCTACTGTGTGACGACCACCTGATTAATCCATTTAAAGTTTAAGTGATATAAACAGAAGCTTAGATAAAAATTGCTGTTTGCACTATATCTGATATACAAAATAAAAAGAAAAACTGTATTTACTTTTTTTTGTAAAAATGTCCAAAAAATATTTGGGCTGTGAGACTTGGTATTGTCGTCTGGATCCTCATAAGAGAGCTGTATAGACTAGTGATGAGCGGCAGGGGAAATTTTCGAATTTGCGATATTTCACGAATATTTGGGCGAATATTCGCCATATATTCGAAAATTCGCAAATTCGTAATTTCCAGTCATTATTTTCTTGATTGCGAAAATTCGCATAAAAATTAGCATACAATTAGCATAAAAAGTAGCATAAACTGGTATTTAAAACGTATCTTTAAATGCCAGTTTATGTGAATTTTTAGTGCAAATTTTTATGCAAATGTATGCAAATTTTTAATGCGAATTTTCGCAATCAGAAAATAATGACATTATTTCCTTGCTTGTGAAAATTTGCATATTAAAAATTTGCATAAAAACGAATATTCGCAATTGCGAATATATTTTGCGCTATTCTAAATATTCGCGAATTCTCGAAGTGCCGATATTTGCGATTAAAATTCGCAATTCGAAAATTCAACACTAGTATAGACCCTAGATCCTAAATCTATGTCTGAGAAAAAGAAGGGGAAACCAGACATCATAAAGTAAATAACAACATCTTTCTAATAAAGCTAGAACCAGCCCTGTACCTCACATGGATCCAGAGATCTCCCCATTTGTTACTCCAATTGCTCTGCTAGATTTATTTCAAGCTGGCAGCTCAGGGGGCCTGTTCTTTATTCTGCAGCTCTCTTTCTATTACAGTTCAGGGAGTATATTTTCTGCTGCGCCTCTCCCTATCACAGCTCAGAGGTGTGCCCTTTCCGCTGCAGTTCTCTAACTGCCATAGCTTCTAACAGTAGATATAGCTGGTGGCAGTTGAAGGATGGCGCACAATGCTGGCGTGGAGTGTCGCACATCATTGCAAATACAGACTACGTCAGCAAATAGGGAGTGTCAGTATTCAAGTGAAATATTAGTGAAACATTAAAAACAATGAAAACATTGAAGATATACATATACAATTAAGTTATTACAAAAAGACACTTATGTCAAATTTTTCATTCAATCCTAGAGGCTGGTACTGACACTCCCCATTTGCTGACGTGGTCTGTATTCGCAATGATGTGCGACACTCCACGCCAGCATTGTGCGCCTAGTTTAGGGCATTTGGTGCATAAAAGATGACGTAATTCGCGCCAAGGTGTCTCAGTCATGGCCAGATGAAGCGGTGGTACGTGAAACGGCTGTCGCCTTGCTCCTGTGATTGCACTGTTCGATTTTCCCCTCTCTGCACCAATAAAGAAAAGTCGCATCGTATGGTGAGTGCCGCTTATTTATCTCTATTCGTGGAATTATATTCTGATCTTACAAGCAGCGCACCACCTGATTGCGAAAGTAACGTACCCCCCGTTCCCTCCATATGACCAGTGGTGTACGCGATAGTTTGCTGTAGTGCCACCAACTCCTGGACTCTATATTACTGTAAGATGTGCTAATGTTCACATATTTTTCCCGGAAACTCAGAGGAGCATTGACTGGCTAACCATACTCCTCATGCCTACTTGGTAGTAGACTGCAACCAAACAAATTTTCTTTGCTCAGCTCCGTTAAAGGGACTATCCATAAATAAGACAGTGCCTCAATAGCGGTGGAGATCATACTTACCAGGTTCCCATGGCTGACTTCTGTGTCTAACACTCCTACGCCAGCTTTTCCACTCCCTGCTGCGCTGAGATCGCCATCTGTCAATGCGGGGAACACATGACCGCTGCAGTCAGTAGCGGATTATAATTGGGGCATTTGGGTCAGTAGCCCCGGGCCCAGCATTTTGGTTTAAAATATGTTTTTGTTATTTTCCTCCTCTAAACCTGGGGTGCATCTTATATTTAGGTGTGAAACGGCTGTCGCCATGCTCCGGTGATTGCACTGTTCGATTTTCCCCTCTCTGCACCAATAAAAAAAATTTGCATCGTATGGTGAGTGCCGCTTATTTATCTCTATTCGTGGAATTATATTCGGATCTTACAAGCAGCGCACCACCTGATTGCGAAAGTAACGTACCCCCCGTTCCCTTCATATGACCAGTGGTGTACGCGATAGTTTGCTGTAGTGCCGCCAACTCCTGGACTCTATATTACTGTAAGATGTTCTAATGTTCACATATATTTCCCGGAAACTTAGAGGAGCATTGACTGGCTAACCATACTCCTCATGCCTACTTGGTAGTAGAATGCAACCAAACAAATTTTCTTTGCTCAGCTCCGTTAAAGGGACTATCCATAAATAAGACAGTGCCTCAATAGCGGTGGAGATCATACTTACCTGGTTCCCATGGCTGACTTCTGTGTCTAACACTCCTACGCCAGCTTCTCCACTCCCTGCTGCGCTGAGATCGCCATCTGTCAATGCGGGAACACATGACTGCTGCAGTCAGTAGCGGATTATAATTGGGGCATTTGGGTCAGTAGCCCCAGGCCCAGCATTTTGGTTTAAAATATGTTTTTGTTATTTTCCTCCTCTAAACCTAGGGTGCATCTTATATTTAGGTGTGAAACGGCTGTCGCCATGCTCCGGTGATTGCACTGTTCGATTTTCCCTCTCTGCACCAATAAAAAAATTTGCATCGTATGGTGAGTGCCGCTTATTTATCTCTATTCGTGGAATTATATTCGGATCTTACAAGCAGCGCACCACCTGATTGCGAAAGTAACGTACCCCCGTTCCCTCTCATATGACCAGTGGTGTACGCGATAGTTTGCTGTAGTGCCGCCAACTCCTGGACTCTATATTACTGTAAGATGTTCTAATGTTCACATATATTTCCCGGAAACTTAGAGGAGCATTGACTGGCTAACCATACTCCTCATGCCTACTTGGTAGTAGAATGCAACCAAACAAATTTTCTTTGCTCAGCTCCGTTAAAGGGACTATCCATAAATAAGACAGTGCCTCAATAGCGGTGGAGATCATACTTACCTGGTTCCCATGGCTGACTTCTGTGTCTAACACTCCTACGCCAGCTCCTCCACTCCCTGCTGCACTGAGATCGCCATCTGTCAATGCGGGGAACACATGACTGCTGCAGTCAGTAGCGGATTATAATTGGGGCATTTGGGTCAGTAGCCCCAGGCCCGGCATTTTGGTTTAAAATATGTTTTTGTTATTTTCCTCCTCTAAACCTAGGGTGCATCTTATATTTAGGTGCGTCTTATAAAGCGAAAAATACGGCAACTAAAAATTTAATTTGGCTCCTAGCTTTTTCAGTTTAGGAGCCAATGGCTCCTGGGTATTTTTGCAGTTCTATGTAACACTACAGATAACATAAGGTAAAAGGGTTCTCTGGGATTTATATATTGCTGGCCTATCCTCTGGATAGGTCATCAATATGAGATTAGTGGGGGTCCGACTCCTGGTACCCTAGCCAATAAGCTGTTTGAGGAGACCGCCATGTTCTAGTGAGCGCCGCAGCCTCTTTGCTCCTTACCAAGCACAGTGCTGTCCATTTGATAGAACTGTGCTTGGTATTGCAGCTAAGCCCCAATCACTTGGATAAAACTGAGCTGCACCTCGGCCATGTAACGATGAATGTGATGTCATATGGCCTAGTTAAAGACTGTGGTGCTCACGAAGCACCACAGCCTCTTCATATAGAAAAAAACACTAAACTAAAATGGAAGGAGGGGCCCGAGTTGGGTAGACAGCCCTGGGCCCATCATGCACTTTCCTTGCAACTGTGATGCAAGGGAAGCAGTTCACCACTGCAGCCTGTTATTAGCTGCAGCGATCATTTGTCCCCCTGTTGACAGATGTTCATGTCAGTGTGACAGGGAGATAAAGAGCTGGTTATACCACCAGTATACCAGTATATAACCAGTGGCAGAAACCAGGTAAATATGATCTCCATCATGGGTCGGCCACTCTGGGAGGTCTGTCTTAATCCTGGATAACGCCTTTAAAGGGTAGTTACCCCGAAAGAGATGAGTTTCTGGTATGAGATAGTTTTCCTTCCAAAAACGAGACTAGCTTGAATGACTCTTCAAGAGAAGCATTATGTGGGGAGCAATAACAATAAGGAATAACATTTGTCAGAAAATCTAATTAGAATATTTTCTATAAAACCCAAAAATATGTCAATTTCCTAATTTCCTAGAGCATCACAGATCAATGAAAAAAAAAAAGGGAATTAGAATGTGTAGACAAAAATATTCGGTTTAAAGATGTGCTAAATTAAAAAAAAAAAAAACAGTGCTCAAAATTTGGTGCAAGTATGCCAATGCAGACTCAATTAAAACTGACTTCAAATATTATCCTCATGATAAATACCCCTCCAGACATTTTAAGAGGAGGAATTCTGGTTTGTATGACAAGATCTCAGCGCACACTGAAGATTTAATAGGTATTTCATGGTAGAATGGCATATTTTATTTCATACTGGGTTCTATACTGCCCTTAAAAAACATACTGCGAATCATAGAGTTGAATCACATATCATTGTTTGTACACTGTGAACCATATGGTGGAACAAAATATTTTAGAAAGGACAGTGATATGTCTGATAAAGTCATAAAAAGCCAATATATATTTCATGCCATAATTGTACAATACAATTATAAATATTATGTTTAGAACTGGTGGTTCCCAATCTTTCCAGCATGCCGATCAAATATAAACTGCAACATGATAAGTATGACTAATACTATATTAACAGACATTGAAATAAAGATTCTGTTTAGAACCGAGTCCTGGCTAATGTGTAGAATTAGCAAATGGCTAAAAATTATTTTTTTCAGATTCGGATGCAACTGTAATCTTCACGAAATTCTGGTCAAATTCGATTGATTTAGATGTCTCTATAATGGAAGGTACATTAATGCTGACTCTGTGATATGACAGATAGGCTTCACTCACTAATAAGGTCCGTCAGGGTACCAGGTGCTGTCTATAACTCTGATGGGAAGAATAGCATTGTAGTATTCTTCTTGGACCCTACAGCACAAATCCAATACAGCCTAAGCAATTCTTTGGAAGTTACCTAAATCATATAAGTATTATGTGCATAAAGTACATATATATATATATATATATATATAGGGGCAGATATGCCATTGACCTTACGGGGAAATTTCCCATCTGGGCCCTCTTCACAGCCAGCCATTGGAAGTTTTTAGGGGTGTATTTTGTGATGGAACAAAATCACTGAAAAAAGTGGCTAATATGGGGGAACTGCTCAGACCCCAAACACTGTAGCGTGTTTCTCATTGGGGGAGGAGTCCCACCGCATGTGGATCGCAGCAAATGGCCATCCCCAGCAAAAATTGCATACAATGGAGGATGTCGGCGCGGACCACATGCACCACAAAGGCATCCTACACAAAACGGAGCATTGTGCGGATGAAATATACAAATATAAAAATCACAGAAAAAAAATGCACTAAACGGAGATGCCACTGACTATACTAGCTAGCCAAACAAGCAGATATTAAAAGCTGAGACTTTTGCCAATATATTCCTGTCAGGAACACATCTGAGCCCCTCATGCACTATGTCACGGTCACTCAGCATGGCATGGGGTCCTACCACTACGCTAACTATGGTGTGAACACGGTCTGAAGGTGATGGAATACTGCTCACAGCCAAGCTTCCACACAACCGCATAGCAGGACAACTAATGCAATGTGAATAAAGCAAGACTGCAAGCCACACCCTAGACTAGCTAGTATAGTCAGTGGCATATCCGTTTGGTGCATTTTTTTTCTGTGATTTGTGTATTTTGTGATGGACTGTGGTATTTAGCTCTGCTGGAGTGGTATAATGTGTCACTATATAGTATTGCTGGCCCTGCCTTCCATTAGTTTGGACCCGACTACAAAACAAGGCCACTTTTAGTATTTTTCCCAGGGCCACTTTAAGTTCCTAGTCTGCCTCTATATATATAATTAAACAGTAGAAATTTAAAAAAAATCCACCAAAAAGGATTCAATGTAAATTAAAGCATCATTTACTCTGTATTTTTCTGCCAATTTCACCCCAGCTAAAAATCGCAGGGACGCACTTAAAGGGGTTGTGTCATCTCAAGCATTGTCTGGGACCTGCACCTATCTCTAGAACTGAGTCTGCAAAGTGAAGGACAGCAGACTGCGCATGCAAGGCCACCCTCTATTCATTTTTGTGGGACTGCCAAAATTAACTGATTGATGGCTCAGCCACTTTCATCAGAAATAAAAGGAGTTGTGACCTCGCTTACACTGTGCACTTCCTGTTCATTTCTCTGGGATTTCCGAAAATTGCCCAGCGCTCCACATGCGAGGTCTGCTCGCCTTCACTTTGCAAGAGCCGTTTTAGAGGTGGCTGCAGGTCCCAAAGGTTGGACCTGCAGCTATCAGACATTGGTGTCATATACTAGCGATATGCCACCAATGCTTCAGATGACACAACCCCTTTAAGGTCAATTTGCATGGGTCAAATGTGCAAGAAATTATCGGGAGTGAACTGTTTGTCCCTAACATTTCCTGCTCATCAGCAGAGGTGAGAGCTGCATTTGCATACATCATTCATCTCCTTTGAATGGGAAACAGCAATTGCACTGTGATCGCTTGCCTCTATAGAGAATCATTGCTTCTGGGCAGCAATCTTCTGACCAGAAACAATGATTTTGGTGTCCTCATCAACGATGCCCGTTGCTCGTTCATTGGGTGATTGGCAGCACCTTTACACAAGGCAATTAGTGTGAACAAGTCTCTTTCCTCATAATTGCCTAGATCATTAGTCTGTGTAAAAAGGCCCATTATTAACACCAGTGTATTATGGAATGGTATGCCGGGGTGGAATAGTGTATGCCAAAATTTGGCCTTTTTTACCTGATGAATTCTCTCATAGCATTGGTTGCTAATTTGAGCTCTTATGAACCCTTTGCCAACCACCATATGGCTATTTATGTCAGCAGTCGTGACTTTAAATATGGCACCCACTCCTGAGAGGAGCGGGCGCCATAGCCATGGGCTGCCTGCTGTCTCATACAGCAGGCACCCACTACTAATGTCCATGACTGGCGGTAAAGCCAATCGCAGGCATTTAACACTTCAGATGACGTGGTCAATCCTGACCATGGGCATCTGAATGCTTAAAACCTAGAAGCGCGTGCTTCTGGGTGTGCTGCAGCTTCTCCTGTGGGGATCGGGCGAGCCAAAGTGTGTTAGCAGAAGCCCCTGTCCTCTTGTAAGACAGGAGGCTGCTACTTAATAATTTCTGTGGAGCCCCTGCCTGTGGCAAGGCTCCATAGAAATACAGTAAAATCTTCATAGACTTCAATGCTAATGCATTGAAGTCTATTAGAAATGCAATCCAATGATTGCTTGTCATAACTCCAAACTATAAAAAAAGTAAAAACAAAAAAAAAGTTTATAAATTAAAAAGGTTAAAATAAAAAAATTCAATGTACCCCTTTTTCCCCAAAACAAACAAAATCATAAAAAATACACATCATAGGTTTCCAGGTGCTCAAAAATACCCATAATATTAAAACATAAAAAATGTAATCCTATATGGAAAATGGTGAAATGGAAAAAAATTTAAAATGGCCAATTTTGTAATTTTTTCGTCGCTTCTCCACCCAGAATATTTTTTTATAAAAAGTAATCAAAAAGTCGTACAGACCCCAAAATGATATCAAATGAAGTACAGATCCCCCCACAAAAAAAAAGTCTTCACAAAGCTCCACACGCATAAATACCAAAAAGTTATAGGGGTCAGAATATGGAGACTAAAAGAAAAATTAATTTTTTTCAAGGTTTTTATTTTATTTTTCAGTATAAAAACACTATAAAAATATACATATGTGGTATTGCGGGGTTCATACTGATTGGGGAGAATGAAAGTAACTGGTCAGTTTTACGGTATAGGGAACGCCGTAAAAACAAAACCCAAAAAACTGTTGTGGAATTGTGTTTTTTTTTTCCAATTTCACCCCATTTATAATTTTTTTCCGCTTCCCGCCACATTGTATGCAACCATAAATAGTGCCAATATAAAGGGCATCTTGTCCTGCAAAAAACTACTATTATGTAGATATGGGAACAGAAAAGTATAAAAGTTATGGCTTTAGGAGGGCTGGAAGAAAAAAAAAACGGAAAATCGCCCAGTCATGAAAGGGTTTATCCAATTTCACACATTAGTAGCCTATGGCTAGCGTATGCTACAAATGTCAGATAGGTGGGGGTCCCACCTCTGAGCACTGAGCATTTTTAAATGTTTATTGTGTTGCCCGAAACATACAAATTACACTTTTAATTTCGCCTGCAGCCAAATTAAATAAGTTTGATGCATTTTGTACTTCCCACCTTTTATGCAAATTCCCATGGATGGATCGCTGGTTACAATAAAGGTAGACAAACTTGAGGGCACATTCAGTTTTATATGTGAAAACATGGTGACAGGTTCCCTTTAATAAGAGCCTTAATTAGCGAACAGTACTATGGGAGGATTTATCATGTCCTGTATCAGTTTTCTGATGTAAAAAAGGACATATATTGGCATATACTATTTTTCCATTTGGATCTGTGAATATTTTAGCAAGTTTTTACCCTTCATGCCACTTTTCAAAAAAAGTGAATGGGGCTTAGTGGAAGGGGTGAGGCCTCCTCAGTTTTTGCCTTTATGCTGCCTCATAGCTGTCACAGATTTCAGTTTGGAGCACACGGACAGACAGAATGCAAATTTATTAGGAGGAAAGTGTCTCAACTTCATTGTGCTTTACTCTAACAGGCTTTTGACCAATATTAATGTCTTAGTAAATTGCCCACTAGAGATGACCAAATCAATCAAAATTTGACTTACTGTAGGTTTGAATCAGCTAAAATTAAAAGTGCTACATTTGTCCTAAAAAAAAAAATTGTATGGCATTCTGAGGTCTGCTAGGACTCCTTTTTTCCTTTTTAGGCTCTGACTTTTCTCTTTAGTTTTTATTTTTTTAATTAATTTCTTCTCGTAGAAACATAGAAACATAGAATGTGTCGGCAGATAAGAACCATTTGGCCCATCTAGTCTGCCAAATATACTGAATACTATGAATAGCCCCTGGCCCTATCTTATATGAAGAATGGCCTTATGCCTATCCCATGCATGCTTAAACTCCTTCACTGTGTTTGCACTGTATTCCATGCGTCCACTACTCTCTCAGTAAAGTAATACTTCCTGATATTACTTTTAAACCTTTACCCCTCTAATTTAAAACTATGTCCTCTTGTAGCAGTTTTTCTTCTTTTAAATATTCTCTCCTCTTTTGCTGTGTTGATTCCCTTTATGTATTTAAAAGTTTCCATCATATCCCCTCTGTCTCTTCTTACTTCCAAGCTATACATGTTAAGGTCCTTTAACCTTTCCTGGTAAGTTTTGTCCTGCAATCCATGTACTAGTTTAGTAGCTCTTCTCTGAATATCCTTCTGCAGATATGGTCTCCAGTACTGCACACAATACTCCAAATGAGGTCTCCCTAGTGCTCTGTAGAGCGGCACAAGCACCTCCCTCTTTCTACTGTTAATGCCTCTCCCTATACACCCAAGCATTCTGCTGGCATTACCTGCTGCTCTATGACATTGTCTGCCCACCTTTAGGTCGTCTGATATAATGACCCCTAAATCCCTTTCTTCAGATACTGAGGTTAGTACTGTATCACTGAATTTATATTCTGCTCTTGGGTTTTTACGCCCCAGGTGCATTATCTTGCACTTATCAACATTAAATTTTAGTTGTCAGATTTTTTACCTATACTCTAGTTTTCCCTAAATCCTTTTCCATTTGATGTATCCCTCCAGGAACATCAACCCTGTTACAAATCTTTGTGTCATCAGCAAAAAGACACACCGTACCATTGAGGCCTTCTGCAATTTGGTTGATAAAGATATTAAACAATATGGGTCCCAGAACAGATCCCTGAGGTATCCCACTGGTAACAATACCATGGTCTGAATATACTCCATTGACTACAACCCTTTGTTTTCTGTCCTTCAGCCACTGCCTAATCCATTCAACAATATTGGAGTCCAAGATGAAAGACAGACGTTTATTGATAAGCCTTCTATGTGGGACAGTATCAAAAGCCTTACTAAAGTCCAGATAAGCGATGTCTACTGCACCTCCGCCATCTATTATTTTAGTCACCCAATCAAAAAAGTCAATAAGATTAGTTTGACATGATCTCCCTGAAGTAAACCCATGCTGTTTTTTATCAATCAACCCATGGGTTTTTAGATGTTCCACAATCACTTTATCTCTCTCTCTAAATCGACAAAAAAACTTTGCTCAATTGAGCTCAATTCACCACTTTTACCCTTAATATTTAAATCAGTAAAACTTCACTTTTATTAGTAGTTCTCTAAAAATGTTTGTGAGTTTTGACACACTTGTTAAAACTACTGCTCGAATTTGCACACTGCTATCGCACAGGTTGCTAGTGGTAACGGAGGGTGTGCACTACCCTCCTAACCTTCCCACAAGTTTGCAATCAGTGTATAACTACCTGCCTGACTAATCCTGCAGGGTACTCGGTGCTGTGAACATACACCCTAAAGTAAATAACTGTTTCCTACTGTTTCCTACTCAGTGTTTAGCAACTCGAGCAGAGCTAAAACCAACAGATTCTGTCCCCAACATGTTTCACCAGATAAACTGGCGTCTTCAGGGGAAAGGACAGACCCTGAAGACGCCAGTTTATCTGGTGAAACATGTTGGGGACAGAATCTGTTGGTTTTAGCTCTGCTCGAGTTGCTAAACACTGAGTAGGAAACAGTAGGAAACAGTTATTTACTTTAGGTGTATGTTCACAGCACCGAGTACCCTGCAGGATTAGTCAGGCAGGTAGTTATACACTGATTGCAAACTTGTGGGAAGGTTAGGAGGGTAGTGCACACCCTCCGTTACCACTAGCAACCTGTGCGATAGCAGTGTGCAAATTCGAGCAGTAGTTTTAACAAGTGTGTCAAAACTCACAAACATTTTTAGAGAACTACTAATAAAAGTGAAGTTTTACTGATTTAAATATTAAGGGTAAAAGTGGTGAATTGAGCTCAATTGAGCAAAGTTTTTTTGTTGCTATGGAACCCTCCCTTAATAGGGTCTCTAGTTTTTTTTTTTCTCTCTAAATCGAATCACTAAAATTCATCGGTTTTAGAAAATATGGGTGGAATCAGGTTTATTTAGAATCTATTTGTTCATCTCTACTACCCATATCTTTAAAAAAAAGTATTACTAAATGGTAATATTTACACACATATATATTAATGGTCAGTGTATGAATAACAAAAATATAGTGAAAACTAGTTTCACTTAAGATCCAGTCAGATCATCTCTTGAGATCAGAAGGAATTTTTTAAATTTTACGATAAAATTGACTCATTATCTATAATTTATCTATGCTTTTTGAAATTTATTTTACTAACTAATATAGCACAGACATATTACGCGGCGCTTTACATATATCACCATTGCCAGCAGTGGAGTACACATGTAAATTCCCTATTAGCTTGTCTTTAAAGTGTGGAAGGAAACTGGCAGACAATGAGGAAACCTACGCAAACATGGGGAGAACATATAAACTCCATGCAGATGTTGTTCATGATTGGATTTGAACTTAAGACCCCAGCACCTTAAGCCACTAGTGTTCCCTCCTCTGGGAAGGAAACCAATTTCTAAAATATGCCCATATCCCTTCCCCCTTATCCAAATAATCTCCCATTACCTGACTGGGTATGATGGACCTATGCTAGTGATGAGCGAGCAAGTGACTGCCCTCACTGTAATGCCAGTAGCCATGTTAGCTGCTGGCATTACAGTAATTGGCTGGCGTCATCGGAGGTTATATAGCACCCGATGACACATGTTCGGCTCAGACGTAGTCAGGAAGAGCATCGGGCAGGAAGGGAAAGACAGAGCAGGGCAGGGAGCGAATTTCAGTGATTTTAGTTACAGAAAGCTTTTCAAAGGCCCAAAAGTCCTTTTACAGACTACTGTGTGTGTGTTTTTTAGATCAACAATATAGTTGAGTGAACACCTGGAAGTTCAGGTTCAAGGGGTTCAGCCGAACTTCACAAAAAAGTTCGGATTAGGGATCCAAACTTGACCCCGAACCCGGACCTCATTGAAGTCAATGGGGACCCAAACTTTTGAGCACTAAAATGGCCCTAAAAATGTAATGGAAAGGGCTAGAGGGCTGCAAAAGGCAGCAAAATGTGCTCAGGAGCATGGCAAGTGCTCTGCAAACTAATGTAGATAGGGAAATAACTTAAAATAAAATAAATAAAAATTATAAATTATTAACCTGCAAAACAATACCGGTTTATTTTCCCAAAATACACCAATGTAGTATTTCACTGCTAAAATTTAAAATAGGTATTTGTGCGGTGTATGCAAAACTTCTGTGTGGACCAACAATACCGGTTTATTTCCCCAAAATACACCAATGCAGTATTTCACTGCTGAAATTTAGAATAGGTATTTATGCGTTGTATGCAAAACTGGTCTGTGGACCAACAATAACGGTTTATTTCCCCAAAATACAGGAATGCAGTATGTCACTGCAGAAATGTAAAATAGGTATGTGTGGGCTGTATGCAAAACTGCTCTGTGAACTAACAATAACGGTTTATTTCCCCAAAATACACAAATGCAGTATTTTACTGCTGAAATTTAAAATAGGTATTTGTGCAGTATATGTAAAACAGCTCTGTGGACCAACAATACCGGTTTATTTCCCCAAAATACACCAATGCAGTATTTCACTGCTGAAATTTAAAATAGGTATTTGTGCAGTATATGTAAAACTGCTCTGTGGACCAACAATACCGGTTTATTTCCCCAAAATACACCAATGCAGTATTTCACTGCTGAATTTTAAAATACGTTTTTGTGCGTTGTATGCACAATTGCTCTCTATAGCACCACAATACAGGTTTTTGCCCCCAACTACAGAAATGCACTATGTCCCCCATTGATTATAAAATAGGTAATGTAGGGGACTTGACCTGCCAGCCAGAAAAAAGGATTTTTTCCTTCACTGAGTTACCAAAAAAGGATTAGACTGATGTCTCTGGCAGGTTGGCACACATGCAGTTCCAAGGACACTGCAGTTGCTAAAATAGCCGCCGACCCCCACCTCAGTAACAGATGGATTAAAAAAAATATATATTTTGCAGTATCACTGGGCTCAGGGCTGGGTACAAAAATGTAGGATAGCAGTAGCACCCTCCCTCAATATTTGCTGTAGCTTGAAGATTTCACATCACCAAGTTAAACAGATTTATTTCCTAACCTTTCCCTGAGAGCACCGGCAGCAACCTGTCCCTACACTAAGATCAGCAGAGTGACATGCGGCACTACGTGACTCCCGCTTATATAGAGGCTGGGTTACATGCTGCACTCAGCCAATCACAGCCATGCCAATAGTAGGCATGGCTGTGATGGCTTCTTAGGGCAAAATAGTGAAACTCTTGCTGATTGGCTGCTCTGCAGCCTTTCAAATAGTGGGAAGAAATCGCCGAACAACGAACCCGAACCTGAACTTTTATGGAAATGTTCGCGTCCGGGTTTGCTCAACTCTAATCAACAATATATTTAACAGCAGTGTCAGGAACATCCATGCTACGGAACGGACAGATGGTGCTGGGAGAGAATTTTGCTGTATTTAAGACCAAAAGCTTTTCAAAGAACTCCAAATCCTTTTAAGGGCTACTGTGTGTGTTTCACAGCAGCAAGATATTTTTTATTTTATAACTATTAGTGACATATACTGTACAACATCCGCAGACTGACTCTTTAATAATCAGGGTCACATCTAGTGTCCATAATCTGTGGTGTTCTCTGTAACCAATACTGCCTTGTCTTAGAAAACACTGTCAGTATTACAACTTCTAATAATCTGGTCCTCATATAGTGTCTGTAATCTGTGGTGTTTTATAACCAATACTGGACTGAATATAAAAACACTGTGTACATTACAATTTTCATGTATCTGGGCCTAGTAAAGTGTCCACAATCTGTGGATTTTTGTATCCCATACTGAACTAAATTTGAAAACTCTGTCTATATTACAACTTGCAATAATCTGGGACTAGAAAAGTGTCCATAATCTGTGGGTTTTTGTATCCCATACTGAACTGAATCTGAAAAAAGCGTGGATATGGCAATTTGCATTAATCTGGGCCTAGTAAAGTGTCCACAATCTGTGGGTTTTTTGTATCTATACTGAACTGAATCTAAAAAATCTGGCTATATTACAACTTGCATTAATCTTGGCCTAGCAAAGTGTCCACAATCTGTAGGCATTTGTATCCCATACTGAACTGAATTTGAAAACTCTGTTTATATTCCAACTTGCATTAATCTGGGACCATAAAATTGTCCACAATCTGTGGGTTTTTGTATCTCATCCTGAACTGAATCTGAAAACACTGTGTATATTACAACTTCCATTAATCTGGGCCTAGTAAAGTGTCCATAATCTGCAGGTTTTTGTATCCCATACTGAACAGAATCTAAAAAAAAAATGTATATTTCAATTTCCATTAATCTGGGCCTAGAAAAGTGTCCACAATCTTTGGGTTTTTGTATCCCATACTGAACTGAATCTGAAAACTTTGTCTATATTACAATTTGCATTAATCTGGGCCTAATAAAGTGTCCACAATCTGTGGGTTTTTGCATCCCATACTGAACTAAATCTGAAAACGCTGTCTATATTACAACTTGCATTAAACTGAGCCTAGCAAAGTGTCTACAATCTGTGGGTTTTTGTATCCCATACTGAACTGAATCTGAAAGCACTGTGTATATTACAACTTCTATTAATCTGGGCCTAGTAAAGTGTCCATAATCTGTAGGTTTTTGTATCCCAAACTAAACTGAATCTGAAGACACTGTGTATATTACAACCTCCATTAATCTGGTCCCAGTAAAGTGTCCACAATCTGTGGGTTTTCATATGCCATACTGAACTGAATCTGAAAACTCTGTCTATATTACAACCCGCATTAATCTAGTCCTAGTAAAGTGTCCACAATCTGTGGGTTTTTTGTATCTATACTGAACTGAATCTAAAAAATCTGGTTATATTACAACTTGCATTAATCTTGGCCTAGCAAAGTGTCCACAATCTGTAGGCATTCGTATCCCATACTGAACTGAATTTGAAAACTCTGTCTATATTACAACTTGCATTAATCTGGGACCATAAAATTGTCCACAATCTGTGGGTTTTTGTATCTCATACTGAACTGAATCTGAAAACACTGTGTATATTACAACTTCCATTAATCTGGGCCTAGTAAAGTGTCCATAATCTGCAGGTTTTTGTATCCCATACTGAACAGAATCTAATAAAAAAGTGTATATTACAATTTCCATTAAACTGGGCCTAGTAAAGTGTCCACAATCTTTGGGTTTTTGTATCCCATACTGAACTGAATTTGAAAACACTGTGTGTATTACCACTTCCATTAATCTGTGCCTAGTATAGTGTCCGCAATTAGAGTTGAGCGAACCCAAACTGTATAGTTCGGGATTGTACCAAACTTTACGGTTTTCCGCACCCGAACCTGAACACTTCCGCAAAAGTTTCGGTTCGGGTTTGTTGTTCGTGATTTATTTCTGCTTTTTGAAAGGCTGCAGGGCAGCCAATCAACAATCGTTTCACTACTTTACCCTAATAAGCCATCACAGCCATGCCTACTATTATCATGGCTGTGATTGGCTAAGTGCAGCATGTGACCCAGCCTCTATATAAGCTGGAGTCACTTAGCGCCGGTATGTCACTTTGCTTCTCTAAGTTTAGGGACAGGTTGCTGCTGCTGCTGTGAGGCAGAGATAAGGGAAGAAATCTGTTGAACTTGGTGGTGTTAAATCTTCAAACTACAGCAACTATTGAGGGTGCTATGCTACATATTTGTACCCAGCCCTGAGCCCAGTGATACTGCAAAATAATTTTTAATCCATCTGTTACTGAGGAGGGGGTCGGCGACCATTTTAGCAACTGCAGTGTCCTTGCATGTGACTTGCATGTGTGCCAGCCTGCCAGGGACATTAGTCTAATTATTTTGGTAGCTCAGTGGAGGAAAACTTCCTTATTTCTGGCAGTTCAAGTCCCCCTACATTACCTATTTTATAATTTTGGGGTGACAGTGCATTTCTGTAGTTGGTGGAATAAACCTGTACTGTTGTGCCACAGAGCACGTTTGCGTACACCGCTGAAAAAAACATTTTTATAATTTTACGGTGACAGTGCATTTCTGTAGTTGGTGGAATAAACCCGTACTGTCTTACCACAGATCACGTTTGTATACACCGCTGAAAAACCCATTTTAAAATTTTACGGTGACATAGTGCATTTCTGTAGTTGGTGGAATAAACCTGTACTGGCGTACCACAGAGCACGTTTGCATACACCGCTGAAAAACCTGTTTTATAATTTTGCAGTGACATAGTGCATTTCTGTAGTTAATGGAATAAACCCTTACTGTCGTACCACAGAGCACGTTTGCATACAACACTAAAAAAACAGTTTTATTATGCTGCAGTGCCTGTGCAACGACTGCAGAGTTGCCCACATTTTAACTTGTGCTGACTACTTGGTTGCCACCCTGCTGGATGCCCATTACAAAGACAACGTGCCATGCATAATTCCCTCACTGGAGCGAGATAGGAAGATGCGCGACTACAAGGACATGGGAATAACACCGCAGCACGGTAGACCACTGGTAGACATGCTCCTGAGGGCATTCCCAACTGACACCGGGGCACAAGTGGAAGCAGAAGGCGAAGGCAGAGGCGGAGGAGAAGGAGAAGGAGGAGGAAGAGGTCGCCAACGCAGCTGGGTCACGGCCAGCAGCTCAGAAGGCAGAGTTAGCATGGCTGACATGTGGAAAAGCTTTGTTATCATGCCAACGTGGACAAGCTCGCATTCATTAAAATGAACCAGGCTTGGATCCCACAAGACTTGTCTGTACCTTGTGCAGAAAAGACATTTATACCCGCCTCGACCATACATTCTTGAATTTAGGTGCACTTACTCTTTGATTTCTTTTTTTTTATTTGTCCCATTATTTAGGGGGCTACACCCATTTGAAGAAAAAAAAAAAAAACATTGTTAGCTGGCTACCTCCTCCTCCTCTTCCATCGCCACTTCCACTTACAACACCACATTCACCACCTCCTCAACCTCCGACTGCACATCCACCTCCTCCTCCGAGTTGCAGGTTAATCATTTTTAATTTTTATTTTACTTTAAGGTATTTCCCTATCCACATTTGTTTGCGGGGGACTTACCCACATTTTACATCCCTCTAGCCATTTCCAGGACTTTTTTACAGCCATTTTAGAGCCCAAAAGTTTGGGTCCCCATTGACTTCAATGGGGTTCGGGGTCAAGTTCGGGTCCCAAACTCAAACTTTTTTGTGAAGTTTTGTCGAACCCGAACTTCCAGGTGTCCGCTCAACTCTATCCACAATCAGTGGGTTTTTGTATCCCATACTGAACTGAATCTGAAAACTCTGTCTATATTACAACTTGCATTAATCTAGGCCTAGTAAATTGTCCACAATCAGTGGGTTTTTGTATCCTATACTGAACTGCATCTGAAAACACTGTGTATATTACAACTTCCATTAATCTGGGCATAGTGTAGTGTCCACAGTTTGTGGGTTTTTGTATCCCATACTGAACTGAATCTGAAAAAAGTTTGTATATTCCAATTTCCACTAATCTGGGCCTAGTGTAGTGTCCAAAACGTTTGGGTTTTTGTATCCAATACTGTCCTGCCTCAGAAAACACTGTGTATATTACAAATTCCATTTTTCTGGGAATAGTGTAGTACAAAATCACAGAATATAGTGCACTCTACAAATAGATGCAAGAATAACATATGGACTAAGCCTCAGTCTAGATAATATCTGAGACGCTTGGTCAATACATTTTGATCAAAATACATCTAAGCCCACCTACCGGCGACAAGGTTGTCTCAGTTAAGGCGGGTTGCTATGCTAACCTATTCATGCTGTGGCGCATTTTTCAGGATCACAGTACCCGCACATATGGTCTGCTTCCCCCTTGTTACCTCTATGTGCGTCAGCAACCGGTAGGAGGAGAGACACACACACCTATATGTACCACCTTAATCAAGGTCACCTGTTAGATAGGTGGGGCAAAAGTGCACTTGAATATCACTCTCAGTATAGGACCGTATTCACACATGAAGGTGCCACTCTTTCAAGACAAATCAGACAAATCATAGAAAAAACTATATATAATAAACCATCCTGCACCATATGGTATTAAAATGTGCGGATGTATATGGCTACATAATACAAAATCACAGAAAATAATGCACTCTACAAATTGATGCAAGCATAACATATGGACTAAGCCCTCACTCTAGATAAAATCTGAGACACTTGGTTAATACATTTTGATCAAAATATATCTAAGCCCACCTACCGGCGACAAGGTGGTCTCAGTTCAGGCGGGTTCCCATGCTCACCTATTCATGCTGTGGCGCATTTTTCAGGAGCACAGTACCCACACATATTGTGTGCTGCCCCTTGTTGCCTCCGTGTGCATCAGCAACCGGTGGGAGGAGAGACACACACACCTATATGTACCACCTTAACCAAGGTCACCTGTTAGATAGGTGAGACAAAAGTGCACTTAAATATCACTCCCAGTATAGGAGCGTATTCAAACTTGAAGGTGCCACTCCTTCAAGACAAATCAAATGAATCACAGAAAAAGCTATATATAAACCATCCTGCATGATATGGTATTAAATGTGCAGATGTATATGGCTACATAATACAAAATCACACAAAATAATGCAGTCTACAAATAGATGGACTAAGCCCTCACTCTAGATAAAATCTGAGACACTTAGTCAATACATTTTGATCAAAATACATCTAAGCCCACCTACCGGCGACAAGGTGGTCTCAGTTCAGGCGGGTTCCTATTCTAACCTATTCTTGCTGTGGCGCATTTTTCAGGAGCACAGTACCCACACATATGGTGTGCTGCCCATTGTTACCTATCTAACAGGTGACCTTGATTAAGGTGTTACATATAGGTGTGTGTGTCTGTCGTCCCACCGGTTGCTGATGCACATGGAGGTAACAAGGGGCAATATGTGCGGGTACTGTGCTCCTGAAAAATGCGTCACAGCATGAATAGGTTAGCATAGGAACCCTCCTGAACTGAAAACACCTTGTCACCTAGTGTAGTATCCAAAATCTGTTGCTTTTTGTATCCAATACTGAACAGCATCTGAAAACACTGTGTATATTACAACTTCCATTAATCTGGGCCTAATATATTGTCCAAAATCTGTAGTGTTCTGTAACCAATACTGTCCTGCATCGGAAAACTGTGTCTTTAGCGGACAATAAAACAATCTGCACCACATCTACAGACAAAATCATTAATATGAAGAAGGCAGGCACAAAGGGACGGGGAACCGGGCGTGATGATGATGGTGCAAGCAGAGGCTGTGGCCCTGGGCGCAATGAAACTGTGCCTGCTGCCAGTGCACCAGAAAAAAAAAAATCTACCTTACCCAGCTTCACGTGCAACTGAGCTGGGCTTCGCAGGACAACACTGTCCAAGTCGGACCAGTGTGAACAGGTGGTCGGTTGGATTACTGAAGATAATGCTTCCTGTTGGTTAAGCACCACCCTCTCTTCCACTAAGACCAGTCTCTGTAGCCAAGAGTCTGGTCAATCGTATCCTCACTCTAATCCTCCCACCATGTCGAGTCTGGCTAAAAAAGTGATCCCACACTCGGATATTCACATGACCTCTTTTCATCGCCAGTATTTGATTTGGCTCTCTCGCCAAGCACGCTTGAAGAGGTACCTGAGATATTGTGCCCTGATTCCCAACCTCTTGAGCCTTCACAGTCTCAAGAAGATGATGGTGGTTAACGGCAATGATTCGTTCACGAGGTGCATGATGATGAGACACAGTTTTCAATCACTAGGGTTGTGGTTAGGTCAAGTCAGGATGATGAGCAGAGTGAGGAAGTGGAAGAGGAGGTGGTGGACGATGAGGTCACTGACCCAACTTGGGAAGGTCAAAAACTGAGCGAGGATAGCAGTACAGAGGGGGAGGGATCCGCAACACCACAACAGTCTGGAAGAGGCAGTGGGGTTGCAAAAGGGAGACATTAGCCAATGCCAAACAAGACCACAACCATTTCACAGAGCACCCCCATGCATAAATATACCTTGCCAAGGGGTAGGTGTTCCGCAGTATGGTGCTTTTTTGGAAAGCGCAGACAACAAAAGAGTGGTAGTTTGCAACCTGTGATGTGCCAAAATAAGCCGGGGCATGAATACCAGCAACCTCACCACCACCATCATGATCCGGCACATGGCATCCAAGCACCCTAATAAGTGGGCGTCCCTTGGTAGGCAGTCCCCAGCCCCCAATATTTTTCGCGGTGTGCCGTGCCCACCTTACACCAGCATGTGTCCCAGAACATCAAACGTGCACTGACCAACACACTTCCTGGGAAGGTCCACCTCATGATGGACACACGGACAATTGCTGGTGGCCAGGGATGCTACATTTCGCTGACCGCACACTGGATGAAAGTTGTGGAGGCCGGGAGTGAGTCGTACCATGGGATGGCACAGGTGCTACCCACGCCCAGGATTGTGAGCCCTATGTCCATTAGGGTCTCTGCCAGCAGCTATGTTACTGGCTCCAACCCCCACTTCACCTTCTCCACCGCCTTGTCCTCCACCTCCACCTGCAACAGCAGTCATCCATCAGTCTCTAGCTGGAAGCAATGTAGCACTGCTGTGGTAAAGCGTCAACAGGCCATGCTGAAACGGATCTGCATAGGGGACAAACAGCACACCACAGCAGAGCTTTGGCAGGATATAAGGGACCAGACCGAGCTGTGGCTCTAGCCACTCAACCTACAACGAGGCAAGTTTATGTCTGACAATGGCCGTAACTTGGTGGCGGCTATGGAGCTCGGCAACAAGACACACATCCCATGACTAGCCCACGTCTTAAACTTAATGGTTCGGCAGTTTATAAAAATCTACCCCAATTTGGCAGAGCTACTATTGAAGGTGTGCCACATGTGTGCCCATTTCCGCAAGTCGCCCACAGCTTCAGCCTGTCTGTCAACGATGCAGAAGCGCTTGCGGCTTCCAGCTCACCGACTGTTGTGCGACGTGAGCACATGCTTGAACTCTACGTTCTACATGTTGGCCAGGCTTTGTGAGCAGCAGAGGGCAGTTGTGGAATACCAGCTGCAACATGGTCGTCACCTTTCCAGTCAAATGCCACTATTCACAAGCGAGGAGTGGGCATTTATGTCAGACCTCCGTGAGGTTTTAAAAAACTTTGATGAATCCACACAGATGGTTAGTGGCGATAACGCTATTAGCGTAACCATCACACAGTTGTGTCTACACAAACGATCGCTGCTCACAATTAAGGAGGACGCTCTGAATGTGGCAGACGAGGAAATGGGGGAGAACATTACACAGGGTGATAACCAGACCACCCACAGTTGCCTCTGCTACAGAGGGTAGTAACAATGAAACTTTAATTCCATCTGTTCAGCGTGGATGGGCAGAAGAGAAGGGAGAGAGGATGGAGAGTCATCTTGATGTTGACATTGACGTCTTGCCTGTTGGTACTCTGGCACACATGGCTGACTTCATGTTAGGCTACCTAAGACTGTGTTCACCCTTCTCGACCTCCGCTACAAAGAGAACTTCTCATCTCTTATTCATGCGGTGGAGAGGACGAGTAAAACGGTGCAATACCAGAAGGTACTTGTTGAGAGATTGCTCCAAATTTTTCCATCTGACAATGTGGCCGGTAGAGTCCGTACTTCCTTAGGCAACCGAGGAAGGGAGACAAGGGAAACACACAGCAGTTCCAACAGAGGCAGGTCAATACTCTCCAAGGCATGGGACACTTTCATGACACCCCTCCAGCAACCTTACCTTGAAGAGCGGCCTAGTGCTACAAGGAGTGAAACGTTTTGGAAGATGGTGAAGGAATACATCGCAGACCGTGTCAGCATCCTAAATGATCCCTAAGTGCCTTACATCTACTAGGTGTCCAAGCTGGACACGTTGCACGAACCTGCGCTGTACGCCTTGGAGGTGCTGGCCTGCCCTGCTGCCAGCGTTTTTTCTGAGCATATATTTAGTGCTGCTGGTGGCAATATAACTGATAAGCATATCCGCTTGTCCACTAACAATGCTGACAGGTTGACTCAGATAAAAATGAACAAGGCCTGGATGGCCCCTGACTTCTCAACTCCACCAGAGGAGAGCTGAGATGATGATGAACATAAAGGCAATTTCAATGTATTGTTTATAATGTACTCAGTCTACTGTAGTGTATTTCCATGCACCTTTTCCACCACAAAAAAAAGTGTGTATGGTTGAATCTTGTTTTCTACTCCTCCTTCTCATCCTCCTCCTCATACAGATTTTATATATTCCCTCCACTACAATTTTTAAAGAGGGTCAGCTCCCCAGCAGGCCCTCAACCATAATATTTTAGAGGGTCAGCTCACCAGCAGGCCCTCAACCATAATGTTATAAAGGGTCAGATCACCAGCAGGCCCTCAACCATATTGTTTTATAGGGTCAGCTCACCAGCAGGCCCTCAACCATAATGTTTTATAGGGTCAACTTACCAGCAAAGTTCCAAAGTGCAAAGTTCCCTGGGAAAAGGGAATATGCAAAATAAATGTGGAGCCCCAGTTATGGGTCTACAACACAATGAAAGCCAGACATCCCTCAAAGGAAGGAAAACCAAGCAAAGGGGTGTCTCCATTACAGAGATCACCAAATCCACCATATTAAGTGGCCCCTATGTCAAGATCCCGCTTTTTTTACAAGCTTTAAGGATGTGACGGGGAAAACCTAAGCCAGTTATCCATCCACAGACAGCTGTTTCGGGGTGTTGCCCCTCATCAGTGCGGAGTAGGATTCTGGCTAACCGGGAGCAATGCCTCGGAGACCACCCAAACACAGCAATAGCTGATCTCAGAGAGACCAGCTACAAAAAACACCGCGGAGCCTCACCTAAGAGTCTCAACACAGCAATCCGAAGTGCAAAGTTCCCTGCAGACATGCTTCCCATGCTGTTCCCGATCCATTTCGGTGTTTTTGTCACTTTCAGACCTTTTCTAATGGACCAGGCACCCTCCCCTCTTCAGAGCAGGGGGTGCCTGGTTGTCTCCCTTTGACTTCCAATATACTCGGGTGCTCGGCCGAGTGCACGAATATCGGGGTGTGTTCGGACCAAACACCCGAACACTTTGGTGCTCGCTCATTACTAACCTATGCTGTTTTTTTCAACCACGCTATCTATATACAGTATATTCAAAATCTAAAGGATACTTTGAATATTAAGTCAGTTGTTTAATGTCTAATAATCAGCTTTCCAATACGTTGTGCAGTTGGGTTACTCTAATTTCCATATTCCAAAGGAAATTAGAAAATAGAGTTGGTGAGCTGCCACATACAACACCATTGATTTTTAAATACCAGTGCTCAAATAGAGACCCAAATTTGTTGTTGACATGTCGCTATAAACATTACAAACGTCATCAGCAATTTCAGTCTGACTGCAATGATTTGGCTTCAGGGAGCTGACAACGGGATCATTAAACTATCATTGATCTCTATAGCATTGACAGCTAAAACAAATATGTCTGAGTGCGAAAAAAATAAACTCAAGCAATAGAAATACGCAATGAAAGCATGAAAGAGCTCTAAGCCAAATGCAAATTTTAAAGAGGACCTTTAGTTAAATTCTAAATATACATGTGTATTTAATATATACCATATATATACCATATGTTTAAATTATTCAGGAAAGGGGGGTTGATCTTTTTTTTTACTTAATTTTTTTAGAATACATATAAATGGTTTTTGCTTTTTTTATTTTTAGAATACATAAATGGTTTTACATATAAATTGACATATAAATTGTTCAACCATATGGATGAAAATGTCATCCAAAGCAGAAAAATATGGCAAACACCTAAGCAATGCATCATAAAAATAGACGCCAATTCATACCAAATTTTTCTCAAAATAGCATCCTCTGTTTTTAGATTGGAAGACAGGAAAGATGAAGAAGCATTATTACTTGACCCAGGGAGCTGTCTGTATATACACACCAGCATGCAATTTACACAAAAAGGCCAAAATTTTTGAACCATTTAAAAAAAATGTAAAAAAAAATCCAACAATGCAGTGTTTTTTAAAAGGGACTGCAACTACTTGTTACCATCCATTTACCAATACCCATATATGTCACTGTCACTGTGTCCTTACTAATGATGTCTTGGCATTAAAAAACTTGAAAGGTGTGTCATCCACAACAAGGCAATTAGGGCACTTTTGATGTAGGTGGAATTTGCTTGGATTGGCTGACAAGTTAAGCTGAATCAAATCCAAATTTAACATCATCATTGGTGCAACTAGCCTTCTGCATCTCTTCTTTATTATCTTCAGTAGGTTGATCAATAAATCGCTCCGTTGTAGATGCCGCGATCTTAACCAATTCCTCTTCTTTTTTCCTAAATGTTCTCCTCGCTGCAGTAATGTCACTTATAATGACCCCCCTCAAATATGCTTTCAGGGCGTCCCAAACTGAATTGATTCTCGCACTTCCCAAAAGGAGGATAGATGTATTTTAATAGACTGGTAGTTATCCATAATAGTAAGCCAGTATGGATTCAGCCTAAAGCCAAGCCTACTAATCTCTTTTTTCTCCCCAATGCAAATCTCAATAGATACAGGTGAGTGATCTGAAACTGTTCTTACTCCATATCGTATCCTTCTAATATTGTTCAGATTTTTCTCATTAGTGAGTGTTAAATCAATCCTGGACATTGCTCTACCCCCCCTGCTAACACAGGAGTATACTCTCTTTCCTCCGCCAAGAAATTCCCATATATCCACTAATCCAGGCATCCTCAAACTGCGGCCCTCCAGCTGTTGTAAAACTACAACTCCCACAATGCCCTGCTGTTGGCTAATACCTGTAGGCTGTTCAGGCATGCTGGGAGTTGTAGTTTTGCAACAGCTGGAGGGCCGCAGTTTGAGGATGCCTGCACTAATCCAACCTCCAAGCAAAACTGAGGCAATGGAGAATTGCAGGAGTTCCCTCCCAGATCTGCATCTAAGGTCAGCCTGTCTTTTTTGGGATCCATCACAGCGTTAAAGTCTCCCATCAAGATTAATTGGCATTCTGGTCTCTTTTCCAAGAAACAAAGTAGTTGGATAAGTGGATACATAGCAAATGGCGGAGGTATATAGAAAAAAGCGAGGGTGTAGCTATGGCCGTAGAGCCTACCATACAAAAAGATGAATCTACCCTGGTCATCTATATAAGATTATATTAAAGAAAAGTCAATAGAGTTATGAATCAGGACCGATACTCCTCTAGAGGCACTGCTAAAGGTTGAGTGGTAGGATTGGGAATGCCATCCCGTCAACAAACGGGTCACAGACTCATCAGTAAGATGCGTTTCCACTATACAGATGATTACAGGAAGATATCTCTTTAATGCATCCATAATGACTTGCCTCTTAACCCTTTCCCCAAGGCCTCTAATGTTCCAAGAGACGATTCTAACAGACGACATCAATTATATATATAAAAAAAAAAAAACTCCCTTCCCTGCAAGGCAATACCCATCCCCTTTCTTCCCCTCTAATGGTCCGCCCGATCTATCGGCAAACCTCTATCTTCCGGCCGTTCTCCCCCTACTTATCCCAACCCCCCTCCATCCCCTCCATTACTTCATTTCAGAAAAAAAAGAAAAGAAAAAGAAACATTTCAGATGCCCAATAGTTCCATCCAGTCCAGCACTTGTTGCGGTTTTTCAAAAAATTGGGAAGTCCCGTTGTAAATCACTCTGAGTTTCGCTGGATACTGTAGGGAGTATTTAATATTCTTGGACGCCAAGCGTTTCTTTATCTCAGTAAAACTTCTCCTTTTTTCTTGAGTCTGCCGAGCAAAATCAGGGAAGAATAGCAATTTTGTACCCTGATAGTCAATAGGTGAACATTCTCTGGCTCTTCTCAGTATCATGTCTCTATCCATCGACAATAACAGCTTTATTAAGATTACCCGCGGCGGCCTTCCTGGGATCGGTTTCCCCCCTGGTATCCGTTGGGCTCTTTCTATTTGAAACATAGACGAAAAATGTTCACTGCCCAGGTTCTGCATAATCAGATCTTTGAGTTGCTCCACTAGCTGCCGACCTTCAACTCCTTCTGGAAATCCAACTATGCGGATGTTGTAACGCCTTGATCTGTTTTCCAAATCCTCCAGCTTGTTTTGTAGAAGAGAGTTTTCTGAAACCAGGGACACCGTCTTAGTTTTTAACATGACAGTATCTGTTTGGAGAGAGTCGACCATTTTTTCCACGTTAAGAACTCGATCGCGGATTTTTGTCAGCTCGTCCCTTATCAAGGATATATCACTCTGCATAGACCCCAGCTGGGCGGACATCCCCTGAATAAGGATGCCGTTGTTTTTAACCGCGAACAGGATTTTTTCTAACGTTAGGGGTCATGTTCAGCTTCTGTTGACGTTAACAAACTTTCCTCACCTCCTTCCTGGCCCACCTCTGAAGACCCGTCCTCAGAGAGTTCTTCAGCTTGGGGGGTTGCTCCTTGGAGGACTTTGTAATGGAGAAAGCAAACCATAGTTTGTTTTTTAAGGGACAAAAGTATTTTTCAGAGTCTGGACGTCCTGGTAAGCTCCTAGCCAGAATAATTTCACAACAGGATAAGAAAAAAAAAGTTATTATCTCGATTCGTAATCTAGATGGTGCAATTATATCAGACCCAGAAGGAATTAGAGACACTTTTTTGCAATATTTCTCTCAGACTTATAGAGCTTCTCCCGGTTTTTCACCTGACCTGGCGAGGCAATTCCTGGAGAAAATTTCTCTTCTGATGCTAACGGAAGCCCAAAAAAAATTATTGGAAAGAGAATTGTCTCTTGTGGAGATCCAGGAGGCCCTGAGGTCTACCTCTGGGAACTCATCGCCAGGGACAGATGGTCTTCCGTATGAATTTTATCGTAAGTACAGGGATGTCATCCTTCCTCATCTATTGGAGGTGTTCGCAGAAGCCCTACGGGGATGAGGCCTACCACAGTCCATGATGGAAGCTTTGATAGTCCTAATTCCTAAAAAAGATAAAGATCCGATAGATCTGAGTTCATATAGACCTATCTCCTTATTAAATTTGGATGTTAAGATACTATCAAAAATTCTGGCTAGGAGGCTTTCCGGGGTTATGTCTTCTGTCATTCATCCAGATCAAAATGGCTTTATGCCCAAAAGGGGCACCCATCATAATTTGCATAGGCTCTATACTAATATTCAATCTCCTGGGAGCGACGCCCGCTCTATTCTGTCATTGGATGCCACTAAGGCGTTTGACAGAGTCGAGTGGGGGTTCCTCTGGGAAGTGATGAAGAAGATGGGTTTTGGCCCTAAGTTCATGGCGATGGTGCAGCTGTTATACAAATGCCCAGTAGCTAGGATCAGGATTAATGATATGTTGACAGAGAGCTTTGTACTGGGAAGAGGTACATGTCAAGGATGTCCCCTTTCCCCTCTTTTATTTAATATTTATATTGAACCTCTTGCAGCTAGTATCAGGCAGGATTTGAAAGTGGTTGGTTTTGGCGTAAAGGTATGCTTTTGCACTATTGTTTGTTTATGGATTGCACTTTTTAAGATGTTTAAAATAAAAATTTATAAAGGGGAACATCATCATTGGTATATGCTCTGTAGACTGTGGCTGTCACTAGGGTGTCACCAGCTATCGCTGACCATGTTGTTTCTGGGGTCAGAAGGTCGCAGCAGGTGGCTACTCGCTCAAGAGTTTCAAGAGATTTCTCCATTACCTAGTGGTGGGTATGGAATCCGGTCCAGGTTTTTCTACTTAGGTTTGCGATCATTTTTGTCCAATTTAGGAACATGTAGCTTTTCCTTTCTGCTGTTCTCTGTCAGCCACTCCCAGATACTATATATTCTCCCTTTCTGCTTCCCTTGTTGCCAGATATAGACCGTCTATCAAGATCTTCTATTCTGACCTCTGGTGGAGTTGGAATTGCTTTGGAGGTCTTGGAACTGGAGCTGTTGGACCTCCGTTTCACTCTTGTTGGGTATTTGTGGTGTTTGTGTTGTTTGTCTTTTCCCTGTTGTTACCCTAGGAGTCAGTAATGAGGACTAGTGCTCCCACCGCCCTACTCACTATCTAGGGCTTATTTCAGGGTAAGCCAGGGACAAGGCACGTGATCGGCGTATGGGTTAGCAGCCTGTCTAGGGACGTCAGGGCAGCCAGGTGCCAGTGCCAGGTGAGCTAGGGGTCACCACCCCTCCCACTCCCTTGTGAAAGGATACTCCCCTTCACTCCCCTTTACACCGCATGTCTGTTACCTGCAATATCAGACGTGATAGTGGCACGACTATCATGTCAAGTGGCTTTGGAGAATTCCCCTGATGAGTCTATAAGCTCGACATATTACGTAGGGAAGTAGGGTCAAACTAGGGCAACAGCCGAGCCAGCCACTGTGGAAGTGTTGTCCTTTTTGGGTAGTCCCTTTTTGGCTATGCTTCTTTAAGGCAAAGTAAAGAGTTATTTGATGTGTGCCTACACAATCTACTACATGGCTCAGCAAGGTGCTGTAATTATTAGTATTTTTTTTTCTAATAAACTGGAACTTTTGGAACTTTTTTAGTGTTATTACACTACTTGTGATCTTTAATCCTGCTTTACATCGTAGTACGTGCTCATTGTTACAGGCAGCTTATTATGCCCTGTGTCAGGTCTCCAGGTGCCACTTGAGTGAGATGAGGGAGAATCTTCACACTCTGTTTAGCCATTAAAGAAGCATGCTGGGATTTTGTAATGGTTGTTTTGCCTGTAAACTACACATGGGACAGGGTACTGCAGTCAATCTCCTTTCTGGTGCTTTATTGCAGAATGACAAGCTCTGGTTTAGGTCTGCTGTTGCATCATGTGCCCCACGGTCTGCCTACCTGAGTCCTACAGTGTCTGCTGTGTCAACCGGAGGACTGTCTCTTTATGTAAGTATATTGGAGCTGTATTGTGAGTCTCATATTCTTGAATAGAGAGACTGACTTCTGATAAACACAGTAGCCACTTTATGACTTGAGTAGTCAGAGTGTGGGTTACTTGATGCAATGGTTGAGCACCAGTGCTTAGGTTGAATGCTAAAGTCCCTCCTCTTTGCTTTTGTTTGATTTCTACATTTGCTCCATGGCTATGAGTGTTTTTCTACTTGTAACATCTATGTTTGAATGCTCGTCCCATGAGGACTTTGGCTTGATGAATTAAAATTTGAGATTTACCTAAGTTGGCTTTTGTTATCACTGTGCTGTCATCCAACACCAAATTACCTCTGAATGATATTATTCAGCATTGACCAGGAATTAGTATTCATATTGAAGTTTGTTCCAGATCATTGTTTGCCCATTAGACCCATTTATATGGAGTATTGGTCTGGCCTATATAGGGATCTTTACAGGTTTGTTGCTTCAAATGATTATTTTGGTGGCACATATACAATTAGATCACCTGACAAGTTAACATTTTCCTGTTCATCATCATTTGGAATGAGAATTTATTGGAACGTTCATGCTCAAGAATTGTCCCAATAATTGCCCCATATAAGGGGGCCTTCATTTTATTGTTTATATTTGTTTGGATCACTAATGGCTTTATATTTCCCTTTCTCTTATCTTGTTTGTCTTTTATTGTGCCAGTGTCTATGAGATATTTATGCTGTGAGAGGGGAGGAGGGAGTCTCATGCTACAGCTTCTACCACAACCTGTGAGTCAGGAGATGGAGCTGCAAGAGAAGAGCCAATTGGCCAATGCAGACATCACAGCTCTAAAAAAAAAAAACACCACACCAGGAAAGGTCTGCCAACTCAACAGGAAAGTTATGGAGACACTTTAAAAATATACATTTAATGAAATGATGTAGAGGTGAGGATTAGACCCCAAATATGCAAGTCAGACACTAAATTTCTAGCTTAACTATAATACAAATCTACAGCTTCCTGTAAAGTATTTTGTGAATTGCAGGGAAATTGTAGATTCTCTCTAATTATAATCCATTTGATTGGTTTTTCCTTTATTAAAGATGCAGGATTAATCCATATTTTTGTCTGCTTGGTCCTTAAAATTAGTCTTCGAAAAAGCAGTCATCTGTTATAGAACATCAGATCCTCAACTTCTTTTTGGCTGATTCCATGTGCACTGAATATCATACCTCCAATCTAATGGTAAACCTTTCCTGTGGTGCATTGCAAGCCTTTCAGGCTAACAAGGAAAGAAAGTGAATGAGCCTGAAGGCAGACAGGGAGACAATGAGGAGAATCTTACCATGTCTTTCTCAAGCGGCATTTACAGAGATGGGAGGTGACATAAAGCAAAAGAATTTGCAGTGATTTTGACACGACAGTAGGAAAATATAAAGCTATCAGGCTGATAGATTATGACATGCAGAAAAGTGAGACGCAATTAATGTACAGGTGTCAGTGCGTTGACAGCTCAAACTTTTATCAGACTCTGCTCTATGACCCAATACACTTATCAACAGACATGTAAAATAATCATCTGAATATGCAGGACTTTATTTTGTTGGATAAATATTGCATTTTTATTTGGGTTTTGGACATCAATTCCTTAAAAACGTTAAGCAAACACCGACAGCTCCATGAGCATAGGATCATCACACTGTTCAACACTATCTTACATTTCCCTGAGTCCTGTGTAATTCACTGATCAGAATGAGTACAGGCTATTAGAAATAATCATTTCGCTATGCCAAATTAATAATGCCTTGTTTTCAGAAAATGTCCTCCTTAAAACAGACCTGAATTCAAGTCAAGGCTTAGGTGCCCAATTTAATCTCTTAATCCACTTATAATATGGCTAGGATGTTTCAGATATGCAGGTATCAGTCTTACAAGAATTAGAAAGTCAATGGTTTGGGATAGTCCACCATGAGAATGCTATTGAGTCGCCTGCAGCACCTTAGTGACAGAGATACAAATGGAGAAACAAGCTATTATGATAAAGATACACATTTGAAAAAGCCTTTGTAATAAAGCCAGTCATCCAATTTTAAGTATGATTGACAGCTATTTTTTCTGTCAACCTCCACCTCACCCATATGGCTGATCATGCAGAAGGGAGGGAGGAACCAAATCAAGCCAGGCACATCTTGCAGTAGCTTATCTCCTGAGGACACAGGGGTCAAGCAAGTAGAGATCCAACAGCCCAAACCTTCTGTCCACTGATATCTACCATTAGGGGAATGTCAGGAGACACCAAAAGACATCAAATCCAAGATTTCAGCCAACATTAAAGGGGCTTTCTGGTACTTAGATAATGATGGCCTACCTTCAGGATAAGTAATCAGTTTTATGGGCTGCAGTCCTCTGGCACAGACACAGCGGGCGTAATCTTGTGCTTCTGGCTCTGTTCATTGTATAGTTTCCGGCGCCGGCACCCGTGTGGGATGCCGGACCCCGCCGATCTGATATTGATGGTCTATCCTGAGGACAGGCCAACAACATCTAAGTACAGTATCAAAAAACTCTTTTAAAAGGGTTGTCTGTCGAATAATATTCTACAGTTTTAAAACCAGCCTCTGAATACTTTTGTAATTGCATGTCATTAAAAATGTATTATGGCTACTGAGTAATGATGAGCGAGCATGCTTGGCTGAATATCCGTTCGTTAACTTCTTGCCGACCGCCTCACGCAGGATTGCGTCCTGCGGGCGGTCGGTCTGTTCCTCGTTGACGCGCCCGCGCGTCATCTCGCGAGAGGCGAGATTTCCTGTGAACAGTGAGGCGAGATTTTCCTGTGAATCGCAGAAACTCCTAATGCTGGCCATACGTGTAATGATTGCGGAGACCCTCAAATGCCAGGGCAGTACAAACACCTCACAAGTGACCCCATTTTAGAAAGAAGACACCCCAAGGTATTCCGTGAGGGGTATGGGGAGTTCATGTAAAATATTATTTTTTGTCACAAGTTAGTGGAATATGAGACTGTAAAAAAAAAAAAAAAAAAAATCAATTTCCGCTAACTTGTGCCAAATTTTTTTTTTCTGTGAACTCGCCATACCCCTCACGGAATACCTTGGGGTGTCTTCTTTCCATAATGGGGTCACATGTGGGGTATTTATACTGCCCTGGCATTTTAGGGTCCTAAAGTGTGAGAATCCAAATGCGTAAAATGGCCTGTGAAATCCTAAAGGTACACATTGGTTTTAGGGCCCCTTGCGCATCTTGGCTGCAAAAAGTGTCACTCATGTGGTATCGCCGAACTCAGGAGAAGTAGGGCAATGTGTTTTGGGGTGTATTTTACATATACCCATACTGTGTGTGAGAAATATCACTGTAAACGACAACTTTTTAAATTTTTTTATTCAAAGTTGTCAATTTACAGAGATATTTCTCTCACCCAGCATGGGTATATGTAAAAATACACCCCAAAACACATTGCTCTACTTCTCCTGAGTACGGCGATACCACATAAGTGACACTTTTGCAGCCTGGGTGCAAAGGGGCCCAAATTCCAACGAGTACCTTTAGGTTTTATATGGCTGCTCACAATTTAGCCCCGCCCAAAATGCCAGAACAGTACAAACACCCACAAATGACCCCATTTTGGAAAGAAGACACCCAAGGTATTCGCTGAGGGGCATAGTGAGTCCATGAAAAATTTTACTTTTTGTCAAAAGTTAGCAGAAAGGTAGACTTTATGAGAAAAACAATAAAAAATCAATTTCCGCTAACTTGTGCCAAAAAAATCTTCTATGAACTCGCCATGCCCCTCACAGAATACCTTGGGGTGTCTTCTTTCCAAAATGGGGTCACACGTGAGGTATTTATACTGCCCTGGCATTTTAGGGGCCCTAAAGCGTGAGAAGAAAAATGCGTAAAAATGCCCTCCTAAAAGGTACTCATTGGTTTAGGGCCCCTTTGCGCATCTTGGCTGCAAAAAGTGTCACTCATGTGGTATCGCCGTACTCAGGAGAAGTAGGGCAATGTGTTTTGGGGTGTATTTTTACATATACCCATACTTTGTGTGAGAAATATCTCTGTAAATTGACAACTTTGAATAAAAAAATGTAAAAGTTGTCGTTTACAGCAATATTTCTCAAACGCAGCATGGGTATATGTAAAAATACACCCCAAACACATTGCCCTACTTCTCCTGAGTACGGCGATACCACATGAGTGACACTTTGCAGCCAAGATGCGCAAAGGGCCCTAAAACCAATGAGTACCTTTAGGATTTCACAGGCCATTTTACGCATTTGGATTCTCACGCTTTAGGAGCCCCTAAAATGCCAGGTGAGTATAAATACCCCACATGTGACCCCATTTTGGAAAGAAGACACCCCAAGGTATTCCGTGAGGGGCATGGCGAGTTCACAGAATTTTTATTTTTGGCACAAGTTAGCGGAAATTGATATATTTTTATTTTTTATTTTGTTTTTTACAAAGTCTCATATTCCACTAACTTGTGACAAAAATAAAATTTTACATGAACTCACCATACCCCTCACGGAATACCTTGGGGTGTCTTCTTTCTAAAATGGGGTCACATGTGGGGTATTTATACTGTCCTGGCATTTTAGGGGCCCCTAAAGCGTGAGAAGAAGTCTGGAATCCAAATGCGTAAAAATGCCCTGTGAAATCCTAAAGGTACTCATTGGTTTTAGGGCCCTTTGCGCACCCAGGCTGCAAAAGTGGCACACATGTGGTATCGCCGTACTCAGGAGAAGTAGGGCAATGTGCTTTAGGGTGTATTTTTATATATACCTATACTGTGTGTGAAAATATCTCTGTAAACGACAACTTTTAAAAATTTTTATACAAAGTTGTCAGTTTACAGAGATATTTCTCTCACCCAACATGGGTATATGTAAAAATACACCCTAAAACACATTGCCCTACTTCTCCTGAGTACGGCGATACCACATAAGTGACACTTTTTGCAGCCTGAGTGCAAAGGGGCCCAAATTCCAACGAGTACCTTTAGGTTTTACATGGCGGCTCACAATTTAGCCCCGCCCAAAATGCCAGAACAGTAACACACCCCACAAATGACCCCTTTTCGGAAAGTAGACACCCCAAGGTATTCACTGAGGGGCATAGTGAGTCCGTCTGAGATTTCTTTTTTTTTGCCAGAAGTTAGCAGAAATTGAAACTTTTTTTTTTTTTTTTCTCAGAAAGTGTCATTTTCCGCTAACTTGTGAAAAAAATGAAATGATACATGAACTCACCATGCCCCTCCGCGAATACTTTGGGGTGTCTTCTTTCTAAAATGGTGTGATTTGGGGGTATTTATACTATCCTGACATTCTAGCACCTGAAGAAACATGACAGGCGCTCAGAAAGTCAGAGCTGCTTCAAAATGCAGAAATTCACTTTTTGCACCATAGTTTGTAAACGCTATAACTTTTACCCAAACCAATAAATATACACTTATTGGACTTTTTTTATCAAAGACATGTAGAACAATAAATTTAGAGAAAAATTTATATAGAAATGTAGTTTTTTTGAAAAATTTTACAACAGAAAGTGAAAAATGTCATTTTTTTGCAAAAATATCGTTAAATTTGTATTAATGGCAAAAAAAGTAAAAATGTCAGCAGCAATGAAATACCACCAAATGAAAGCTCTATTAGTGAGAAGAAAAGGAGGTAAAATTCATTTGGGTGGTAAGTTGCATGACGGAACAATAAACGGTGAAAGTAGTGTAGTGCGGAATTGTAAAAAGTGGCCTGGTCATTAAGGGTGTTTAAGCTAGGGGGGCTTAAGTGGTTTATACCAAAAGCTTTTCAAAGAATCCCAAATCTTTTTAAGGGCTACTGTGTGTGTTTCACAGCAGCAAGATATTTTTATTTTATATCTACTAGTGAAATATACTGCACATCATCCGCAGACTGACTCTATAATAATCTGGTATCCATAATCTGTGGTGTTCTCTGTAACCAATACTGTCCTACATCATCAAACACTGTCTGTATTATAACTTCTAATAATCTGGGCATAATATAGTGTCTGCAATCTGTGGTGTTCTATAACCAATACTGTTCTGCCTCAGAAAACACTGTGTATATTACAACTTCCATTAATATGGGCCTAGGGTAGTTTCCAAAATGTGTGGGTTTTTGTATCCAATACTGAACAGCATCTGAAAACACTGTGTATATTACAACTGCCTTTAATCTGGGCCTAGTGTAGTATCTTCAAAATCTGTGGGTTTTAGTTTATATATACCTATACTGTGTGTGAAAAATATCTCTGTAAACGACAACTTTTAAATATTTTTATACAAAGTTGTCAGTTTACAGAGATATTTCTCTCACCCAACATGGGTATATGTAAAAATACACCCCAAAACACATTGCCCTACTTCTCCTGAGTACGGCGATACCACATAAGTGACACTTCTTGCAGCCTGATGCGCACAATGGGGCCCAAAATGCCAGAGCAGTTAACACACCCCACAAATGACCCCTTTTCGGAAAGTAGACACCCCAAGGTATTCACTGAGGGGCATAGTGAGTCCGTCTGAGATTTCTTTTTTTTTTGCCAGAAGTTAGCAGAAATTGAAACTTTTTTTTTTTTTTTTTTCTCAGAAGTGTCATTTTCCGCTAACTTGTGAAAAAAATGAAATGATACATGAACTCACCATGCCCCTCCGCGAGTCTTTGGGGTGTCTTCTTTCTAAAATGGTGTGATTTGGGGGGTATTTATACTATCCTGACATTCTAGCACCTGAAGAAACATGACAGGCGCTCAGAAAGTCAGAGCTGCTTCAAAATGCAGAAATTCACTTTTTGCACCATAGTTTGTAAACGCTATAACTTTTACCCAAACCAATAAATATACACTTATTGGACTTTTTTTATCAAAGACATGTAGAACAATAAATTTAGAGAAAAATTTATATAGAAATGTAGTTTTTTGAAAAATTTTACAACAGAAAGTGAAAAATGTCATTTTTTTGCAAAAATATCAGTTAAATTTGTATTAATGGCAAAAAAGTAAAAATGTCAGCAGCAATGAAATACCACCAAATGAAAGCTCTATTAGTGAGAAGAAAAGGAGGTAAAATTCATTTGGGTGGTAAGTTGCATGACGAAACAATAAACGGTGAAAGTAGTGTAGTGCGGAATTGTAAAAAGTGGCCTGGTCATTAAGGGTGTTTAAGCTAGGGGGGCTTAAGTGGTTTATACCAAAAGCTTTTCAAAGAATCCCAAATCTTTTTAAGGGCTACTGTGTGTGTTTCACAGCAGCAAGATATTTTTATTTTATATCTACTAGTGAAATATACTGCACATCATCCGCAGACTGACTCTATAATAATCTGGTATCCATAATCTGTGGTGTTCTCTGTAACCAATACTGTCCTACATCATCAAACACTGTCTGTATTATAACTTCTAATAATCTGGGCATAATATAGTGTCTGCAATCTGTGGTGTTCTATAACCAATACTGTTCTGCCTCAGAAAACACTGTGTATATTACAACTTCCATTAATATGGGCCTAGGGTAGTTTCCAAAATGTGTGGGTTTTTGTATCCAATACTGAACAGCATCTGAAAACACTGTGTATATTACAACTGCCTTTAATCTGGGCCTAGTGTAGTATCCAAAATCTGTGGGTTTTAGTATCAATACTGTCCTGCCTCAGAAAACACTGTGTATATTTCAACTTCTATTAATATGGGCCTAGTATAGTGTCCAATATCTGGTTTCTTTTTGTATCCAATACTGAACAGCATCTAAAAACACTGTGCATATTACAACCTCCATTAATCTGGGCCTAGTATAGTGTCCAAAATCTGTGGGGTTTTGTATTCAATATTGAACAGCATCTGAAAACACTGTGTATATTACAACTTCCATTGATCTGGGCCTAGTGTAGTGTCCAAAATCTTTGGGTTTTTGTATCCAATACTGTCCTGCCTCAGAAAACACTGAATATTACAACTTCCATTTTTCTGGGCCTAGTGTAGTATGAAAAGTCTGTGGGTTTTTGTATCCAATACTGAAGAGCATCTGAAAACACTGTGTATATTGCAACTTCCATTAATCTGGGCCTAGTATAGTGTCCAAAATCTGTGGTGTTCTGTAACCAATACTGTCCTGCCTCAGGAAACACTGTCAGTATTACAAATTCCAATAATCTGGTCCTAATATAGTGTCTGTAATCTGTGGTGTTCTATAACCAATACTGTTCTGCCTCAGAAAAAACTGTGTATATTACAACTTCCGTTAATCTGGACCTAGGGTAGTTTCCAAAATGTGTGGGTTTTTGTATCCAATACTGAACAGCATCTGAAAACACTGTGTATATTACAACTTCCATTAATATGGGCCTAGTGTCCAAAATCTGTTTGTTTTTTTTGTATCCAATACTGAACAGCATCTGAAAACACTGTGTATATTGCAACTTCCATTAATCTGGGCGTAGTGTCCAAAATCTGTGGGTTTTTGTATCCAATACTTAACAGCGTCTGAAAACATTGTGTATATTACAACCTCTATTAATCTGGGCATAGTATAGTGTCCAAAATCTGTGGGGTTTTGTATTCAATATTGAACAGCATCTGAAAACACTGTGTATATTACAACTTCCATTGATCTGGGCCTAGTGTAGTGTCCAAAATCTTTGGGTTTTTGTACCCAATACTGTCCTGCCTCAGTAAACACTGAATATTACAACTTCCATTTTTCTGGGCCTAGTGCAGTATAAAAAATCTGTGGGTTTTTGTATCCAATACTGAAGAGCATCTGAAAACACTGTGTATATTGCAACTTCCATTAATCTGGGCCTAGTATAGTGTCCAAAATCCGTGATGTTCTGTAACCAATACTGTCCTGCATCAGAAAACTGTGTATTTAGCAGACAATAAAACAATCTGCACCACATCTACAGACAAAATCATTAATATGAAGAAGGCGAGCACAAATGGACTGGGAAGTGATGCTGGTGGTGCAAGCAGAGGCTGTGGCCCTGGGCCCATAGAAACTATGCCTGCTGCCAGTGCATCAGAAAAAAACAAACAAATCCACCTTACCCAGCTTCATGTCCAACTTAGCTGGGCGGCGCAGGACTACACTGTCCAAGTTGGACCAGTGCGAACAGGTGGTCGTTTGGATTGCTGAAGATAATGCTTCCAGATGGGGAGGGATCCGCAGCAACGTAACAGTCTGGAAGAGGCAGAGGGGTTGCAAAAGGGAGAAGTCGACCCACAGCAAACAGGCCCGCAACTGGTAAACAGAGCACCCCCATGCGTAAATCTACCTTGCCAAGGGGTAGCTGTTCCACAGTATGGCGCTTTTTGAGGAAAGTGTAGACGACAAAAGAGTGTTTGCAACTAGTGCCATATCAAAATGAGCCGGGGCGTGAACACTAGCAACCTCACCACCACCAGCATGATCCGCCATATGGCATCCGAGCACCATCCGAACGCCTGGGTCCACAATCTGGGTCTGCGGGTCACACCACTGCTTCCTCCTCCGCTGTGTTACGCACTGCTGGCCAATCCTCTGTCGAAGGCACAGGTTCAAATGCCCCTCGCTCTGCACCTGGACCTTCGCATGAACCGTCAGCAACAACATTCACTTCCCTGTCCCAGCGCAACGACCAAATGTCGGTAACACAGGCATTTGAACGCAAGTGCAAATACCCACCCACCCACCCACAGGCCATAGCACTAAATGCTAACTTTAGAAATTATTGGCCCTTGAAATGTTGTCATTTAGGCTTGTGGACACTGAGGCTTTCTGCAGCCTGATGTCAGCAACCGTCCCTCGGTAGGCAGTCCACAGCCACCACTATATTTTGACAGTGTGCCATGCCCACCTTAAACCAGCATGTGTAACAAAACATCACCAGTGCCCTGACCAACGCTCTTACTGGGAAGGTCCACCTCACCACGGACACATGGAAAAGTGCTGGTGGCTAGGGACGCAACATTTCCCTGACCGAACACTGGGTGAATGTTGTGGAGGCTGGGAGTGAGTTGTACCCTGAGATGGCACAGGTGCTACCCACACCCAGGATTTCGAGCCCTACGTTCATCAGGGTCTCCGCCAGCAGCTATGTTACTGGCTCCAACCCCCACTTCTCCTCCTCTGTCGCCTCTGTCGCCTCCTCCTCCACTTCCCCCTCCAGCAGCAGTTAGTCATCAGTAGCTAGCTGGAAGCACTGTAGAACTGCTGTGGGTAAGCGTCAACAGGCCATGCTGAAACTGATCTGCTTAAGGGACAAACAACACACCGTCGCAGAGCTGTGGCAGGGTATAAGGGATCAGACTGAGATGTGGATCTCACCACTCAGCTTACAACCAGGAATGGTTATGTCTGACAATGGCCATAAATTGGTGGCGGCTTTGGAGCTCGGCGACCTGACACACTTCCCATGTCTAGCCCATGTTTAAACTTAGTGGTTCAGCGGTTTATCAAAAAATGCCTCAATTTGCAAGAGCTTCGTTCACAGCTTCAGCCGGTCTGTCAACACTGCAGCAGCGCTTGCGGCTTCCAGCTCACCGACTGTGGTTAGTGGCATGCGAATTTTAAAACCCACATGGACTCTTTCTGGCCACAATAGTGATGGAAAAGTTGTTTCAAGGGGACTAACACCTGGACTGTGGCATGCCGAAGGGGGATTCATGGCAAAACTCCCATGGAAAATTACGTAGTTGACGCAGAGTCGGGTTTTAATCCATAAAGGGCCTAAATCACCCAACATTCCTAAATTGTTTGGAATAACATGCTTTAAAACATCCAGTGTGTACATACGATCAGGTATGATGTTGTATCGATCAGGTAGTCTAAGGGTTACGCCTGCTTCACAGTGACAGACCAAACTCTGACAAACCAAACTCCCCGTTTAACACACCGCACACAACCGCAAAGAGTTGTAAATAGTTGACACACTCATGACATAAATTTTATTCCTCGTCCTCACTGATCTCATTGAAGGTCTGTTCTTCCCCCCAGCCACGTACACTACGGGTCCCAGATAGGTGACAACGAGCACCCTGGGATGCCTGCTGTGGTTGGTCTTCCTCCTCCTCAAAGCCACATTCCTCCTCTGACTCCTCTTCCTCAGACTCCTCTTCCAGCTTTGCCGCAGGTCCAGCAAGCGATGATGATAAGGCTGTTTCTGGTGGTGATGGTGACCACAACTCTTCCTCTTGACGAGCATCTACGGCCTGATCCAGCACTCTTCGCAGGGCATGCTCCAGGAAGAAAACAAATGGGATGAGGTCACTGATGGTGCCTTCGGTGCGGGCTGACTAGGTTTGTCACCTCCTCAAAAGGAAGCATGAGCCTACAGGCATTGCGCATGAGCATCCAGTAACGTGGCAAAAAAATACCCAGCTCCGCAGAGGCTGTTCTAGCACCCCAGTCATACAAATACTCGTTGAAGGCTTTTTCTTGTTGGAGCAGACGGTAGAACATTAGGAGTGTTGAAATCCACTGTGTCGTGCTGTCGCAAATAAAGTGCCTCACTGGCATGTTGTTTTCGCCGCTGAATATTGGAAAAGTGTGCCATGGCCGTGTAGGAACTCCTGAAATGGCCACACACCTTCCTGGCCTGCTTGAAGACGTCCTATAAGCCTGGGTACTTATACACAAAGCATTGTACGATCAGATTCAACACATGTGCCATGCACGGCACATGTGTCAACTTGCCCAAATTCAACTTGCCCTGGGGAGCTGGGGGGGGGGGGGTGCAGTTGATGTGGAGCAAGACGCAGCGGCAGAAGAAGCCTCAGCTGAGGAGGTTAGCGATGAGGATGGAGTAGGAGGAGTAGAGGAGCAGGCCTGCCTGCAAGTCGTGGCGGTGTCACCAACTCCGCTGCAGAGCCATGCATTCCATGCTTGGCAGCCGTCAACAGGTTTACTCAATGCGCAGTGTACGTGATATACATGCCCTGACCGTGCTTTGATGACCAGGTATCAGTTGTCAAATGGACCCTTGCCCCAACACTGTGTGCCAGACATGCCATGACTTCCTTTTCCTCAATAGAGTATAGGTTGGGGATTGCCTTTTTTGAAAAAAAAATTCGGCCGGGTACCTTCCACTGCAGTGTCCCAATAGCTACACATTTTTTGAAGGCCTCAGACTCCACTAGCTTGTATGGTAAAAGCTGGCGGGCTAAGAGTTCCCACAAGCCAGCTGTCAGACGCTGGGCAAGGGGGTGACTGTGTGACATTGGCTTCTTACGCTCAAACATTTCCTTGACAGACACCTGACTGTGGGAAGATGAGCAGGAACTGCTGAAGGTGAGAGGCGGAGTGGCGGGTGGTTGAGAGGGGGCAAGGAGGACAGCAGTGGTTGACATGGCTAAAGATGGTGGACCAGGAGGAGGATGTGGCTTTGAGTTTGTGTGCTGCTTGTACTCATGTGTTGATCCCATAGGCGTTTGTGATGTGAGATCATGTGCCTTCGCAAAGCAGTTGTACCTAGGTGTATGTTGTACTTCCCACGACTCAGTTTCTTTTGGCACAGGTTGCTAATGGCATCACTGTTATCAGAGGCAGACGCACAAAAAAAATGCCACACTGCTGAGCTTTGCAATGACAGCATAATGGTGGTGGCAAAAGCATGCATTGATTGGCAAGCTGTCTGGCTGACCCCGGGTGCCCATACATGCTGTCTGATTGTGCCACTAGCTCCTTGCGACGACCTCACCCTTCCTCCAACTCGTCTCCTCCTCCTCTCTGTCTCCCCATCTGAACTTTTCCCCTGTTCTTCTCGAGCGGGCACCCACGTGACATCCACGGACACATCATCATCATCAACCGCTTCACTTGTATCTGACAACTCAGCAAAGGAAGCAGCAGCGGGTACAACATCATCATCATCACACCATACGTCCATGTGTGTAATGTTGCTTGACTGAGACATATCCCTGCTATCTACATCCTCTGGCAATAAAGGTTGAGCATCACTCATTTCTTCCAACTGTTGTGCAAATAACTCTGACAGATCAAGTGAAGCGGCTGTGGTACTAGTGTTGGTGGTGGCAGCGGACGGGCGAGTGGTAACTTGAGAGGTGCCCGAAGCTGAGCTGAAGGAGGATTGTGCGTAAAGGTTCCGAGCAGAAGCTGTAGAAGATTGGGTGTCCTGTGTAAGCCAGTCAACTATGCCCTCAGAATTTTTCGAGTTCAGGGTACGTGGCCTACTGGCCTCTGAAGACTGGGCATTATTCTAGGGCCAAAGGAAATCACAGCACCACGACCACGATGGCCCCTGCGGGGTGGCCTGCCTCTGCCTTTTTTTTTATTAGTGGTACTATGTGTGCAAGTTAATGTGCCACCCTATATGAGTGGTGGGCAGTGGGCACAGTACAGTCTGTGGGCCTGACACTCACTGGCAGGCAACTGCAATTATATTACAGAGGAAAAATTTAGTGACTTTTATCTGCAAGGTACTGTCCCACCCTATATGAGTGGTGGGCACTGGCAGTGGGTACAGTACAGTCAGTAGGCCTGACAGTTACTGGCAGGCAACTGCAATTATATTACAGAGGAAAATTGAAATTACTTTTTTATCTGCAAGGTACTGTGCCACCCTATGTGAGTGGTGGGCAGTGGCAGTGGGCACAGTACAGTCAGTGGGCCTGACACTCACTGGCAGGCAACTGCAATTATATTGCAGAGGAAAAATTAAATGACTTTTTTATCTGCAAGGTACTGTGCCACCCTAATTGAGTGGTGGGCAGTGGGCACAGTACAGTCAGTGGGCCTGACACTCACTGGCAGGCAACTGCAATTATATTACAGAGGAAAAATTAAATGACTTTTTTATCTGCAAGGTACTGTGCCACCCTATATAAGTGGTGGGCAGTAGTCACAGTACAGTCTGTGGGCCTGACACTCACTGGCAGGCAATTGCATTTATATTACAGAGGAAAAATTTAATGACTTTTTTATCTGCAAGATACTGTGCCACCCTTTATGAGTGGTGGGCAGTGGGCACAGTACAGTCTGTGGGCTTGACACTCACTGGCAGGCAACTGCAATTATATTAAAGAGGAAAAATTAAATTACTTTTTCATCTGAAAGGTATTGTGCCACCCGATATAAGTGGTGGGCACTGACAGTGGGCACAGTACAGTCAGTGGGCCTGACACTCACTGGCAGGCAACTACAATTATATTATAGAGAAAAAATTAAATGAGGTGGGGGGGTCTGGGAGGGAGGGTATGCTGATTGGCTGGAATGTGTCTGCTGACTGTGAGGTACAGGGTCAAAGTTTGCTCAATGATGATGTATAGGGGGCGGACCGAACATCGCATATGTTCGCCTTCCGTGGCGAACGCAAAACTGTGGCGATTCGCCGGCGAATAGTGCGGGACATCTCTACTTACCAACTGACCGTTGTTAATGAGTTTTTTTAACTCCAGACCCAGAAATATGGGTTTGTAGTCATTTTTCCACTAATTTTGGTATAGTGTCCCCTGAAGAGCCCCCCCAAGTGACTGGGCGAAACATGTTGGAACAGGGTAGTTGTGATCTCACACATCCCACTACGTAACTACTTTTGCCTATCATTCTGATACTATCCTCAACCTCGTGGATTATATTATTATTCTGAAAGAAGCGGATACGGGTTTTAGACTCACCTTTTTTTGTATTTATACTATTTATTATTTTTGGTATGTTTCTTTGTTTCTGGTAAGGCTTAGGCTAGCATTTAGCATTGTCTAATGCTTCCTGATTAGGGCCTCCTTAGGGATCTGAGGAGGTTCTTGATACGGGATCGCCCCTAGCGGGGCGGCCATTCCGTTGTAGGTAGGATCATATAAGAATAGGGTCATCAACAGGGACAGATAATTACGTCACTGCCCACCTAAGAGACCCTATGACAACGTACATGTCCATCAGGAGCACTACCTTATATTTATTTTCTCTTTTTTTATGCTATATTTGTTGATTATTCACATTATATATTTTATTTTTTTGGGATATATCTCTTTTGGGGCAATTTTAATTTGAATATTAATAAAGGCTAAGTTTTAGTCGTAGTATGGTCCTCTGTGAATATATTTAGCATAAGACCCCATGGGATACATTACCCTCCCGACGGATTATTGTCGGTACTGTGAAGAATATATACAGCTACATACAGTAATTGCATTTATCCTCTAATGGAAAGACAGCTGGCAGAATAAGAACGTTGTTCTAGTGACACATTGCTGAAAAGCAACAAATGAATGAATGTCGAAGTATGGCTTCATAAGGAGGTTACCTACATTATATGAATTTAGATTTTATACAAGTAAGTTAATAGAATTTTACATCTGCCCCTAGCTCTATCTAGCTCTGAGCAATTATACAGAGCACACATGCTAACATGCAAAATGTGTGTAAGGAGCATTAAGAGTTTACTACTTTGACACTTCCATAAACACTTTATTGGACATATGGTAAAAACATGTAAACATTTGATTAAATCACAAGCAGGAATCATATGGATACTTCTCTTGAGGGAAAACAAACCTGTACTGATTTAAGAAGATACAGTAGTACCATATGTCATTTTAAAATTATAGCAATACTGTTATTGGATGAATATTTGTTATAACTTTTATTAAATAACAGCAATAATGTTGCATGAATTTTTGACTTTGGAAATATATTGCATGCCAGAAAATTGTTATCCTCTTCTATATACTTTAAATTATAAGATCCCCAAAATATAACGAGACACAAAAATGCTCCAGCTGTGAGATATTCTCCTGAGTTTATTAAAATGTGTCCATTTGTGTTTATACTATATAGTAATTAGCTGCAGCAGAAAGGACACATTGTCTGGGAAAGGACACCCCCCCTCTTCACAAGCTGCCGGCCTAAATAATTAACAGAGCAATGAATGAAAAGATCTTTATAGTCATGTGAGGTACATGGGTGGTTCTAAATGTGTTAGAAAGAGAAATATGTATGTGCTTTCTTATGTCTGATTATAAATTTTTACATCAATTATGTCATAATCTCTTTAAAGGGTATTCCAGCCTAATGTAAAAGAGTTGCTCTGTTAGTACATGGTATAAAGGGGTACAGTGTTGGGGTTCCTCCTGTGCTCCACTTTATGTCTCGACACAGCAGGAAATGGCTGGGAATGCCAGTAATTGGCCGCAGTCATTTCAAGAGAGGAGCAGGAAATGGAGGCAAGTAGGAACCCCGACACTGTCCGACTAGCATTGATGGGGGCTCAGTGAGGTGCACAGAATCACTTTTCTTTTTTTATACCATTTAAACCCAGGAGAATTCTTTTTGTTTGGGCAGGAACACTCCCTTAAGCCGCTCTGTATCAAGGTCTATAAAACCCTTTAGGACATGGAAGCTCTTTAACACTTTCTACAATAACATGGTTGGGGCAGCCCTCATTGTCTCTGCGCCATAATGATCGAGATTTAGGTACATAAAACTAAAGGCACAGTTCATAAAAGGATCTGCTTGATTTTTGTATAAACAGCAACACTTCTGTTTATAGTCCGTATCTGGTATTGCATTTCAGTCCCTTTCACTTAAAGGGCTAATGCACACGAGCAGGGTTTTTGACCGCATCCGTTCTGCATTTTTTGAGGACAAGGATAGGACAGTTCCAATAGAGGGCAGGAAGTTCAGTTTTACAAAATGTGGAACACACGGTATCCGGTCTCCGTGTTTTGCAGATTCACAATTTTCAGACTGCGAAAACAGCAACAACTGTGTGCATGAGCCCAAAGGCTGTGGACACCTTTGGGGAAAACTTTTGATTATTGTATTCTGTTTACTTAAGGTCTTCATTAAGCATTTTCACAAGTTTGTTTCAGCCTTTGAATTTGGTTTTGGTTTCTGCATTGGCATCTGTTTCTTCTTAACAGTGAATTTGTCAGACTGCTGCTCTGATGGCTCAATATGTAGCTTATCTTATTTAACAGTTCATAAACACTAATTTAAGCAACATATTTGTCAAACTAATAAGAATTTAGCTTAAATGAGTGTTTAGGAGCTGTCAGGGAACTAGAGATAAGGTCTACAGTACAAGCCGTCAGTGCAGCTCTCTGACGGATTAACTGAAGAGAAGGAATACTCTCCAGATGCAATGAAACTGAAAACTGTCAAGAAAAATCTTGAAAATGTTTTAATAAAGACCAACTGAAAAACATTTGTATTCCTAAATAAGTAAAATTTATTTTCTAAAAAAATTATTTTCTAAAAAAAGTAGATCCTTTTTTCTAATCTTTCTAACCATTTAAATGGCTGTTCTCAACTGTAGATCACTAACTTGGGTACAGATATGGACATCTCTTTGAATTTCCTGTTTTTGTAAGAAAGCTAAAAAATATTTATATTATATATATTTTTTTTTATCTGTTTCACACCTAGAATTTTAAAATACATAGCATTGTGAAAATCAGAGCACCTTACTGCAGTTGTGTTTTACTAAAAAAAACAAAAAAAACATAAACAGAATAAAGTCTCCTTAGAGAGAAAGTTCCTACTGAGTTACAAAGAAAATAGGTCTACAAATACAGTGTAACGCAAAAAGAAACATTACCTAAATCAAGCTGGAGAAGGTGTTCTACAGATACTTTGTAACTTCTGCTTGACAAATGATATTTTGGATAAATTATTGGAAAAGATAAATTCTGCTGCTTAGTTTCAGCTGCATTTCGACAGTGCTTTTATCGCGCCTCATGGAAAAATGATGTGTAGATTATATGAACAAAAAGTCCAATGTATAAATTATAGCCTGGGTCCTCGTATTTTATATGAGCTATAAAACTGCAAGTTCAAAGTCTCTGCTCCAAATATTCTTATAAGATGCTTCACAATTTACTGAAGGTTTCTGCCACAGCGACCCATTCCTACATTTACTGTACCACACTGCTTATATAACCCTATAATGATAATTGTATTTATACTTTTGATAATTTTTATCTAATAATTGTCTGACTTTACCTTATCGTCATCTAAGTATTGTTTGAGAAGAATCATGGTGGGTCAGAATGTTTTGCATCTCTAATAAAATACTTCAGTGTGATGGACTATCTAATGGACTCTACTATGTCTGGTCTATCTGTGGCCATCTCAACTCTATCTCAGTCTAGTTCTGAATCTTTAAATGGTTATCTGACTGTCTGTAACTGATGACTTATCCTTTGGATAAGGTGGGGTCCTGTGCCGATCAGCTGCTTGAGAAGGCACTGACGCTACTGTGATGACTGTGGCCTTCTTGCTGCTTACCCTAGGCCAGTGAGGTTATGACCATCAGTCACATCACCTAGGAGCAGCTCAGCCCAGTCACACAGTGTCCCACAAATATTTCAAAACTTACTGAGGAACTACTGGCCACGAAGATGGTGGTTCATGCTTGTTGTTTCCTCTTTTCTGCTTAACCAGTAAAATTGGTGATAGCACACAAGAATACCAAAAAACAGCATTGGATTTGGGTGCCTAGGGCCCATCAGTGAAGTTTATTTTACGGGCCCACTATACAGATACATTCAAATATTACCTGCTCACACCGCAGCAAGATGCTACCAGTTGATTGAATATGGGGTCCCTGAGAAGGTAGGTCCTGGGGAAAGAGGACACTGGCTAGCTTTCCTCTATAACTAAAATTCACCTCAGCTCTGATCATGTCTATAATAATGAACTAAGGATTTTATTTAATAATCTATCAGGTTTTTTATTTGAACATAGACTGGTTAAGGTGCTGTACATTGAATATATGTATGTAGTGCAGTACTGTAAGTCTCTACAGAGTTATGTGTCACTTGTGCAGGGGGTGGAAGACTAGGGGCCCATCTTGCTCAAGGGCCCACCGGGGGGAGCCAGTCCGAGCCTGCCTAAAAAGTCTGCTAGTAACAGTGGATACAAAACCTCTCAGACTCGAATTAAGTAGTGGCAAGTAATACATTTTATTATACCTTATCCCTCAATGTGGGCTGGATAGTCTTGCCAAGAGTAAGACCAATCCAATATGCAAAGTCTTCTTATGAAGTAGCTACCGGGTTATTGTAAACCTTAAAGGGGTTGTCAAGATTCCGAGCTGAATCCGGACATACCCATAATTTCACCCAGGCAGCCCCACTGATGTTAGCATTGGAGCATCCGTTTTACCGGCTAGGGCAGTGCTAAAGCCCGCCCATCAGTGCCAGTGATGTCCCCAGGCTCACTGCTGGGCGGAAGCCTCCGCCAGGCAGTCCTATGGAGAACCAGATCCATCACCGGAATTTCAGAAAATGCATTTGCCCTGCACGAATTCAGTATACCTTAAAATGGCAGCTTTGGGCACTTGGAGACATACAAGACCTGCTTTCTATCCAAATGGACAAAGCTAGCAAGCCTCAAAGTTGCCTGATTTGAGTTGGATAGCTTGGGGAACCTGTGCACCTAGATTGTTATCATTAGGGTGACAAAAGTTGTGCTTTTTTTTTTTTTTGGATGCCAGCTAACTCTTCTCTCACTGTTTAGGAGGGCTGCATAAAATATTTAAGTTTTCTAATTGTCCTAACATTATATTCAATAACCTTTCTATTCTGTCATGTAAACTAATTTGCATAAACTCGGGCATATGGGAAAGATGTGCAAATGAGCAGAATTTGCCATGTTTTTATGGTGAAACACAATTTGCATGTCTTTCCCATATGGCTAAGTTTATGCAAATGAGTTTGCCCTCCTCTGAACCCTCTCCAGCTGTGCTATGCTTGCCTTGTTCACAGGAGCCCAGAACTGTACCCAGTGCTCCACATGTGGTCTTACTAGTGATTTGTAAAGTGGCAGGACTATGTTCTCATCATGGGCATCTATGCCCCTTTTGATGCAAGCCATTATATTATTGGCCTTGGCAGCAGCTGCCTGACACTGGTTTCTACAGCTTAGTTTGCTGTTCACTAAAATTCCTAAGTCTTTTCCATTTCAGTGCTACACAGTGTTTTACCATTTTGTATGTACTGGTGACTTGCATTATTCCTTCCCATGTGCATAACCTTACATTTGTCCATGTTAAAACTCGTCTGGCACTTCTCTGTCCAAGCCTCCAATCTAACAAGATCCATCTGTAACAGCATACTGTCCTATTCCATGTTAATTACTTTACACAGTTTAGTGTAACATAGTAACATGGTACATAAGGCCGAAAAATGACATCTGTCCATCCAGGTGTGCCCGTCATCATGCTAGTTGATCCAGAGGAAGGCAATAAAAAACCTGTGAGGTAGAAGCCAATTTTCCCCACTTAACGGGAAAATAAAGTTCCCTCCCAACTCCAATCAGGCAATCAGAACTCCCTGGATCAACGACCCATCTCTAGTAGTTATAGCCTGTAATATTATTATACTCCAGAAATACATCCAGGCCCCTCTTGAATTCCTTTATTGTGATCACCATCACCACCTCCTCAGGCAGAGTGGTCCATAGTCTCACTGCTCTTACCATAAAGAATCCTCTTCTATGTTTGTGTACAAACCTTCTTTCTTCCAGACACAGCAGATGTCCGCTCGTCACAGACACAGTCCTGGGGATAAATAGATGATGGGAGTGATCTCTGTTCTGTCCCCTGATATATTTATACATAGTTATTAGATCTCCCCTCAGTCGTCTTTTTTCTAAAGTAAATAACCCTCATTTTGATAATCTTTCAGGGTACTGTAGTTGCCCCATTCCAGTTATTACTTTAGTTGCCCTCCTCTGAACCCTCTCCAGCTCTGCTATGCCTGCCTTTTTCACATGAACCCAGAACTGTACACAGTACTCCATGTGTGGTCTCACTAGCAATTTGTAAAGTGGTAGGACAATGTTCTCATCACAGGCCCCTTTTGATGCAACCCATTAGCTTATTGGCCTTGGCCGCAGCTGCCTGACACTGGTTTTTACAGCTTAGTTTGCTGTTTATTAAAATTCCTAGATCCTTTTCCATGTCAGTGTTACCGAGTGTTTTACCATTTAGTATGTATGAGTGACTTGCATTATTCCTTCCCATGTGCATAACTTTACATTTTTCAGTGGTAAACCTCAACTGCAACTTATCTGCCCAAGCCTCCAATCTATCCAGATCCCTTTGTAGCAGAATATTGTCCTCTTCAGTGTTACTTACTTTACACAGTTTAGTGTCATCTGCAAAAATTTATATTTTACTATGCAAGCCTTCTACAAGATCATTAATAAATATATTGAAAAGAATAGGGCCCAGTACTGACCTCTGAGGTACCCCACTTGTGACAGTGACCCAATCTGAGTGTGTACCCTTAATAACCACCCTCTGTTTTCTGTCACTCAGCCAGTTACTTACAGACATTTTCTCCCAGTCCGAGCATCTTTATTTTATATACTAACCTTCTATGTGGTACAGTGTCAAATGCTTTGGAGAAGTCCAGATATACGACATCCATTGATTCGCCGTGGTCAAGTCTAGAACTTACCTCCTCATAGAAATAAATTAAATTTATTTGGTATGGCCGATCCCTCATGAAGCCATGCTGATATGGCGTTATTTGCTTATTTCCGTTGAAATCCTCTAAGATAGCATCTCTCAGAAAACATTCAAACAGTTTCCCCACAACAGATGTTAAACTTACCGGCCTATAGTTTCCGGGCTCTGTTTTTGGACCCTTTTTGAATATTAGCACCACATTTGCTATGCGCCAATCCTGTGAAACATTCCCTGTCAGTATAGAGTCCGCAAATATCAGAAACAAGGGTCTGGCTATGACATTACTTAATTCCCTTTAGGATACGGGGGTGTATGCCATCCGGTCCTAGTGATTTGTATATTTTTATCTTTTTAAGTTGCTGTTGTACTTCTTCTTGGGTCAGACAGGACACTTTTAATGGGGGATTTATTTTTACATTCAGCATTTCATCTGACAGTTTATTTTCCTCAGTGAATACATTGGAGAAAAAAATATTTAACAGCTTTGCTTTATCTTCGTCGACCTCTGCAACTTTCCCCTCATTACTCTTTAAAGGGCCGACACCTTCAGATGTATACTTTTTAACATTTATATAATTGAAGAACATTTTGGGGTTAGTTTTACTCTCTTTGGCAATTAACCTATCGGTCTCTAGTTTGGCCACTTTTATTAGTTTTTTACTTGTTCTATTTTTTTCCCTATAGTTTTTCAGTGCTTCCTCGCTACCCTCCTGTTTTAGTGATTGATATGCTTTATTTTTGTCATTTATTGCTTTCTTTACATTTCTATTTATCCACATTGGTTTCTTTTTGTTCCTTAACCTTTTATTCCCATACGGTATGTACCTCTCACAATGAGATTTTAGGATGCTTTTAAAGATATCCCATTTTGTGGCTGTATTTTTCTTTTTGAGGACTTTGTCCGGGTTAGTTAGGCATCGCTTAGTTGGCAACATTTAGCTTTTTTGAATTTTAGTATTTTTGTTCCTCCCAGTAGAAATGCTCTTTTGAATGAAAATTGGAAGGTAATTACTTTATGGTTGCTTTTTCCCAGGTGTCCCCCTACCTGCACATCTGTTGTTCTGTCAGGTCTATTGGTTAATATCCAAGAATGGCCGTCCCTCTAGTCGGGTCCTGAACCAGTTGGGAAAGGTAATTGTCTTTGCCAAGAACCTGTTTCCTTTATGCGATGTACAGCTTTCAGTTTCCCAGTCTATATCTGGGTAATTGAATTCCCCCATAATAACCACCTCATTATGATTTGCGGCCTCGTCTATCTCGTTTAGTAGTAGATTTTCTGTGGACTCTGGTATATTAGGTTGTTTATAGTAAACTCCTATTAGTAATTTATTATTGTTTTGGGCTCCATGTATCTCTACCCACAGTGACTCCACATGTTCATGTCCCTCACTTATAGCTTCTCAGACTGTAGGCTTTAGACAGGACTCTACATAAAGGCCTCCCCCTCCCCCTCTCCGTTTTGACGATCCTTTCTAAACAGACTGAAACTCATAGCCATCATCCAGTCATGTCTCAGTTATTCCCACTATGTCATAGTCCTCCTCACACATCACTAATTCCAGTTCCCCAGTTTTGTTAGTCAGGCTTCTGGAATTAGTGTATATACAATTAAGAAGTTTTTGTATATTTTTAACCCTACACCTTTTCTTCTGAACTGTTTTAGTCCCTCCTTCCATTCCTCCCCCAGTCCTACTACCTTGCCCCAGGTCTCTATCCGCACATCTTCCCCTCCTATAATGTAATTACCCTCCTCCCAGTCCCTAGTTTAAACACTCCTCCAACCTTCTAGCCATCTTTCTCCCCAACACAGCTGCCCCTTCCCCATTGAGGTGCAGCCAATCCCTACGATAGAGCCTGTAGCCGACAGAGAAGTCGGCCCAGTTCTCCAGAAACCCAAACCCCTCCTTCCTACACCAGTTATTTTCTTGTGTGGCTCTTGTTACAGGGAGTATCTTGGAAAATACTACCTTTGAGGTCCTTGCCCTAAGCTTTTGACCTAAATCCTTGAAATCATTTTTAAGGACGCTCCACCTACCTCAAACTTTGTCATTAGTTCCCATATGGACCATGACCGCTGGATCTTCTTCAGCCCCTCCCAGTAATCTGTCAACCCGATCCGCGATGTGTCGAACTCTAGCACTGGGAAGACAGCACAATGTTCGTCGATCACGGTCTTTTGCAAAAATGTATATTTTACTGTGCAAGCCTTATATAAGATCATTAATAAATATATTGAAGATAATAGGGCCCAATACTAACTCTTAACTCTCTAACTAGTGACAGTGACCCCTCCAATACTCACCCCTGTGGTACCCCACTAGTGACAGTGACTCAATCTGAGTGTGTACTGTTAATAACCACCCTCTGTTTTCTATCACTGAACCAGTTACTTACCCCCATACACACTAGTTCTATGGCCAGTCCCCCTTGTAGCACATATACTCTGTTGGGAAAGCTTGAGAAAGACTATATAAGCGAATTGCATGCTGGAATTCTCTAATACTCATCATATCCTAATCAACTTTATGTGTAATTCACATTATCATTTTTTTATTTCTTGAAACAGAAAGAACTGTGGCCCTTAATAAATCACTGCTCCAATTTGATGTCACCTTCTTCTCTTTTTTTTTTACTGCACCCATTGTTAGAAACCACTTAACAAAATCATTAAGAAATTTTTCTTTAGGGAAACTTTTCATTCCAATATTTGCCATTGTCGATATAAGAAATGATCATTTTGAAACCTACCCTAGGAAAGTAATAATTAGGAAAATATGGTTTGATGAATGCACCACAGACCCTATGTAAGATAATAGCATATGTGATGCTTTAACAATTTGGACTGTTAGAGCTAGAATTGAGATGAGATGATTTGCTGCACTGTAAAGTCATTTTATCTTTCTCTTTTTATTTTGTGTTACATCAAAGAGAACGTTCACCTTTTTGGAAACAGTGTAATTTCCTGTTTCCCAAGCAACAGCTAGACTGTAAGAATCAGGACCAGGGCCAGCTCCATCTTTCTGACAGCATCTGTCCTGTCTGCAGACAACTGGAACGTTGCCTTGGGCCATTAGTTAGTTTTGATTAGTTAGACACTGGGTTAAAAGCCGTAGGCAGCGGCATTGCACAATGAAGTCCCCGGTACCATGAGGATATTCTCATTTGGTAACAAGGATTTTGTCCTTGAGTAACTCTTCAAGCTTCATTCCTAGTCGTGAAAATGTTTTTCATCAATAATTTCTAATCTGCCTTACATTGCTTGCTAGACCCATCTTAAAGAAGAGGTAATTTCTTACCAAACACCAATTAAAATGATAGTCAATTAGGTGAATTTTAATTAATTTTCATTCAATTTCTTTTGATCAGTCGTTGATGTTACCGTTTCATAACAACCTGCAGCCACCCACTTAAAGGGGTTATCCCTTGAAAAGTATTCCCACACAATAAATAAGCAATTTCAAATGAAGTGTTATTTCAATATACATGTAATAAAAATCTATATATTTTTTATATCAATTGCATCTTCTTTTCTGGTAGCACCCCCTGCTGTTTCTCCTGTTAAGTTCTGGTCCACCTTCTACTCCATTCATGGATGGACTGACATGCTTAATGGCTTTCCTGATCCCTGCCGCCCTTCAGCGGAGACCGTTTCAGACTGGGGTTGCCTAGGGTCCACCAGTGGAACTGATTCCAGGGGCCCACCATATAACTACATGGAAATGTTAGGGTACGCCCATATGGGATATGACATCACTATGACCTCCTGTGCTGGGTCTCACAAGATGATGTGATCACACGAGACCCAGCGCAGGAGGTCAAGGTGATGCCATCTCGAACTTTTGTACTGCTTCATAGGCTTCAGGTCTGGTGGCCTGAGGCCTATTAGACTGAACTGCTGGGACAGGAGCCATAGGCTCCAATACCTCACTGTCACCCACAGGCAGCGGCACTTTGCAGCAAGCAATTGGGGCTGACTAACAGCCCAACGAGGACTTTTACCTGCTACACAGTGAGCCTATCTGAGCCTGAGTGGAGAAGTAAATTAGGGGGCATTGCGTACCATGGTACTATTTGTTAATGCAATTGCTTTGGCAGTGTGTGAGGGATTATTTTCTATGCAGGGGAGAAAAAACAAAGTAAATTGCTTTGTGGGAGCAAGAGCAGATTGTATTGCACTCTTTCAAGAAGCAGGTGCTTTACAGTCACATGGGATGAGCTGCTGCCCACCCAGAGAAAGTGAAGAGACAAGAGCTGCAGAGGGATGAGTTGAAAATTACACAGAAAAGCAATGTTTTGGCATTAGCATTGTTAAAATAATGGTATCCGTTACTCTATATTACTCTCTCTCTCTCTCTCTCTCTCTCTCTCTATATATATATATATATATATATATATATATTTATAATTATTGTGTGGGATAACTCCTGTTATCTGCCCAATGTAAATGAACCTTAAAACTTAATTTAGAAAAGTAAGGTGGCATCAGAACATTTTGAATTCTGATACCTTTAAGATGGTATGTCTTGGTATGCACAAGAAAAAATGTCAGATATGAATTTGAGATAATATATTTTGTTTTTATAAGCAGGAGGGTTTGACAGGTGCCAAATGATGCCAAAGAATGGCTTCGCTTTTTCCACTTATTCCAGACTGGTGAGAACATTTTGACTTGACTTGTGAAGGTGGAAATGAGATCTTTTAATTTATATTGCGTTGTTATATACTTAGCTTTTCGATATGATGTGAGATTGGCAGGGTAAGGTTGGTTAAATATCTAATCTTCTGTCACAGGCTTCATTTCGTCCTATAGATGTATTTGTATTAACATTTCATCAGCATGCAAAGAAAATAAGTATTCCTTCTAACATGGCAGCTGAGATACAATTAAATTAGTTTTCCCCGTATTGTAAGGTAAGCCTGATAAAATGTAGCTAGGCTGTAGGCACATGAGTTTAAGGATTTAGGCTTGTATATCATAATTTGTTTTGTGCACCATGATAGCTCTCTGAGCACACAAACATATTAGAGCTCCATAATACTTCTGAGATCTGTGCAGCCTTCATATGGCAACTGCAGACTTCAATGGTGCCCTATTTCACCTCATTATGTACCCTCCATTGGGTGACATATTCTTGAGCTACTCTCTGGAGGTGAGTACTACAGCGTCGTACCATTTATGTCAGTGCAATTGCTCGTCCAACTTTTAGAGAGAAAGTAGGACCTGCTAAGGAAAAAACAAGACCAAAATCCTAACAACTTTTCTAAGCTACTGAAGGGGTTGTCTAAGATTTTTAATTATCTCAGACATCCACTTTTCTTGTATTACATCTGCACATTACATGAGCTTTAGGCCTCATGCACACAAACGTATTTTCTTTCCGTGTCCGTTCTGTTTTTTTTGCGGACCATATGCGGAAGCATTCATTTCAATGGGTCTGCAAAAAAAATGGAAGGTACTCCATGTGCATTCTGTTTCCATATGTCCATTTTTCCGTTCCGCAAAAAAATAGAGCATGTCCTAATTTTTCCAAGTTTGCGGACAAGGATAGGCATTATTACAATGGATCCGCAAAAATAACGGATCCGCAAAAAAAACAGATGCCATACGGAACGTCATCTTTTTTTTGCGGATCCACAATTTGCGGACCGCAAAACACATACGGTTGTGTGCATGAGACCTTACATTCAGGAATTTTCTTGACCCTGCCTTATCTTGGTACATTTAATTGAAGAAAACCCTAATGTGTCCTGCAGTCCACCTTTGTGGACTCATTTATTCACAGCAGATGCTTATAGATGTGTCATCCTTACCTTAGCTCGAATCTGGTTAGAACTCCAATTTTTGATTAAACAAATTCAACATAATATCAAGACATACTAGCAAAACTCTTGGCAAGGTGCAACACACATCACAACCACTAAGTAGTCACACACAAAAGATAGACATGTCGTGATACCATATATCAAAATCTTGTGTTTTTTTAACCCCTTAGTGACCAGCCTGTTTTGGGCCTTGCTGACCAAGCGTTTTTTTTTCCTTTTTTCATCGTCGCATTCCAAGAGCTATCACTTTTTTATTTTTCAATCTATATAGCTTTATGAGGGCTTTTTTTTTGTATTGTCGTTTTTAATGGTGCCATTATGGGGTACACATAACTTTCTGATTAACTTTTATTAACTCTTTCTGGAAGGGAGATTGGAGATGGGAAAAACAGCAATACTGCCACTACGTTTTTACGTTATTAATTTTACGACATTTATTTTTCGGTATATATTCATATGTTAAATAATATAATATCTTAATGATTACAGTGATACCAAACACATATAGTTTTTTTTTTTACGCTCTACTACTTTTTTGCAATAAAACCCCCCTTTTTTTAAAAGAAAAAATGTTTTTGCATTGCCGCTTCCCAAGACCCATAACTTTTTTAGTTTTCATTTTATGGAGTAGTGTAAGGGCTTGATTTTTACCGGACGACTTGTATTTTTAATTGGTGTCATTTTGGAGAAAATTGCACTTTTTGACCGCTTGTTATTACGTTTTTTCGGTGGCAACTAAGAATAAATTAGCAATTCTGTCTTTTTTTTTATTCATTTTTACTGCGTTCACCGTAGAGGATAATTTATGTGATATTTATGTGTTCTGGGTCGTTATGGATGTGGCAATACCATTCCTATGGGGGATATTTTTTTGGGCTGTTTTTTTAATTGAAAAGCGTATTTTCAATGGGAAAAACATTATTTTTTTATTTAATAAAAGTGTTTTTTTTTTCCGTTTTTTTTTACCACTTAATTGTTCCACAAGGGGACTATAACAGACAGTATTTTGATTGCTTTTAAAATGCTATTCTAACATTGACTAGCAGGCTGTGCTAGAGATGCGCCGCCGGATAAAAATTACTGAAGGCTGGTCTGAGGCCTACATCAGACCCCTGCTAGCCTTCACACACTTTGGCACCCCGCGATCGCATTTGCGGGGTGCCGATGGCAGACAAAGGGAGTCCGATCTCTCTGTCAGCACTTTACATGCAGCAGGCGCAATTGCATGTAAAGTGTTAAACAGCCCGGATCAGCACTCCTGCCGGTCTGGGCTGTAGAGCAGGGGTGTGGTTCTCATATGAGAGACGGGTCCCTGCTCCCCGCTGCACGGGAGAACAGTGCAGTGCTTAGACTGGGCAGCGATAAAAAAGCAGCGGCCCAGCCTAAGGCCCATTAGTGATTGCCGTAAAAAGGTGTATGGGTGGTCACTAAAGGGTTAAAAGAAGTCTGAAGTCTTAACATTTGACTATGCTAAACTGCTGACAACTATAGGTAGGGGCTGGGGAAAGCAGTACAAATATACACTCTCATTCAGAGCAGTGTTAATATGAACTTTTATTCTGTGCTCAGGTGCCCAGGAGTGCCAGCTTCATTGTGAAGTGCTCTCTGCTCTCTATATTGAGCCACGTTAAGGTCCTTCCCCTCTGCTCTCAGTGACAACTGTAGCATTCAACCAGCAGAGAGTACTTCACAGTGAAGCCCCACTTTAAGTTATTGCAGGTGCAGAATCTGGCAGAATGAAAGTTACTACTCACAGTACTCCTGATAATATACTCCAAAAAATGTCCGTTTGTACTGCTCTAATCAGCCCTTTCTTATTGCTGTCAAGAGTTCAGTATGTTTAAAATGTTCTGACAAACTCTCTTTATGAAAAACTGGTCATCTAGTGCCACTCATTTTGTGATATGTTTAGCCACAAGGTAAGGTAAGGAAGAATACATCTGTAATTTTCATTCATCTGCCATACCATAAAAATCTATATATTTTTAGCATAAGTACAATTAAACAAACAGAGATTTAGCCAATCTTACTCCTAAATTATGCGTGTCACTCGGCCAATTCCAGGTTGCTGAAGCTATTATAACATTTTAGTAACCATCCTTAAGTGGCCAATTAAATAGAGATTTATTACTATTATTAGTAAAATCAATAGGTATTGTGTTTTACAAAGCAGAGTCAATTGTAGGCTCTATTATTTTGTTTTACACTCTTATTAACGGTCACAGGGAGAATTAGGCAATTGATGAAATATATTTCTATTTTATGTACTGTGGACCTGGATATTAAAAATATTAATTTAATATACTGATTTCAATTCCGCACATTGGGTTAAAGCAAATATCTAGCCTAATGACGGGACATGGCAGACTTGATTAAAGTGTCATTGTACTTTGAAAAAACCTTTGATAGGTCAAAGGTAGAGATGAAAGAATTTCTCCAAAATTCGATTTGGATAGTTCTCCGAATTTTCCAAAAACATATGATTCGATCCAAATTGATTTGCGTCGAATTACGTTAAAAAATGCTATTTCCTGGCTGCAGATAGCCTGTATAGTTGTGTAGAACACTATGCCTTGCAGTAACACGCATAGGGAGTCTGCTGTGGTAGTGAAACAATACTGTAAGTCAGTATGACACGCACATGACAGGCGTCGCTCTTAGAATCATTGCACACTTCACTTATTTGGGCAGCTACGGGGCCAAAACTGACCAAATAAGGCCAATGTTAGCACTAGGTATAAAGAACCGTGCAGAGGCCCAAGATCTTACTGCAGCATGAAAGAGTGCACTCCTTTTACACCGTCGTCAGCTGATTCCACTTAGATATCTACAGAACCTGTTCTATTAAATGCTTATACAAGTAGAGCGCCCCCCCCCCCCGACAGAGTGGAAAGGGTCAGCAGTAAGTTTGTGTTGACGTCACTGATTATTTTGCCCTTCCTCTCACCCGTCAGAGCAATAACCACCAAGAGAACGGATCCTGTCTGTTGAGTATCCGCCATCACTCAATCAGCATTTGGTCAGTTATCCATCAGTATTGCTAATGCTGAAAAAAAAAAAACAGTAGAGTTCCCTTGACAGAGTGGAGAGGGTGTAAGCAACTTTTTGTTGACGTCATTGATTATTTTGCCCTTCCTCTGATCCATCAGAACAATAACCCCCCCAAAAAAATGCATCCTGTTTGTTTAACATCCACCTTTACTCATTCAGCATTTGGTCACCAATCCATTATTATTGCTAAAGCAATAGATCAGAAGAAGGGTCAAATAAATGATGATGTCAACCAGGCCAAAAAGGCAAAATAGTGGCTCAGTCATGGAGTGGGGAGGGTGAGAGAACAGCTTGAGAAGTCCATAGAGTGGCCCAATGACATAGTGTTGAAATAGCAGCAGCACGAGGAAACCACAGAGTGGCCCAGTGACATAGTGGTCAGGTGGCAGAAGCAGCAGCATGAGGAGACCACAGATTGGCCCATTTACATGGTGTTGAGGTGGCAGAAGCATAAGGAAGCCACAGACTGGCCCAGTGACATAGTGTTGAGTTAGCAGCAGCATGAGGAGGCGACACACTGGCAAGGTGACATAGTGTGTAGGTGACAGCAGCAGCAGCATGAGGAACCCACAGAGTGGCCCAGTGACATAGTGTTGAGTTAGCAGCAGCATGAGGAGACCACAGACTGGCCCAGTGACATAGTGTTGAGTTAGCAGCAGCATGAGGAGGCCACAGAGTGGCCCCAGTGACATAGTTTTGAGTTAGCAGCAGCATGAGGAGACCATAGAGTGGCAAGGGGAAGTAGTGTGGGGATAGCAGCAGCAGCAGCGTGAGGAGGACACAGAGTGACCCAGTGACATAGTGTTGATTTAGCAGTAGCATGAGGAGACCACAGAGTGGCAAGGTGGCATACTGAAGTTTGGAGGTGGCATGAGGAGGCCACAGAGTGGCACAATAACAGAGTGTGGAGGTGGCAGCAGCATGAGGAAGACACAGACTGTTGAGGTGACATAATCTGGAGGTGGCAGCAGCAGCAGCATGAGGAGGCTACAGAGTGGCACAATGAGAGTGTGAAGGTGGCAGCAGCAGCATGAGGATACCTGAGTGGTGAGGTGGCACCAGCATCAGTAGACCACAGAGTTACCCGGTGACAGAGTGGTGAGTTGGGTGGCAATAACAGTACCCACTGATGATGGTGGGTGTAAGAAGGAGCACTTGGCATCAGATTTATCAGCACAGAATAGTAGCTGAGGCAGGTAGCCAGAAGAAACCGGTCTCTTGTCAAAGTGTTGGTGTGGATAATCTAGTCTGATGCATCAGGCATTGGTGTTTGAAAATCCTTGCTAATCCACTCCTGATTCATCTTGACAAAGGTCAGTCTCTCCACATTTTGGGTGCACAGGCGAGTTCTCCTTGAGGTAATTATGGCCCCCAACACACTAAATACCTGCTCTGATGCCACACTACTGGCCTGTCAGGACAGCTTTTCCAGGGTAAACTCGCCCAGTAGTAGCCACAAATCCAGTTTAGCTGCCTATTAGTCCAGCCAGGATGCGACTGCAACCGGGCCCGGTGGGGGTGGAGGGGCCGCAGCCCTGCAGCCCCACAGCTCTGCCGCCCCGCTGCAAGTGATTTTAAAATTGTTAATTGTAAATGGCCAGTCGTCAGATCCCGGCCTCTGAGAGCAGTTACACCGCCCCACCACCCTCGGCCCCACCTCCACCCATCCAGGCCCTGATGCTGCTTTCTTGCTGTGATCTCGCGCCGGGTCTCACAGGATCAAGAGACGCACAACGGAAGACAGGATTTTGGGAGGCTCAGGCTGCGACTGCGAGCGAGAGCAAGATGGCAGGAGCAGAGCAGTGTCACTCTCAGAGCGAGGTAAGTATTTTTTTTTTTTTATGTGGACACTGCTCCCTGGCTGGCTGCCTAATAATAACTCACAGGGGGGCACCGCACCTGGCATGGATGGCACTATATAGCAGGCACTGGCAGCAAATCCCTCATAGGGACCTGGCCCTGGGGGAAAAATCATAAAAAAAAGGGGAAAACATATATAAACAGTGAGGACAAAATGGAATATATACAGAGGGGGAAAAATGGATATATAATATATCCATTTTTTCCCCTCTGTATATATTCCATTTGTTTGCCTACACTGTATATATTTGTTTGCCCCTATATATTTTATGATTTTGCCCCCAGGGCCGGGCCCCTATGAAGGATTTGCTGGCGGAGGCTCAAGGGGGCGGGGGATGGGTTGTCGGCTAGCAGGGGGTGGAAGCTTGTGTGGGGGGGGGGGCAGAAGCTCACAGGGGGGAACAGGCCTAATTCAAAGTTTGCCCTGGGGCCCATAGAACTCTAGTTATGCAGCCGAGTCTAGCGGATCTTCAATGTGGGGTGGCATGGTGCTGTCCAAGTATGCCACCACCTGCTGGTTCAGGTTCTGCTCCAGGTCTAGCTGCTGCTTGTTAGTGTTGATCACGAATATTCAAATTGTGAATTTTAATTGAGATTATCGGCACTTCGAGAATTCGCGAATATTTAGAATATCTCAAAATATATTTGTAATCGCGAATATTCGTTGTTTTTTAAAATACCAGTCCATGCGAAAAAATAATGCCTGAAGATCAGGAATTCGCGAATTTGTGAATATATGGCGAATATTCGCCCAAATATTAGCGAAATATCGCAAATTCGAATATTGCCCCTGCTGCTCATCACTACTGCTTGTGAGTATTTTCTTCACTAGGCGGGTTAAAAAAGCTGCTCAGATTTGTGAGAGGATGGACGATGGTGCAGATAGGCAGCGCCAAACTGACTACATAGGATGTCTCTATATTAGTTCAGTTTGTCTTCCCTCTCAGCGGGTGTAAAAAAGGCCCCCATTTTGGACCGGTAACAAGGGTCCAACAAGGTAGAGAGCAGAAGTCATCCCTCTGCCGAATGATGACAATTCGTCTGTCACTACGCAAGCAAGTGAGCATGCAGCGGGCCATTTGCGCAAGTGACTCGGAGGAACTCCCTACCTCCTTCTCCACTGCATACTGCCACGGTGTGCCTGGGTCATCTGCCTCTTCTTCCTCATCTTCTCCTTGCTCCTCTGCTGTTCCTGCTTCTCCTCTCCTGTCACCTGCCACCCATTTTGCTACACATTGCTTGTGCTCCAATTTCCTCCTTCTCCTTCAGTTCAGCCCCCACAGGGCTCATGTGGCCGTGAGATGTAGATGCCACGTCTCCAGTCCCATGACCAGCCAGATTTACCAGCATCTCTTCCAGGATATGAAGCAGTGGAATGATGTTGTTCATCCCGTAGTCCTGGCGACTGACAAATAACGTGGCATCCTCAAAGGGCCTGAGCAAACGGCAGGTGCCATGCATGAGCTGCCACTGGCTGACATCGAAGTTACACAGGGAGGTACTCCTGTCCGCTTGAATCATCAGGAAATATGGCCTTTCTCTGTTCGTATAGTCAGTCCAACATATGGAGGGTGGAATTCCAAAGGGTGCAAACGTTGCATATCCCATGTTGGGGGACGCCGTTCTGCCGCTGCAGCTCAAGGAGGGTGTGCTTGGTGGTGTACGAGTGGCTGAAGTGCATGCACAGTTTCCTGGCCATTTTTAGGATGTCTTGCAGATGGGGACTTTAGGAACCGCTTGACAACCATATTGAACACGTGTGCCATGCAGGGTGCATGGCTCAGCCCTCTTGACGCAGCGCCGACACCAAGTTCTTTCCATTGTCGGTCACCATGGTTCCGATTTTAAGTTGTCGCGGAGAAAGCCAGGATTCGATTTCATGATGAATGACACAGAGCAGTTCCTCCCATGTGTGACTCAGTTCACCCAGGCAAACGAGGTGTAGAACAGCGTGACACCACAGTGCCCTGCACATGTGGTATGCTGGAGGAGCACTGTGAATTGTCCCTGCAGTGGAGGCTGAGGACACTGTGGTGGATGAGGAGGCAGAGGTGGGCATTGACGCAGGACCGACGGTGTGACAACATGGAGGTGGATGCAGCATCACCTGGCAGGAACCACATTTACCCAGTGGGCCATAAAGGACATATATTGTCCTTAACCGTAGTTGCAGCTTCACACGTCGGCGCTGCCTTGCACTTTGGCAGACACCGACAGCCTCAAGGACTGGCCCACCTTCTGTTCTGCATATTTGTGCAAGGCTGGTACAGCTTTTTTGGCAAAGAAATGATGGCTTGGGACTCTCCACCTCGGCTCGGCACAAGCCATCAGTTCTCTGAAAGGTTCAGAGTCCACAGCTCCCTTCGGCTGAGGTGGTAAAGCCTTGACTGCCTGAAATCAGGTGTGTTCCACTGGGTGATGCAGTGGTTGCTGCGGCAGCCTGGACCACCACATTGGAGCCACAGTTCTCCCAGGCTACTTTATGGTGACGCTGCATATGTTGACACAGGGCCATTCGGCAAATTGCCATGTTCACCTCCTCCGGTGGCTTAACAAGAAACTGCCACACCGCCGAGTAGGTGATTTTACCCCCAACACTCCGCACTGACTGACTGCTAACACTGCTGCTTCCGTGAAACCCTGCACCACTAAGTGGGTGGTCTACCCCAGGCACGTTTGGCTCCCGACCTCCCACTTCTGCCACCCTGCTGACTCCCGGCCATGCTACAAACTTGCTGGCTCCTCAACTGCCTCACATGCAAGCTGCCACTATCTTCTCCCAATGATGATGAAGCCCCTAATTTACCAGGCACCCAAGTGAGATCAGCTACATCATCATTATCGAGTACTGTCTGCACGTCACTGATGTCCTCCTCAATGGTCTCTAAGCCAGGAGCCTGACTGCTCGCTACACCAGGTCCAACGCCACTCTCCTCATCAATACTTGCCCATCTACCAGAGGAAGCGCCAGATATCTCCTCCAGATCATGGCTGGGCAGTAGCTGCTGACTGTCCTCTAGTAGCTCGTCCTCGCTGTATAGTGGAGCTGAGCCCACAGCATATACAGTAATACTTCTCTGGCTGAGGGAACAGAAAAGGACAGAGGCAGGTTAAGGACAGGTGAGGGCACAGGGCCTGCTCCTGGGCCATGCCAACTAAGGGTTGTGTCTGACGGACCCACCGACCATTGGCTGGGGGTGTCTGATGTCACTTGGGAAGAAGTGGATGACCGAGTCAACCATTCAAGAACCGTTAAGTTGCTGGTAAAGACACGACTGCTAGATGACACCGGGAGTTCATGCCTCTCGAAGTGACCCCTGCTGCAATGCCCCCTTACTCTGCTGCGACCAGTGCCTGCGTCAGAAACAATTAGGCCTCTGCCCCTGTCACTTCTCTGTCTGACATACTGTAACATCAAATAAAAAAATAATTACCCCAAAAAAGCTGTAATTTTCTCCCTTCACTACACAATGGCTAATAAACCCATTTTTCCCACTAATACAACTCACAAAACCCTTTAAAACATATAACTGCACTGCTGAACGGAAAATAATACATTTTTTTCCACTAATACACCCCAAAAAAATCCTGCAAAAAAAAGGGCTTATTAGCCATTGTGTGGTGAAGTGAGAAAATTACAGCCTTTTGTGGTGTATATTAGTATTAAACAAAAAGTATTATTTGCCATTCAGCTGTGCAGTTATAGTGTATGTTCTAAAGCCTTTTTTGGGGTGAATTACTGGAAAAAAATACGGGCTTATCTGACTTTAAGCAGTGCAGTTATATGTTCTAAAGCCTTTTCTGGGGTGTATTAGTGGAAAAAAAGAGAATATTAGCTGTCCAGCGCAAAAAAGGGTTCATTAGCAGTTGTCCACGGACAATCGGTATACACCAGTTCCTATGGCGCTGACTTGCAATGACGGCTGCGATTGTGGTAAGCCGTACTCTTCCCGCTACAATCTGAATAACTAGCAATTTAATATACCAATATCGTGCCCTATCTCCACTGAAATGCCTCTATTTTGCCCCCTGGATGCAATATAAACACTTCATACACGAGCATATTCTTCTAGATAATACCTTTTTATCTCTCGGTAGTGTTGAGCGAACAGTTCGAGCATCGTTCGGGTTCGTACCGAATTTTGGGGTGTCCGGGACACGGACCCGAACTCTGACATTTTCAAAAAAGTTCGGGTTCGGGTCCGTTGTTCGGCGATTTCTTCCCGCTTTCTGAAGGGCTGCACAGCAGCCAATCAGCTAGCGTTTTACTTCTTGCCCTAAGAGCCCATCACAGCCATGCCTACTAATGCCATGGCTGTGATTGGCCAAGTGCAGCATGTGACCCAGCCTCTATTTAAGCTGGAGTCACGTAGCACCGCACGTCACACTGCTCTGATTAGTGTAGGGAGAGGACGCAGCTTCTGTGAGGGTGAGATTAGGCAGGGAAAAGTAAGCAACAGCACCTAATGAACGGATCGATCTACAGCTGTGAATGATTGAACTTCTGCTAGTTACTTGCTCACTGGTTTTTAGGCTGCTCAGAGCGTTTTTCTGTCACTTATTTTCTGGGTTGATCGGCGGCCATTTTGTGACTTGTGGTGCACCAGAAGAAGCTGCCACCAAGTCCATCAATCCATCAATACTAGTTTTTTTTTTTGCTATATCCTACATCAGGGGCTTGCCTGTGCTAATTGTCAAACCTAGAAACTCAGGATAACAATTTCTATATTTTATTAAGGGGTTAAATAAAATTGCCCAAATACCAATCCCCTAAATCTGGTGTTCCAGCTTTGGCTAGACAAGTATAATACTGTCTGCTGTCTGGCAAAGGATAGATTATTTTCTGTGGTGAAATTCAATTGCCAAAATAGCAATACCATAAATCAGTGGTTTCAGCTGTGGCTGGCAAAATAGAATAGTGTCCGCCAAAACATATATTTTGTTCTGGGATGAAATTAATCTGCCAAAATAGCAATACCCTGAATCTGGTGTCCCAGCTGTTGCAGGCCAGATTTCATAGTGTCTGCCAAAACATATATTTTGTTCTGGGGTGAAATTAATCTGCCAAAATAGCAATACCCTGAATCTGGTGTCCCAGCTGTTGCAGACCAGATTTCATAGTGTCCGCCAAAACATATATTTTGTTCTGGGGTGAAATTCAATTGCCAAAATAGCAATACCATAAATCAGTGGTTTCAGCTGTGGCTGGCAAAATAGAATAGTGTCCGCCAAAACATATATTTTGTTCTGGGGTAAAATTCTATTGCCAAAATAGCAATACCATAAATCAGTGGTTTCAACTGTGGCTGGCAAAATAGAATAGTGTCTGCCAAAACATATATTTTGTTCTGGGGGAAATTAATCTGCCAAAATAGCAATACCCTGAATCTGGTGTCTCAGCTGTTGCAGGCTAAATTTCATAGTGTCTGCCAAAACATATATTTTGTTCTGGGCGGAAAATAATCTGCCAAAATAGCAATACCCTGAATCTGGTGTCCCAGCTGTTGCAGGCCAGGATTCATAGTGTCTTGCAAAAGATATATTTTGTTCTGGGGTGACATTCAATTGCTAAAATAGCAATACCCTGAATCTGGTGTCCCAGCTGTTGCAGGCCAGGATTCATAGTGTTCGCAAAAACACATATTTTGTTCTGGGGTGACATTCAATTGCCAAAATAGCAATACCCTGAATCTGGTGTCCCAGCTGTTGCAGGCCACGTTTCATAGTGTCCGTCAAAACATATATTTTGTTCTGGGGTGACATTCAATTGCCAAAATAGCAATACCCTGAATCTGGTGTCCCAGCTGTTGCAGGCCAGATTTCATAGTGTCTGCCAAAACATATATTTTGTTCTGGGGTGAAATTAATCTGCCAAAATAGCAATACCCTGAATCTGGTGTCCCAGCTGTTGCAGGCCAGATTTCATAGTGTCCGCCAAAACATATATTTTGTTCTGGGGTGAAATTCAATTGCCAAAATAGCAATACCATAAATCAGTGGTTTCAGCTGTGGCTGGCAAAATAGAATAGTGTCCGCCAAAACATATATTTTGTTCTGGGGTGAAATTCAATTGCCAAAATAGCAATACCATAAATCAGTGGTTTCAACTGTGGCTGGCAAAATAGAATAGTGTCTGCCAAAACATATATTTTGTTCTGGGGGGAAATTAATCTGCCAAAATAGCAATACCCTGAATCTGGTGTCCCAGCTGTTGCAGGCCAGGATTCATAGTGTCCGCAAAAACATATATTTTGTTCTGGGGTGACATTCAATTGCCAAAATAGCAATACCCTGAATCTGGTGTCCCAGCTGTTGCAGGCCAGGAATCATAGTGTCCGTCAAAACATATATTTTGTTCTGGGGTGAAATTCAATTGCCAAAATAGCAATACCCTGAATCTGGTGTCCCAGCTGTTGCTGCAGGCCAGGATTCATAGTGTCCGCAAAAACATATATTTTGTTCTGGCCTGGGGTGAAATTCAATTGCCAAAATAGCAATACCATAAATCAGTGGTTTCAGCTGTGACTGGCAAAATATTATAGTGTCCGCCAAAACATATATTTTGTTCTGGGGTGACATTCAATTGCCAAAATAGCAATACCCTGAATCTGGTGTCCCAGCTGTTGCAGGCCAAGTGTAAATCTGTCCATAAAAGAATACCTTTCATCCAGGGCCTAAATACTAGCCCTAAAAGAGATATTCCCCTAAATCAGTGGTTACTGCTGTGCCTGGATTAATGTAATACGCTACATAAACAAATAGGCAGATAGTGTTAGGTGCCTGTAAAAAAAGGCCTAAATTTGAAATCAATACATTGGGCCAAATATTTTTTTCCTTATTGTGGTGCTTGGTGAACGGTAACATTGAGGAAAACATCTAGTAAGGGACATGGACGCGGTCGTGGTGGTGTTAGTGTACCCTCTGGTGCTGGGAGAGGACGTGGCCATTCTGCAACAGCCACACGTCCTAGTGAACCAACTACCTCAGGTTCCAGTACCCGCCAGAATTTACAGCGATATTTGGTGGGGCCCAATGCCGTTCTAAGGATGGTAAGGCCTGAGCAGGTACAGGCGCTAGTCAATTGGGTGGCCGACAGTGGATCCAGCATGTTCACAACATTATCTCCCACCCAGTCTTCTGCAGAAAGCGCACAGGTAGCACCTGAAAACCAAGCCCATCAGTCTGTCACATCACCCCCATGCATATCAGGGAAACTGTCAGAGCCTCAAGTTATGCAGCAGTCTCTTATGCTGTTTGAAGACTCTGCTGGCAGGGTTTCCCAAGGAAATCCACCTAGCCCTTCCCCAGTGGTGGAAGACATAGAATGCACTGATGCACAACCACTGATGTTTCCTGATGATGAGGACATGGGAATACCACCTCATCGGAGTCCGCACGTCTCTGATGATGACGAAACACAGGTGCCAACTGCTGCGTCTTTCTGCAGTGTGCAGACCAAACAGGAGGTCAGGGAGGAAGACTGTGTGGAAGACGATGCCGGGGACGATGAGGTCCTAGACCCCACATGGAATGAAGGTTGTGCCACTGACTTTCATAGTTCAGAGGAAGAGGCAGTGGTGAGACCGAGCCAACAGCGTAGCAAAAGAGGGAGCAGGGGGCAAAAGCAGACCAGCCGCCGCCAAGAGAGTTCGCCTGCTACTGGCCACCGCCACCAGGGACCGAGCACCCCAAGGCAGCTTTAAGGAGTTCCCTGGCATGGCACTTCTTTAAACAATGTGCTGAGGACAAGAACCGAGTGGTTTGCACGCTGTGCCATCAGATCCTGAAGCGAGGCATTAACGTTCTGAACCTTGAGCACAACCTGCATGACCCGGCATCTACATGCAAAGCATGAACTGCAGTGGAGTAAACACCTTAAAAGCAAGGAACTCACTCTGGCTCCCCCTGCTCCCTCTTCTGCTGCTGCCTCGGCCTCTTCCTCCGCCTCGGGAGGAATGTTGGCACCTGCCGCCCACCAAACAGAGCATGTGCCACCGACAACACCACCTGCGTCGACAAGCATCTCCACCATGTCACATGGCAGCGTTCAGCTCTCCATCTCACAAACCTTGGAGAGAAAGCGTAAATTCCCACCAAGCCACCCTCGAGCCCTGGGCCTGAATGCCAGCATTTCTAAACTACTGGCCTTTGAAATGCTGTCATTCAGGCTGGTGGACACAGACAGCTTCAAACAGCTGATGTCCATGGCTGTCCCACAGTATGTTGTTCCCAGCCGCCACTACTTCTCCAAAACAGCCGTGCCTTCCCTACACAACCAAGTATCCGATAAAATCAAGTGTGCACTGCGCAACGCCATCTGTGGCAAGGTCCACCTAACCACAGATATGTGGACCAGTAAGCACGGCCAGGGACGCTATATCTCCCTAACTGCACACTGGGTAAATGTAGTGGCGGCTGGGCCGCAGGTGGAGAGTTCCTTGGCGCACGTTCTTCCGCCGCCAAGGATCGCAGGGCATCATTCTTTGCCTCCTGTAGCCTCCTCCTCCTACTCGGCTTCCTCCTCCTCTGCTTCCACCAGCTCATCCAGTCAGCCACACACCTTCACCACCAACTTCAGCACAGCCCGGGGTAAACGTCAGCAGGCCATTCTGAAACTCATATGTTTGGGGGACAGACCCACACCGCGCATGAGTTGTGGCGGGGTATTGAACAACAGACCGACGAGTGGTTTCTGCCGGTGGGCCTCAAGCCCGGCTTGGTGGTGTGCGATAATGGGCGAAATCTCATCGCAGCTCTGGGACTAGCCGGTTTGACGCACATCCCTTGCCTGGTGCATGTGCTGAATTTGGTGGTGCAGAAGTTCATTCACAACTACCCCGACATGTCAGAGCTGCTGCATAAAGTGAGGGCCGTCTGTGCGCGCTTCCGGCATTCACATCCTGCCGCTGCTCGCCTGTCTGCGCTACAGCGGAACTTCGGCCTTCCCGCTCACCGCCTCATATGCGACGTGCCCACCAGGTGGAACTCCACCTTGCACATGCTGGAGAGACTGTGCGAGCAGCAGCAGGCCATAGTGGAGTTTCAGCTGCTGCACGCATGCGTCAGTCGCACTGCGGAACAGCACCACTTCACCACCAATGATTGGGCCTCCATGCGAGACCTGTGTGCCCTGTTGCTCTGTTTCGAGTACTCCACCAACATGGCCAGTGGCGATGACACCGTTATCAGCGTTACAATACCACTTCTATGTCTCCTTGAGAAAACGGGCGATGATGGAAGAGAAGGTGGCCCAGGAGGAGGAGGATGAGGGGTCATTTTTAGCACTTTCACGCCAGTCTGTTAGAAGTGGCTCAGAGGGAGGTTTTTTGCAACAGCAGAGGCCAGGTACAAATGTGGCCAGCCAGGGCCCACTACTGGAGGACGAGGAGGATGAGGAGGAGGTGGAGGAGGATGAGGATAAAGCAGGTTCACAGCGGGGTGGCACCCGACACAGCTCAGGCCCATCACTGGTGCGTGGCTGGGGGGATACGGAGGACGATGACGATACGCCTCCCACAGAGGACAGCTTGTCCTTACCTCTGGGGAGCCTGGCACACATGAGCGACTACATGTTGCAGTGCCTGCGCAATGACAGCAGAGTTGCCCACATTTTAACGTGTGCGGACTACTGGGTTGCCACCCTGCTGGATCCCCGGTACAAAGACAATGTGCCCACCTTACTTCCTGCACTGGAGCGTGATAGGAAGATGCGCGACTTCAAGCGCACGCTGGTAGAGGCGCTCCTGAGAGCATTCCCAAATGTCACAGGGGAACAGGTGGAAGCCCAAGGCGAAGGCAGAGGAGGAGCAAGAGGTCGCCAACGCAGCTGTGTCACGGCCAGCTTCTCTGAGGGCAGGGTTAGCATGGCAGAAATGTGGAAAAGTTTTGTCTCCACGCCACAGCTGACTGCACCACCACCTGATACGGAACTTGTTAGCAGGAGGCAGCATTTCACTAACATGGTTGAACAGTACGTCTGCACACCCCTCCACGTACTGACTGATGGTTCGGCCCCATTCAACTTCTGGGTCTCCAAATTGTCCAAGTGGCCAGAGTTAGCATTTTATGCCTTGGAGGTGCTGGCCTGCCCAGCGGCCAGCGTTTTGTCTGAACGTGTATTCAGCACGGCAGGGGGCGTCATTACTGACAAACGCAGCCGCCTGTCCACAGCCAACGTGGACAAGCTGACGTTCATAAAAATGAACCAGGCATGGATCCCACAGGACCTGTCCCTCCCTTGTGCAGAATAGACATTTATAACTGCCTCCCCCTCAACCATGTATTCTTGTACTCCGGGGCACTTCTTTATTGAATCCTCATTTTTTTGACTTTACCATGATCTTGCGGTGCAACCCAAAGTTGAATGAACCTCTCCTCTGTCTGGGTGGTGGGGCTGAAATGACTGAGAGTGGCCTTCTCCGGTGGTGGTTGATATGACGCATGATTCCTTGCTGTGGGACCTCTCTCCTCTGACTTGGTGCTGGGGCCTAAATAACTGAAAATGGCCTTCTCCAGTGGTGGGTGATATGACGCATGATTCCTTGCTGTGGGGCCTCTCTCCTCTGTCTGGGTGTTGGGCCGAAATAACTGAGAGTGGCCTTCTCCGGTGGTGGTTGATATGACGCATGATTCCTTGCTGTGGGACCTGTATCCTCTGTCTGGGTGCTGGTCCAAAATAAATGAGAGAGGCCTTCTCCGTTGGTGGTTGATATGACGCATGATTCCTTGCTGTGGGACCTCTCTCCTCTGACTGGGTGCTGGGGCCTAAATTGAAAATAGCCTTCTCCAGTGGTGGGTGATATGACGCATGATTCCTTGTTGTGGGACCTCTCTCCTCTGTCTGGGTGTTGGGCCAAAATAACTGAGAGTGGCCTTCTCCGGTGGTGGTTGATATGACGCATGATTCCTTGCTGTGGGATCTCTCTCCTCTGTCTGGGTGCTGGGCTGAAATAACTGAGAGTGGCCTTCTCCGGTGGTGGTTGATATGACGCATGATTCCTTGCTGTGGGACCTCTGTCCTCTGACTGGGTGCTGGGGCCTAAATAACTGAAAATGGCCTTCTCCAGTGGTGGGTGATATGACGCATAATTCCTTGCTGTGGGACCTCTCTCCTCTGTCTGGGTGCTGGGGCCGAAATAACTGAAAATGGCCTTCTCCAGTGGTGGGTGATATGACGCATGATTCCTTGCTGTGGCACCTCTCTCCTCTGTCTGGGTGCTGGGTCGAAATAACTGAGAGTGGCCTTCTCCGGTGGTGGTTGATATGACGCATGATTCCTTGCTGTGGGATCTCTCTCCTCTGTCTGGGTGCTGGGCTGAAATAACTGAGAGTGGCCTTCTCCGGTGGTGGTTGATATGACGCATGATTCCTTGCTGTGGGACCTCTGTCCTCTGACTGGGTGCTGGGGCCTAAATAACTGAAAATGGCCTTCTCCAGTGGTGGGTGATATGACGCATAATTCCTTGCTGTGGGACCTCTCTCCTCTGTCTGGGTGCTGGGGCCGAAATAACTGAAAATGGCCTTCTCTAGTGGTGGGTGATATGACGCATGATTCCTTGCTGTGGCACCTCTCTCCTCTGTCTGGGTGCTGGGTCGAAATAACTGAGAGTGGCCTTCTCCGGTGGTTGCTGATATGACGCATGATTCCTTGTTTTGGGACCTCTCTCCTCTGACTGGGTGCTGGGGCCTAAATAACTGAAAATAGCCTTCTCCAGTGGTGGGTGATATGACGCATGATTCCTTGTTGTGGGACCTCTCTCCTCTGTCTGGGTGCTGGGCCAAAATAACTGAGAGTGGCCTTCTCCGGTGGTGGTTGATATGACGCATGATTCCTTGCTGTGGGATCTCTCTCCTCTGTCTGGGTGCTGGGCTGAAATAACTGAGAGTGGCCTTCTCCGGTGGTGGTTGATATGACGCATGATTCCTTGCTGTGGGACCTCTCTCCTCTGTCTGGGTGCTGGGCTGAAATAACTGAGAGTGGCCTTCTCCGGTGGTGGTTGATATGACGCATGATTCCTTGCTGTGGGACCTCTGTCCTCTGACTGGGTGCTGGGGCCTAAATAACTGAAAATGGCCTTCTCCAGTGGTGGGTGATATGACGCATAATTCCTTGCTGTGGGACCTCTCTCCTCTGTCTGGGTGCTGGGGCCGAAATAACTGAAAGTGGCCTTCTCCAGTGTTGAGTGATATGACGCATGATTCCTTGCAGTGGGACCTGTCTCCAATTGATATTGGTTAAATTTTATTTATTTTATTTTATTTTAATTCATTTCCCTATCCACATTTGTTTGCAGGGGATTTACCTACATTTTGGTGCCTTTGGCAGCCCTCTAGCCCGTTCCTGGACTACTTTACAGCCTTTTTAGTGCCTAAAAGTTCGGGTCCCCATTGACTTCAATGGGGTTTGGGTTCGGGATAAAGTCTTGATAAATGTCCCACTATGTCCTGCAGTGAGGACAGAGAGAAGGCTCTGTGTAAGTGCTTTTCTTTCCTCGTTTTAGCAGTGGTGGTCTCAGTGGTCTGACCCCCACCCCACCCATCAAAATGCTTGATATGTCTCTATGATATATCAAAAGTTCAGTTGAGCAAACCCGAACTGTATAGTTTGGGTTCGTACCGAATTTTAAGATTTTCGGGACACGGACCAGAACCTGAACATTTTCTTAAAAGCGTGCAGCCAATCAGCAAGCGTTTTACATCTTTGCTCTAAGAAGCCATCACAGCCATGCCTACTAATGGCATGGCTGTGATTGGCTGAGTGCACCATGTAACCCAGCCTCTTTATAAGCTGGAGTCAAGTAGTGCCGCACTTCACTCTGCTGCTGATAGTATAGGGAAAGGTTGCTGCCAGTGCTCTCAGGGGTAGACTAGGAAAGAAATCTGTTGAACCTGGAGGTGTCAAATCTTTATAATTATTGAGGGAGGGTGCTACTGCAATCCTACATTTTTGTAACCAGCCCTGAGCCCAGTGACACTGCAAAGTGTTTTTTTTTTTATCCATCTGTTACTGAGGTGGGGGTCGGCAGCCATTTTAGCTACTGCAGTGTCCTTGGAACTGCATGTGACCTGCATGTGTGCCAGCCTGCCAGGGACATCAGTCTAATCCAATTTGGTAGCTCAGTGGAGGAAAAAATCCTTTTTTCGGGCAGGTTATGTCCCCTACATTACCTTTTGTATAATTTAGGGGTGACATAGTCCATTTCTGTAGTCTGGGGCAAAAATCTGTATTGTGGTGCTATAGAGCACTTATGCATACAACACACCAAAAGAGTGCAGCAGTGTATTTTTGCGGAAAAAAAGCTGTATTTCAGGTCCACAAAGCATTGGTGCATACAGCGTACAAATACCCATTTCAAATCTCAGCACTAAAATAGTGCATTATTTTGTTTTAGGGGAAAAAAAAGCCGTGTTCTTGGTTCACAAAGCAGTGTGCATACAGCGTACAAATACCTATGTTTCATTTCCAGCCACTAAATAAAGCATTTGTGAATTATGGGGAAAAAAGTCATTTTTTTGGTCCACCAAGCAGTTGTGCATACAGCGTACAAATACATATTTTACATTTCTGCAGTGAAATAGTGCATCAGTGTATTTTTTGGGGAAAAAAAGCGGTATTCCTGGTCCACAAAGCATTTTAAAATACACAGCCCAAATACCTATTTTACATTTCTGCAGTGAAATAGTGCATCAGTGTATTTTTTGGGGAAAAAAAGCGGTATTTCTGGTCCACAAAGCAGTTTTAAATACTCCGCCCAAATACGTATTTTAAATTTCAGCACTGAAATAGTGCATTTTTCAGTTTTGTTGAAAAAAAGCCGTATTCTTGCTTCACAGAAAAGTTGTGCATACAGCGTACAAATATCTATTTTAAATTGCTGCACTGAAATAGTGCATTAGTGTTTTTTTTGGGAAAAAAAGCCGTATTCTTGCTTCACAGAGCAGTTGTGCACACAGCGTACCAATACCTATTTTAAATTTCTGCACTGAAATAGTGCATTAGTGTTTTTTGGGGGAAAAAAGACGTATTCTTGGTCCACAGAGCGGCTTTCAATAAACCGCACAAATACCTACGTTTTCATTTCAGCAGTGAAATACTGCATTAGTATATTTTGTGGGAAATAAACCCGTATTGTTGTTACACAGAGCAGTTTGGCATACAACGCACAAAAATGTATTTTAAAATTTAGCAGTGACATACTGCATTTCTGTAGTTTGTTTCAATAAACACTAGTTTTGTGATACATAGCAGATCTGAGGCCTACCCTGTATTTCAGTCATTTTAAGTAACCTTTTGAACTCTGCATTTACATAGTTGGTTGCAAACACACTGGTTTTGTGGTATACAGCACATTTGCGGTGTACGCTGCATTTCTGACATTCAAATATAACCGTTAACGTCTGCTTTACATTGTTGGTTTGAAAAATCAAATTTTTGTTGATAGTGAAGTAATTGTATTGAATTGCTCCATTAAACTGTTGTGTGACCTAAAGAAATGTATTCTGTTTGTGATACGGGCACTGCCTTACTGTTAGTGAACTTAATTTTTGACTATTGGCAGTTAAATGCAGCAGTCTCTTATTCTTCTTTATGACTCTGCTGGCAGGGTTTCCCAGGGCCATAACCATAGTCCTGCCCCAAAAGTTGAAGAGATTGAGTGCATGGATGCCCAACCACTTAGGTTTGAGGATGGGGACAGGGGAAGACCATGGCTGCACGTCTCTGATGATGACTAAACACAGGTGCAAACCGCTGCGGCTTTCTGCGGTGTGCAGAGCGACATAGAGGTGAAGACTGGGTGGAAGATGATGTTGAGAACAATGAGGTCCTACACCCCAAAATATACCACTGATATCCATGTTTTCCATGGGTGGTGATAAAATCATAATTTTTTAGGCCAGGAATTACCTTTGCGGCCTATGCTGCATATGTGGCGGGGACAATAATATAGTTAATCCGTCTGGGAGTTCAGGGGTTGACATATTCCAATTATTTGCTGTCAAGTAACCCTGCAAACATAGGTGACAGTGACTGAAAATGTGAATAATCCTCTTTTAAATTGTTGGGTGTAATATTACCATTTTTGCCGGGTACAAAGCCCTGCTATGCATAGGTGACAGTGACCGAAAATGTGAATAATCCCCTTTTAAATTGTTGGGGGAAATATTGCCATTTTTGCCTGGTACAAAGCCCTGCACTGCATAGGTGACAGTGACCGAAAATGTGAATAATCCTCTTTTAAATTGTTGGATGCAATATTACCATTTTTGCATGTACAAAGCCCTGCACTACACTGCATAGGTGACAGTGGCCGAAAATTGGAATAATCCTCTTTTAAATTGTTGGATGCAATATTACCGTTTTAGCGTGGTACAAAGCCCTGCACTGCATAGGTGACAGTGAACGAAAATGTGAATAATCCTTGTTTTAATTGTTGGGTGCAATATTACCATTTTTCCGGGTACAAAGCCCTGCACTGCATAGGTGACAGTGAACGAAAATGTGAATTACCCCTCTTTTAAATTGTTGGGTGCAATATTACCATTTTTGCCGGGTACAAAGCCCTGCACTGCATAGATGACAGTGATCGAAAATGTAAATAATCCTCTTTTAAATTGTTGGGTGAAATATTACCATTTTTGCCAGGTACAAACCCCTGCACTGCCTAACCGTCAGGGAACTTACAATTGGCGGTTACATTATTGCATGACATAAAGCCTTTGTGGGCTGTGAAGCCAACGGTAGTCGCCAACAACATGTTTTTTATTTATTTTTTATAAATTGCTGTAGACCCGCAAAAATTGGGAAAATATAAAAAATAAAACAAAGTGTAAGTGCACAGTAGTATAACAATGGTTTGGTGAGGCCAGTATACATGTCTATTCTGAATAAGGTACAAACACGTTTTAATAAACGAAAGATTGCCCACATTGTCTGCGGACAGGCAGCTGCGCTTGTCTGTGATAATGCCCCCAGCCATGCTAAACACACGTTCAGACAATACAGTGGCTGCAGGATAGGCTAGCACCTCCAAGGCATAAGGAGCAACCTCAGGACATGTGCCCAATTTGAAGACCCAGAAGTTGAATGGGGCAGACCAAGTGGCATAGCTAGAAATTATTGGGCACCCTAGTGTAAATTTTGCGCAACCCCTTCCTTTCATGCAGCCATTCCTGGGTTCCTGGGGCTACTAATGATTGCTCTCTCAGACCAGGCCCAGCAGCTGTTCCATCCACTTTCTACACTGTCTGTACTGCCACTGTATATAATTTCATTGAATAAGTCTTTTAGTCCTCCTCCTCCTCCAGGATGGGCCCCTTTTAGGTCAGGGCCCCAAAGCAGTAGCTTCCCCTGCTTCCACTGTAGCTATGCCCCTGGGCAGACGCATCGGTCAGTACATGTACTGTTCCACCATGTTGCTGAAATGCTGCCTCCTGCTAAGACGTTCCAGATCTGCTGGTGGTGCAGGTTGTTGTGGCATGATGACAAAGCTTTTCCACATTTCGTCCATGATAACTCTGCCTTTTGAGGTGTTGGTGGTGACCCAGCTGTGTTGGCAAATTCTTCCTCCTCCTCCTCTGCCTTCACCTTGTGCTTCCACTGAGTCGAGTCCCCGTTGTCAGGTGTGAATGCCATCAGCAGCGTGTCTACTGGTGGGCGCATCTTCCTATCACACACCAGTGAGGGAATTAGGGATGGCACATTGTCCTTGTAACGGGTATTCAGCAGGGTGGCCACCCAGTAATCAGCAAAAGTTAGAATGTGGCAGTAACTCGGTGGTTGTTGCGCATGCACTGCAGCATGTAGTCGCTCACGTGTGCCAGGCTGCCCAGAGGCAAGGACAAGCTGTCCTCTTTGAGGGAGGTGTATCGTCTGTGTCCTCTGTAACCCCCAGCGTTCCTCCTACTCCTCATTCTCCTTCTCATGCTCCAGAACTTTGCCCTGGCTGGAAAACTGTGTTCCAGGCCAGGGCCTATGTTGGTGCAGGAACCCACCCTCCGAGCCACTTGCATTTGGCTGGCCTTAAGTTAAGGATAAGGCGTGTATATAGTTTTGTTTGTTTATAGTTAGTTTAGCTGCATTATAGTTATTTTAATATGTTATGTTTAATAAGGAAATTTGTAAATAGTTTGTTAATGGTTTGAGTGAATGGGGCAGTGGGGGTGTTGTGTGTGTTCGATTAACTGAATTGATTTTCACTGTCTGGTGTTCAGGAATTTCTGCACCCCAAATTCAGCACATGTGGCAGGCAGGGGATGTGTGTCAAACCGGCTAGGCCCAGACCTGCTATTATATTTCACCCATTAGTGCACAACACCATCCTGGAGGCTCAGTGGCACCAACCAATCATCGGTCTGTGGTTCCATGCCTGTCCACAGCTCCTGCGCGGTGTGGGGTTTGTCCCACAAACACACAAGTTTTAAAACAGCCTGCTTTTGTTTCCCCCTGGCTGTGCTGCTGTGGGTGGTGAAGGTGTTACGCTGAGCGGATGAGGGGGTGGTAGAGGAGGAGGAAGCTGAGTAGGAGGAGGAGAAGGAGGAAACAGGAGGCAAAGAGAAATGCCCTGCAATCCTCTGGGGCGGAAGGACATTCACAAAAATGCTATGCTCCTCAGACCCAGCCGCCACTGCATTTACCCAGTGTGCTGTTAAGAGAGATATAACGTCCCTGCTGTGCTCACTGGTCCATGTATCCATTGCTATGTGGATCTTGCCACAGATGGTTTTGCGCAGTGCACACCTGATTTTGTCGTACTGTGGGACAGCCACCGCCATAAGGTTTTTAAAACTGTCCACCAGACAGAATAACAGCATTTTAAAAGACCAGGAATTTTAAAATCAAGGCATTCTGAGCCAGGGATCGTGGGTGGATAGGGGGGTACTTCCCTTTCTATTTCTTTTTCTCTCCAGTGTTTGGGAGATGGACAGATGATAGCTGAACACTTCCATGTGATTCGGTGGAGATGCTTGGTGACGGTGCCAGATGTGGTGGCATTGCCGCCACATACTCTGTTTGCTGGGTGGCAGTTGCCACTGTCACTCACTTGGGCTCAGGTTTAGAACGTTTATTTATGATTTTTTTGTATTTTATGTTATTTTAAGTCATTTCCCTATCCACATTTGTTTGCAGGGCATTTACCTACATGTTGCTGCCTTTTGCAGCCCTCTAGACCTTTCCAGGGCTATTTTACAGCCATTTTAGTGCCCAAAAGTTTGGGTCCCCATTGACCAATGTGGTTCGGGTTTGGGGTCAAGTTCGTGTTAAGTTCGGATCCCAAACCCGAACTTTTTTGTGAAGTTCGGCAGAACCCGTCGAACCCGAACTTCCAGGTGTTCACTCAAATCTAATCAAAAGCAATTTTTATAAAACAAGAGCACTTTAATCATGTAATTATTTTTAATAACCCCCGCCTATTCTCTGTCTCCCACACTGCATTTCTTCGGGTCTGCTGCACTAGAGTGGACTGCAAGATACCGGTAATGAATGACTTTATTTCTTTCTACCCACTTAATTCACTTACACTGTGCTGACATTATAGGCTCCAACAAAGTCTCTGACTACTACATCCTCCATAAAGTCAATGGGTAAATATGATAGTCTTAAAATCAGGGTGACATCCTGCCAGTATTGTATGGAGAGCTACAATTTCAGAGCATATTCATTGTGACTATTAGATCAGTCAATTTAAGTAGCAAATCTCATTTTTCTGTTATGGATTTACATATTACAACAAATACTGTTATGATCTCATGAGCCTTTTCTATCATACACATCTTCCAAATATGTCCCCTTTTCTTGAATTTGGTTAAGAACTCTGGTTTCTCATAAAATAAATCAGTACAATATTGTAACATGCTAGCAAAAACTTTGCAGTTCACATCACAACAACTGGGTGGCAACGCTTTGGGGGGTCCAGCATAGATAACTGATGACAGAATGGATATCTCATGACAGAATATCATGAAATCTTTTCTATTTTCCTTTTTTATTCATATTAAAGCTGGTCATCTCTCATCTCAGGATACGTTGAGCCAGGAAGAAAGGCAAGGAATGACACATCTGTAAGTTCTAAAATCTTATGCAAACATTAGTGTTGAGGGAATCGAAGTGGAATTCAATCAAAAATTGAGGGAAAATTTGATCCAACACAAAGCCGAATTTCCTTGTGCTTTATGGTAATGAATCGATTTTTACTACCTCATCCATTTGAGTACTAAGAGCTGGTCGCCACCATCTAGTTTGAAGATCCCGCATGAAATGCTGTGCACGGTAACGTATAACTTCACCATGCTGGCTGCCGTGATGACATCATCATAGGCCTCGTGAGATTTTGCGCTGATTACACAATCAAAATGGAGGCGGACGGCTCTTTGCAATCAAATGTATGAGATTAACTATGATTTTATTTTATTTATTTTTTCATTTTACTGTCAGAAGCCGTGATCAGCTATGAACGCGGCATCCTAGGAGTACAATGACGGGGAGCGGCGCAATCACTGCTCCCTGTCATTGCACCCACTACTTACAAAGAAATGCACTTCATGACAAAGTGATTTCTCACAAAGCAATTTTTCTTGTAAAATTGTAAAATGTCTCCAATATAAAGTCATTGCAATTTCTGCCAGTCGCCACTAGAGACAGCTCAGTGCAAGAGATTATTTACAGCTTCTATTGCATTCAATGACAACTTTAAAAAAAATCCTGTGGTGGCTGCAGGCAGCCAGTTTTATACTGTACTGTGAGGAGGAAAGCAGGAGATTTATCAGGTGTATATACATAAAATTCAGATAAATTCAGATAAAATAATTAAAGTAAAGGATGATTTTTCTATCACAATTTTTTAATATAAAATATTTCTTCCACTTAGGGCTCATTCACACGACCGAATAAATGGGTCCACACCAATTCCGCAATTTTGCCGAACGGTTGCGGACCCATTCATTTCAATGTTGCGCAAAAGGTTCAGATAGCACATGCTTTCCACATCCGTAGTAGAACATATCCTATTCTTGTCCACAACTGCAGACTAAAATCTGCATTTCTATCATAGTGGCAGCCATGTGTGCTTTGCACACGAGCCTGTATCCATGTTTTGCAGATCATGGACCACAAGACACTACGGTCGTGTGAATGAGCCCTTAAAACATGTGAAATTTCCAAGAAATCTGGGCAATCACATTCTGCACTCCACATCTCCTGGGAGTGTTTGATGCATGCATGCTGCCAAAGCTGGTAAGGTGAGTGGGAGGGGGGGAGTCATACTAAGCTTTAGTATGGAGCCCTATGAGATTTACTGTATGTTCGTCCCCGGTCTGAAGTTATTCAAATGTTGACCATCATATTTTCTGTACATTTCACTATATATTTCTCCCAATTACCAACCATAAGGCCATGTTCACACTTTTTAGATTCTGTCAAGAGTCATTCTAAATTCTGACAGAATCCACTGACATTCCTCAATTCATGTAAGTGATTGGATTATTTCATACTTCATTTTGTGCACTGGAAAGAAAAATAATCAACACATTGTAGAGCCACATTAAATTACAATGGAATAGATATGACTGTCAAGGCATGCTGGGATTTGTGGTTGTGCAGGAGTTGGAAGGCTACCCAATGTATTTAGAGCTGTTCAACACCACTTCTATAACACATCTCCAAACAAAATATATAATTATACAATTCACACAGTAGGTAATACCGTAGCTTACATGCATGAGACAGTCTTCACCAACCATGTCTACCTGTCCTGCTCCTGATATGCACACATGGACTTCTTATTACCCATCAATTAGACCATAATACAAAGGCACATTCAGAACACTGCTTCTTGATCATTATTTGGGACTTGTCATGCTTCCATGATTCCCCAGTCCTCACTTTGTATCTGTCTGCCTCCACCTTGATTTGTCACGCGTTCCGGCCCTTCCTTTATCACACTAATTTAAGTCCTGTCTCCACTTGCCTTGCTTAATCATACTTGTTCCCAGGCTCCCCGTCACCATCCACCAATCCCTTGGGCTTCTTTACTCTACTCCTTGCTTTTTAATAATGTCCTGATCTCTCTTCAATGTTACTGAGTGGGCTTTTTTCATCCGTCAGCCTGTGCCTGTGTGTGCGCTCATGTGTATTTCTTAAATGAATATTTCTACAACGTTTGTCTCCCTCCACCTCCTCCTCTCAGAGATATGCCTCCCGCGGGGAGCATAAATACTGACAAATGACAAGCAGTGCGTTAACGCTCGTTATGGCGCCATCATTATAATCCACCAAGCAATGGCGTTGGGGGATCCCTGAAGGACACTTAGCAGTACAGCAGCTGCTCCACATTTGTACCTGTTCACATTGCTTCACGAAGACATTGTAATAAAAATCTGCAGCTCGAAGACGGGAGGGGGGAGCTCACCCACAGAGAGAACAGCAGCAGAAGGAGAACTGATATGACTCAGAGGTCTTTTATTCACTTGGTCGATGCTGATTTCCTACAGTCCTATGTGCCAACCAGTAGTGATTCCTTCTGTAGCAATAAGTAATATCATCCAGTTGTGCCGGTAAAGATAGCAGAGTTTCTACAACAGGATTACACCAGTAATTTTCAATAGAGAAAATACAACTGAAAGTGAGAAATCTGGCATTCGCTATAATAGGGATGCATTGCTAATGCTGAAATGAAATCTTACCGCTGCAACCAACGCATGGCGCTCTAATGATGGAATTAGAAAGGACGTAATACTATTGAAATTATCTTGTGCTTAGGGTGTCTCTAAGGACAGAGAAGATAATTAAACATAGATATGCCTGGGATGGATTCACGGTTCATTGTGGGTCCTTTCTATGCTTGAGAAAGAGAATTTTTCACAGCCCAAGGTGAAGGAATGTCTACATGAAGAAGGATATTAGCATGAAAGTTCTGTATAGTATTTGCCTATACAAGTATTGATGTTTATATAAAGTACTTTGTCCTATGCACAATGCATTCAGAAAGTCCAGACCCTTTCACTTTTTTCACATCTTATTATGTTGTGGCCTTGTGCTAAAATAAAAAAATCTAGTTTTTGCACGTCATTCTACACTCAGTACCCCATTATGACAAAGTGAAGACAGAATGTTAGAAATCTTTACTAATTTATTGTAGAGAAAAAACTAAAATCTTGCATTGACGTAAGTATTTTCAGGTGTCTCCAGAAATGCTCGATTGGGTTCAAGTCAGAGTTCTGGCTGGGCCACTCAAGGACAGAGTTGTCCCTCAGCCACACCTGTGCTATCTTGGCTGTGTGCTTAAGGTCATTGTCTTGTTGAAAGGTGATCTTTTGGACCAGTCTGAGGTCCATAGCACTCTGGATCAAGTTTTCATTAAGAATATCTCTGTACTTTTTTCCTATTCAGCTTTCCTCAACCCTGATCAGTTTCTCTGTCCCATCCACTGAAAAACACCCCCACAGCATGATGTAGCCGCCAGCATCATGCTTCACTGTAGCAATGGTATTGGGCAGGTGATGAGCGGTGCCTGGTTTCCTCCAGACATGATGCTTAGGATTGAGTCCAAAAAGTTCAATCTTGGGTTCATCAGACCAGAGAATTTTGTTTCTAACAGTCTGAGAGTCCTTTAGGTGCTTTTACTGAAGAGAGGCTTCTGCCATAAAGGCCGGCAGAGTTCTGAAATGATGGCTGACCTACTGGAATTTTCTCCAATTTATTCTGGGTCACCTATCTTACCAAAGCCCTTTACCCCTGATTACTTAATTTGGTTAGGCACATTAGGCACCCAACTGTAGGAGAAGTGCTGGTTATTCAGTGCAGCAGAAATTTGTTTGTACCCAACTCTAGTTCTGTACTTCCATAAAATCCTGTCTCTGAACTCTACAGTCAGTTCTTTCCTCCTCATGGCTTGGTTTTTATTATTATATGCATTGTCAGCTGTGAGACCTTATATAGACAGGGGTGTGTGTGTATTTCCAAACCATATCTCATCAACTGAATTTACCACAGGTGGATTCCAATCAAGGTGTAATAGCAAAAGATCTGAATAATTATGTCCATGTGAAAATTTTGGCTTTTCCTATTTGATACATTTGCAAAAATTTCTAAAATTTTGTTTTCATTTTCCAATTATGGGTTATTCAGTGCAGGATAATGATTATAATAATATTTTTTTTTTTAATGGATAATAATAATTTTTTGATTCAAGTTGAATTTAGAGTAAGGCCCCCATATAACAATATGTGGGAAAAAAAGTGAAAGGGTGTGAACACTTTCCGAATGCTCCTAGGCCTCTTTCTGTAGCTGTCAATGCAGAATTTAAGTTGTGTCATCTATCATAGTCAAATTGAAAGCAACAAGAACATGTTAGTGGAATGTATGCTTTTGCAATAGGGGAAAATTCAAGTGAAACGCCAGCTTGGCTCACATTTACTAACGTTGTTGCAACAGAATTCTAGCGTAAGTTGCACTTTTTTTGGAGCAAGTCAATTTAGATGCTGTGGTTAATAGCAACCATGATATTTAAGGGGTTTGACAGAGGAACTGTCGATCCCATTGGCACCTTTACAAAGAAATTGTGAGTTGCTAATAGGTTGCCATGGCAGAAATGGGAATAAGGACGGATGTGACATCCACCATCTTGGCACATCCATTAGATCATGGGTGCCCTTCATTATTAGGACTCATGCACATTGCAAATTGCAGATCTGCAAAACACGGATGCCACCCGTGTGCCTTCCACAGGACTGGCGGCCCACAAAATGGACAAGAATAGGACATGATCTATTATTTTTTGGGGGGCCACGGAATGGAGCAAGGGATGCGGACAGCATACGGAGTCCTGTCCGTATCTTTTGAGGACCCATTGAAGTGAATAGGTCGGCATCCAAGCCGCCAAAAATGCAGCTCGGATGCAGAACCAAACCACATTCTTGTGTATGAGCCCTTAGACTGATAGACATAATACACTGGAATACAGAAGTATTGCAATGTATTATTCTAGTGATCGAGCCCCCTAGTGGGCAGGTTTCATGGTGGGACCAAAAAAAATCATATTAAAAAGCTTTAAAAATTTTTTAAAAAAAGTGAAAAAACATGCACAAAACAAAATCACATTTATCTCATTTAATTATAAGATCATTAAAAACTATACATATTTGATTTCATTGCATAATTAATGACCCAGATTATAAATCAAATTATTTATCTCACACAATGTACACCATAAAAAAAAAGAAAACAATGTCAGGACGACATCTATAAAAAAATATCTAAAATAAATTGTGATCAAAAGTCATACCTTGCCTAAAGTGACCAATACAAAATAAAACCATCTTTTTCACCAATAAAAACTACAGCTCATCCTGCAAAAAATTAGCTTTCATACAGCTTCATCGATGGAAAAATAAAAAGTTATGCTCTCAGAATATGGCGACACAAGAATCAGATGATGTTTTAAAAATGTTTTGTGCAAAAGCAAAAAATTTTTAAAAATAAAACTATTTTATTTAGCACTTCTGAAATTGTACTGAGATCCACAATACAGCTGACGTGTTTTTTATACTGTGAGCAGCAAAACATTTATTTTAAAAAAGAACTAAATTTCAGTTTTTTCCATCCTCCAACCAATGGTTAAAAAAAAGAAAATCAGTAACTTGGTACCAAAAATGTGCCAAATATCCAACTCATTCCTCATAAAACACAATGAAAACGATAAAACAAATAAAATAACAATAAAAAATAGCTAAAGGCTAAAATGGGCACGCACACTTTAAAAGTGGATGTGTCACCTACCCTGACATGCTTGTTTTAGTACATACTGTACCTCTATTCTCCATGAATAACAAGATTGTGTTGGGACGTTCCTTTTTTTTTTTTACTACTCCTGAAAATTTCTGAATCAATTCAGAACTGGATGTTACCATTACCTCTTGTTAAACGGGCAAGCCCCTACCCAGTCTGACTCTGCCAGCACTGACAATATCAGACTGTGTATGGAACCATCCCAACTGGTAACATCTAGTGGTCTTTCTTTTTTTAATGTTTAGGAGGAATGACCATAATGTAGAGTTCGAACAAAAGAAGGTTATTTCATAAGCAATGCAAAGATTTACTAAATGAACATGTTAAATCAACAGACCGGTCATGAATAAACTTATATTTCTTCAGGGGAATCTCTTACAAAAAAAAATGACCTCAAGCTACAGTTAGTGCATGGTAAGAAATTGATCAAAGCAGAATCTCTTTACTTAAATTGAAAAAGAACTGAATAGAAAACAAACATAAAAATATCCCAAATGGTATTCATAGGTGGAAATTCACTTTAAATCAAGTTTTATTGTTTGCTATCAGCAAAACTCAATAACATTGATTGCAAAAAAAAATCATGCTGCATGATTTGTACTCAAAAGAGGTTAGTGACCAAAACACGACACCCAATTTATTTCCTACCTACAGTACTTTTCCCCATAGAGAAAGCTTGACTGGAAAATAGATGTTTGAATTCACTCTGTTTGCCAAATCCCATTACATAAGTTTGCATTTGATAGACTTGCATCTTTTTATAACTGCACGATGAGCTGTAACTGTGCGTCTGTGTTGATTGCTCATGGTAAACATATCCATAAAACATGAGAGCGACATGAGCATAGATTTCATCTTATTTATTTCTGTGATAGGAGACAATACTGCCGTGATAGTCTATCCTGAATGGGTCACAATTGTACTCTGTTTCCAGGGTGACTGGGTTTCATTAGCCTATGCAGATATGCTTATATCATATATTTATGCCTAACAATAATAATTTACCAGTAACATATGAAGTCTAGATTTAGTAATAGACTTGTACTACCATCTCAGAAAAGTGCAAAGCAGGTGATGGTATACAAAGCTGATATTTCTGCAGCCGCCCTTCATTAATTTCTATGGGGCTGCCAAAAGCAAGCGCTCGGCTATTTCCGTCTGCCCCATAGACATGAATGGGAGCATGGGCAGCACATGCGCGATTTGCTCCCATTCACTACTATGGGAGCAGCTCTTGGTGGTGGACTGACCCTGGGAAATACAGGGTCCTCCAGCCACAGCACTGCCTGATTCATTCTCGTTGTAGGTGCAGGTCCCAGAGGTGGGACCCGCACCTCTTAGACAATGGGGGCATGTCCAAGCGATATGCCCCCATTGTCTGAGTTGGGAATACCCCTTTAATATCATTAAAACTTTTATTTACAAAGTTATGTGAAGATGCAGGCCTCTACATGCTTTCTCCAGCAGGCCGTGCAACATACTTAAAACTACGCCAGCTCCCTTGCTGATGTAGATTTAAAGGGGTGATCCCATGAATAATGTAATAAATGAAAACTAGACACCATATAGTATATAAAAATCTCTTTCTAACAAAGCCAGAACCAGCCCTGTACCTCACATGGATCCAGACATCTACCCGTTCATTGCTCTGCTAGATTTACTGTATATCAAGCTGGACAGCTCAAGGGGAGTGTCTTTTCTGCTGCAGCTCAGGGGGCGTGTCCATGCTCACAGCTCAGGAGGCAGTTGAAGGATGAAACTGTGCAGAACAGAGAAATAAGAAAGACAAACTTCAGGTGGTGCTATACAGATACATTTTATTGAGTAACTCAGTGGCTATGCTATATTTTTTATTACATGCAATTACAAAATAATTCTGATCCAGGTGCTGGTTTGAAAACTGTAGGATATTTTTCATGGGACAACCTCTTTAAGACATTTTCCATACCAAAAACTCGCTTCCCCACCCACACCACGCCCCCTTTATGCACCACTCTGGAAAGTGGCGTGAGTGGGGGAAAAGTCGCAGATATTGCCGCAAAAATCTTCAAGCCATGCCACATATTCTCACTTGAATTGAGGTCTGGGCTTTTGACTAGGTCATTCCAAGAATTTTAACTGTTTTACATAAACACTCCATTGTAGCTTCAGCAGTATGTTTAGGGTCATTGTCCTGCTAGAAGGTGAACCTCCCTCCCAGTTGCAAATCTCAGGCAAATTTCTTCAGTCCTGACTAGTTTTCCAGTCACTACTGATAAAAAGCATCCCTTCAACATGATGCTGCCACCACCATGCTTCATTGTGGAAATTGTGTTCTTAGGGCGATGGGAAGTGTTCAGTTTGTGCCACACTTAGCATTTCACATAATTAGAGATGAGCGCACTTTAAAAAAAAGTTCGGCGTTCGGCGTTCGGGTTGTGGTAACTCGCGCATCCCGTTATGGATTCCACTATCGTACGGGATCAAATCCAGTGCTGAGCCACGCCCCCTGCACTGATCACATGACAGTGACTTCACCCCAGGTCCTTCGGCTGTTCAACAGTTTGGGTTCGTGGAAGCCGCCCCTTATGGATTCCATATGCCGCGATAGTGGAATCCAAAACGGGATGCGCGACTTACCACAACCCGAATGCCGAACGCCGAACTTTTTTTTAAAGTTCGCTCATCTCTACACATAATGGTAAAAGTCCATTTTAGTATCAACTAACAGAGAATGTTCTCTCATCTGAGAGAGTGCCATAAGCCGTATGGAGAACTTCAAGTGTGTTTTTTTACATTTTACTTTAATCAATGGTTGTTTTTCTGGCCACTCTTCTTTAAAACCTACTCTGCAAAGTGTATCGCTTAGGCCCCTTAAACACGGGCGTGATTTCCGCGCGGGTGCAAGGCGTGAGGAGAACGCATTGCACCCGCACTGAATCCGGACCCATTCATTTCTATGCACATGAGTGATGATTTTCACGCATCACTTCTGCGTTGCGTGAAAATTGCAGCATGCTCTATATTGTACGTTTTTCACGCAACGCAGGCCCCATAGAAGTGAATGGGGCTGCAGGAAAATCGCAAGCATCCGCAAGCAAGTGCGGATGCAGTGTGATTTTTCCCGCATGGTTGCTAAGAGACGGGACCCAATTTTTATTATTTTCCCTTATAACATGGTTATAAGGGAAAATATTAGCATTCTCAATACAGAATGCTTAGTAAAATGTGGATTAAGGGGTTAAAAATAAAAATCTACAGAATACTCAACCCAAACCCGAACTTCAGTGATGAAGTCCGGGTTCGTGTCTGGGTACCAAACATGCCGATTTTTCCCACACGCGTGCAAAACGCATTAAAGCACTTTGCACTCGCGCGGAAAAATCATGCATTTTCCCACAACGCACCCGTCTCTTATCCGGGCGTCACGTTTAAAACGTGTGTGAAAGAGGCCTTATAGTGGTCCTATGGACAGACAATTCCATCTCCGCTGTGGATTATTAGTGTTATTGTTGGTGTCTAGTCTGTAAGAATTGATAGACAACCTTCTCTTGTTAGGTTTGCTGTTGTGTCATCTTTTTTGTTATAATGGATTTAATGATGGGCATTCAAAGTTTTATGTTTCTGATGACCCATCTCTGATGTATACTTTATCACTTTGTGTCTGGCCTGTTTGAAGATCTCCTAGGTCCTTCATGTTCCTTGCATAGTAGTGTTGCATTCTCAGGGAACTTTGAGAACAAGTGTATTTATAGTCAGATCATGTGACAGGCCATGCCATGGAAAGCCGCGAGCAGGAAGCCTGAGAGTCACATGAGGCAACTGGCTAAGGAGAAATGAAGCAATCGTGTACATACAGTTTTCTCCAGTTTTGTACATGTGTTCATACATTGACAGTGGAGAAGCAAAGACAAATGCACTTGTTAATCCAGAAAATGTGCATCTGGGCCTCCTGCAACATTCATGTGCCATGGGAGTGACTGGATTTTCTTCGATTTTGTTAAATGTAAAGGAAATTAAATATGAAAATTTCTTAATTAGAGCGAGTCATAGAAGTACCAGAGGAGTTGGTTCTCTTTCTTTTGAGCCAAAAAGCAGAATGTCTCAGAGCCCCTGCAAGTAAAATCTTCCCAGAGTGGGATCCTTTTTTTTTCTAGAAAGAATTGACAATTATACATATTCATGTCTAAATGGACTGTTCTTCTAGTTTTCTTACATACTAAATAGTGCTATAAGCTTTCAAAATTGTTAATATATCAATTTAAGGGCTCTCCCCACTAGACTACTTTGCACAAATCTCCTCATCCATTAAGATTATTGCAAACTAGCTATGCATTCTTTTTTGTTTTTAATCAGATACATTTTATTGAGTTTTATCCAAAAAAAAACGAAACAAAATGTACATAATGTTTACAGTGCCTAAAACAGTTCAGACATTTTTTAAGGCCGGTTTATTGGCCTGTATTTGTGGGAGGGGCGATGATGACTATATCTGGCCGGGCGTCCCCTCCCACAGTGAACGTCATTTCCAGCGTATGGTGTGGGAGCTCTACATACCGTCCTCAGGGAGCAACAAAGGTGCAGCGCCACACGGCAGTTCCAGGCCCTGACTTTCTACGGTCCAGATAAGTAGCTGCCTCATCCAGCAGCATCGTTGCTTTAAGTCCGGCCGGCAGTGTGTAGGCTCGCTCTTCTCCCCACGTGGCATGACACGTAGGGTGCAGGGCACAGCGTGTGCCCGAACAATAAAGTATTGCAAAGGCCGCTGTGCTGTTAGACAGGCAGGGGGAGGGGGAGGGGTGGACAAATTAGGCTTCAGCATGTTGTTTCTATCCAGGAGATGCACAGGTAAATTCACTCAGCAAGGGGGAGTAGTAAGGTTCAGGAAGGGTGTGTGTTTAAAAAAAAAAGGGTCGTATAAAATAAATGAAATGTCTTAAGGGCCCTTTCACACTGGCGTTTTTGTTTTCCGGCATAGAGATCCGTCGTCGGGTCTCTATGCCAGAAAAATCCTGATCAGGATCATCCCCATGCATTCTGAATGGAGAAAAATCCGTTCAGGATGCATCAGGATGTCTTCAGTTCAGGACCGGAACGTTTTTTGGACGCAGCAAATACCGCAGCATGCTGCGCTTTTTGTTCCGTCCAAAAATCCGGAACACTTGCTGCAAGGCCGGATCTGGAATTAATGCCCATTGAAAGGCATTAATCCGGATCCGGCCTTAAGCTAAACGTCGTTTCGGCGCATCGCCGGATCTGATGTTTAGCTTTTTCTCAATTGTTACCATGGCAGCCAGGACGCTAAAGTCCTGGTTGCCATGGTAAAATGTAGTGGGGAGCGGGGGAGCAGTATACTTACCATCCACGCGGCTCCCGGGGCGCTCCAGAGTGACGTCAGGGCGCCCTACACGCATGGATCACGTTATCGCATGGACCACGTGATCCATGCGCATGGGGCGCTCTGACATCATTCTGGAGCGCCCCGGGAGCCGCACGGACTGTAAGTATACTGCTCCCCCGCTCCCCGCTCCTACTATGGCAACCAGGACTTTAATAGCGTCCTGGCTGACATAGTAACCTGAAAGCAATTCGAAGACTGATCAGGATCCTTATCAGTCTTCTAATGCTTCAGGCGACTTGCGTTCTGACGGATCCGGCGGGACGGAAGTGCCTGCCGGATCCTCAGAACGCAAGTGTGAAAGGACCCTAAAATAAATAAAATAAAACATACATTTATTATGGGGAAGGGACATTGAGTCTAGTGTTCTAGACAGGGTATGTTAGGCTTCTTAATATGGCTTTAGTGTAAGATTACAGTATGTGGAAAGCACGTCACAGGAGTCGCTTACAGGGGTCCCTCGACCATGTATTCAGCTCTGCTCTGCAGCTGGCTGTCATGTGTTTTCCAAAATATAGTTCCTCATGCAGAGCTACTAGTAAGGTGGGGTGTGTAACGGGTGTTTGAGGACACCCCCTAGTGTCTTTGGGGTCCCTAAACCTAGTTAACTCACTTTGCCTGACAGGCGGATCCTGAGCCTCCGCTATCTGGGAGCTGGGGTACATGTCTGCGGCAGTGCCTCCACCCAGTGGAGCATCCGGGGTAGGGATGTGGGGTCCCACTGGAAACATACTTGGTGCAATGAGATTGACACAGCCTAACTGGAATTAACTTTATATAGTACGTACCAAATGAACCAACATACATAGGAAAATACAATAGAGTAACACAGATAACAATGCAATGTGGATCTTTCCTCACCCACCCACCAGCACACCTGCATCCCACCCCCTTATCTTCGCCCTAGTGGCCGTTGGTGCACATAGAAGAGTTGGGGCCCTTATAAGTCCTGCTCCGCAGGGTCACTGAAGCAGCCTGAGCTGTGTAATGTCCGTCACTGGACCTCAGAGTCTTTACTGTGAGTGAGGAGACAGGTGCCCTGTGGTGATACAGGGAGAGGTTTGACTTACCCTCACAACACAATTAACCAGATCAGTCAGCAGCAGTCTCCTCTTACTGGATTCACCAGACGTCTGGACTCAATGCTTGTCTTTGCCAGCAGGTCCCTCTCTCAGCAGGTGTGATCTTGGGTGAAGCAAGTTCTCTCAGCAAGGTTCTATCTCTGGGCTGCAGTCTCACACAACTAGACACATGTCCTCTCTCTGGCTGAGCATGTCAAACCTTCTAGAAGATCTTCCAGGACCTCCTTCCTCAGAGCTGTGCTGGAAGTATCCTAACAGGACCTGCGATGATGCAACCATCCATGTGACTGATTTTCAGCAGGTCATGTGATCAATGCTCAATGTTTTATTAACAGCATACTGAGTCCATCTGCCATCTACTGGGCATTTCAGATAATGCAGCCTGTGTCACTTCACAGGGTTACATGCTCCCCCTTGAAAATACTTGCCTTCCACTGGCAAGTCCTAGCCAGGGGCCTAACAAAAATTCAACAAAAAAAAAAAAAAAAAGGTTTAGCATACATACAGTACAGTTAGCACAGTAACTTCCTAGCAGCTAGTTATCTAGGGTAAAGAGTCACTAACATTTACCACTTCAGCTAGTGCATGTAGGAAAGTGGCCATTTTAGACGCTGCTTGTGTCAGCGGAGCATAACTGGGCTCTCCTATATTATCATAAACTAGGGCCCTAGGGGTTGCCGCACTCTGGTGCTGTGTCTCAGTTCTCGCTGTGGGAGAGGATCTTGGGACATCAACTGTGGAACTTCGACTCCTGCCCTCGAAGTAGAGTCTCTAAGGGAAGTTCCAGGCACAAAACATGGACTTTCTGGATTCAACCTTGGAGAACTTTGTGACCCAGGAGAGGTTCCGGGACTTTGTGAACCCACAGGAGTTAAAGGAGGTAATTGCTGTGTTTCTTCTGCGGGTGATGACCACCACTGATCCTCTGCACTGGGAGTTCCCGGGTCTCTTCTGGCCCATTTCCAGGACTCTCTGCTGGGTTTTCCTCCAGTTCTTCACTACTCTCTTCCTCTTCATCAGCATACACAACTGGAAGCAGATGGTTTCTATGCCAAGCTTTTATTCGGCCCTCCGGGCCCCTAATGTTGTACACTGGCAGTCCTTCAAGTTTGGACACAACCTCAAACAGGGCATCTTTCCATCTGTCAGCCAGTTTGTGTTTTCCAGGCACACCTAAATTCCGGAGAAGAACTTTATCCCCTGCTTGAATCTCCCGATATCTCACCTTAGAATCATACCTTCTTTTGTTCCGTTCTTCCATTTTCGCTGCAGCTTGGGTGGCCAACTCATAGGCCCGATGAAGGTTTTGTTTGAGGTTCCTCACATATTGAAAGTGTGAAGTTGAATCTGTTCCATCAGGAGACACTCCCAAACGGACATCTATCGGCAATCGAGCTTCTCTCCCGAACATTAGGAAATAGGGTGAGAACCCTGTAGATTCATGCCTTGTACAGTTGTATGCGTGGACCATGGCTTCCACATGTTTACTCCAAGACCGCTTCTCGACTTGCTTGAGAGTCCCTAGCATATCTAGAAGGGTCCTATTGAACCGTTCTGGCTGTGCATCACCCTCCGGATGATAAGGTGTGGTTCTGGACTTCTGCACCTGCAACATGTCCAACAGCTCCTTGATCAACTTACTCTCAAAGTCTCTACCTTGATCAGAGTGTATCCGATTGGGTAGTCCATAGTGAATAAAATACTTCTGCCAAAGGACTTTGGCTACAGTCACAGCCTTTTGATCTTTAGTGGGGAAGGCTTGAGCATATCTGGTGAAATGGTCCGTTACCACCAGCACATTTCCAATTCCTGCTGTATCGCTCTCAATGCAGAGATAGTCCATGCACACAAGATCCATGGGTCCCGTACTTTTCAGATGACCCATAGGGACAGCTCTCACAGGCAGGGTCTTCCTCTGGATACACCTCCTGCATGTCTTTACATGTTGCTCGACATGTTCCCTCATGCGAGGCCAATAGAACCGATCTTGTACTAGGCCATAGGTCTTGTCCACCCCGAGATGCCCATGTTGATCGTGGAGAGCTCTCAGGACCATGCCACGGTATCTGTGCGGTAGTACCAATTGTTTTCTGTCAGGGTGATCATGATACTTCGCGACCCTATAGAGTACTCCATCTTCGAGATGTAGTCGGCTCCATTCTCTTCGATATAATTCTCTTTGACTCACAGGTAGAGAAGTCAGCAATTTAGGATTCTTAGTCTTTATTGCTCTGATAACTATCCCAATATACCAGTCCTGCGCTTGAGCCTTCTTCTTGTCTTCTGTGGTTATACTGGACCACTGTTGAAGCATGACTGGAGCATGGAACACCTCAGGCACGGCTTCTGGAGAGTGGCTAATGGAGTCGATCCCTCTTAGCTCGGCAAATTCTTCTTGACTCTCGGCCACCACATACATCTGACAAAAGGCTCCTACCCCGGCCCAGGGATCTCTTCCCACTCCTCTTCTTCCTGGTGAGGAGGGAGTCTAGGTCTGCGGGACAGGGCATCTGCGCTGACATTCTTGGGCCCAGGTTTGTACTTCAGGCTGAAACTGTAGCTTGACAAGGCAGCCAACCACCTATGTCCTGTGGCATCCAGCTTAGCTGTAGTCTGGATGTAGGTAAGTGGATTGTTGTCAGTCCTTACTTCGAATGTTGCTCCATACAAATAGTCATGCAGCTTATCCACGATGGCCCACTTGAGTGCCAGAAATTCCAATTTATGGACTGGATAGTTCTTCTCTGCACCTGTAAGACTTCTACTTATGTAAGCCACCGGCCTCAATCCTTCTGGATAACTTTGGTGCAGTACACCCCTAGGCCTTCCATACTGGCATCCACATGGAGGATATATGGTTTCTCAGGGTCTGCATAGGCTAAGACAGGAGCTTCTGTAAGTCTCTTCTTCAATGTCAGAAAGGCATCTTCACATCCTGAAGTCCATTTCTCTCCAAAGGGGTCTTTAGGATATGGTGCCTTAGCACCCTTTACGTCAGAGGTAATCTTCAGTAGGTCATGTAACTCTCGAGCAATCTTTGAGTAGTCTTTCACGAACCTTCGGTAGTAACCACAGAATCCGAGAAAGGACCGCAACTCACTGATGTTATTTGGTCTTGGCCAATTCAACACTGCTTCAATTTTAGCAGGATCTGTGGCTACTCCTTCAGCGGAGACTATGTGCCCCACATAAGTGACAGAGTTCTGGGCAAATCGGCATTTGTCCACTGATAGCTTCAGGCCTTCAGCTTGAAGTCGATCCAACACCTTTAGCAATCTTTGTTCATGCTCCTCTGGTGTCTTCCCGAAAACAATTAGGTCATCTAGATACACTAGACACTCTTTGGGATTCATATCCCCCACAGTTTTCTCCATCAGCCTCTGAAAAGTAGCAGGAGCTCCTGTGACTCCCTGTGGCATTCTGGTAAACTGGAAGAACCCCAAAGGGCAGATGAAAGCTGTCTTTTCCTGATCCTCCTTCTTCATGGGTACCTGATAATATCCAGACCTCAAGTCAAGCACACTGAACCACTGGCTGCCAGATAGGGCGTTCAGAAGATCCTCTATCCGGGGCAAAGTGTACTGATCTGGCACAGTCCTCTTGTTCAGAGTACGGTAGTCCACACATAGCCGAACTGAACCATTCTTTTTTCTCACTACCACAATAGGTGAGGCATAGGGGCTCCGGGACTCTGTGATGATGCCTGCTCCTTCCATCTGCTGGAGTACGTCCCGGACATCTTCCACATCTCGAGGGGGTATTCTTCTTGACCTTTCTCTGAAAGGAGTAGGATCAGCAAGTCTTATAGCATGGGTGGCACTCTTAGAACACCCCACGTCCATCTCTGCTCTGGAGAACACTCCCTCTCGGGTGGCCAGTTTTGAACGAAGGCTGTCTTTCCACTCCTGTGGTAGAGGAGAATCTTCTAGATCAAAATCTAAAGGTGCTTTCACATGATCCTTCTGCTCTGCACTCACAGACATAATGGACGAAACTTGATCTAAAAGGTGTATCACACCAATCTTCTGATGACGATCAATCCGGATTTCTGAGGGGGTTAAATTCTGTACCATCACAGGAAAGCTCCGACACCACCTTTTTCGCCAATCTTTTACCTCAGGTATGAGAGTCCACCCTTCTTCTGATCCTCTTCAGGCAGAGACTCAATAAGGTATTGTCCAGTTCCCCCAACATTTCAAGGTGCATTGAGGCTATGGCTCGTAAGGTTTTGGTCTCACCAGGCTTCACAAATGCAGGTTCTGTTCCTGAATAATGGCACGACCCTGGTTTTGTTTCAAGGGCTAGTCGTCTACACTCTTTTCCTAGGACAGGGCTGACCTCCATCAGTCGGTCTAAGGAGACATCTCCCACTTCTGTCAGATAGGCCTTGAATACATCCTGTACCATCTTTGCATTAGTACCCAATATTATTGGGGCACACACTTTCTTGGCTGCAGGGCATATCAAAGCTTCCAGCTCCATAGGACATATCATCCCGGTGTTTAACTGGGGAATAGTTATGGTCACTTTTATGCATCCCTCCACAGGTTGAGCTTGAGACCCAACGCCCCATAGCTGAAACTCTCCTGCAGGTTCCATAGGAATGTGTTTCAAATGACGTTCATAGAAGTCTCTGTAGATAATGGTGACTTGAGAACCTGTATCTAGCAATGCTGAAGCATGAATTCCTTCTACTTGCACATGTATCAAAGATTTAGGCCCAATCTTGGCCTCTACCGATAAACTATATGTAGGCCGGGTCTTCCTTCGCTTGTAAGACCTGGTCATTTGAGTCTCCTCGAGCTCGGTTGCCAGCACCTCCACATCCACCTCCATGGAATTCGCAGGACACTCCCGCTGAAAATGCCCTGACTTTCCACATTTAAAGCAGTCCCCTCGGCGGGGTGAATCCTCAGGAAACAGTTTTTTCTGAGTCTTCCTGTGTTGTCCCCCACTTCCAGGGGGAGGATCTGCTCTCTCTGGTGGTGATTTGCATAAGAGCTCCAATTCAGCCACCTTCTTCCTAAGAGCTGCCAGTTCTGTATCCTCTTTCTCCTTCTGTAGGGGTGGACACATCTGGTCTTCCAATCTCCTGGCTGTATTTATTAATGTGGAATAAGGCAGAACTTTATCATCCAACTTGGCTCTCAGCAGAATCATAACTGGATTATTGGTTAAACCACCTCTCTGAATTTGCTTAGATAGCCGAGCATCCAACTCAGAGGCAGTGACTGCACCTTTATGGAATAACTTTCCAAGCGATAGCTGTAACCGGTTGATATAGTCAGTGGCTTTTTCATGCTCCTTCTGCTTAGTGGCTAGGAACTTAACCAACAGATCATCCAAATCTTCTGATTTCCCATAAGCATCCTGTAAAACTTGTAGATAGTCATGCACAGTAGCTTGCCCATTTACTCCCTTGTACAGTCTTATCATGTCTGTAGCGGGAAAACGAAGACTCTCCACCAACCGCTGTTTCTTTATGGTATCCGTACAAGACCATTCCTCCAACAACTGCATAGCATTATCCTTCCAGACCTCAAAAGGCTCTTCTCCTGAAGGAACAGGCTGATTCCCAGAAAACACCTTTAGTTTGCGGTAACTATGGGTGTGGTTTGCCGTCACTATGGCTTCTGAGAGTTTCTGTAGTATGTCCGATACATCACTACCTCCTGTAGGCAGGGTGCGTACTTCAGGGTTGTCTTGTTTCAGTAATGCTGTAGATGGATGAGATTCTGCTTTAGGAGTAATCATCCCCTGTCCTCTAGGAGGATGGGCAGCTTGTTTAGGAATGGCTCCGGCCTTTCCGGAGATGGGAGGCAGGAGCTTAGAATAATTTTCTGTGACATAATCTCTCTGTTCTAATTTAAAGGGTTGTTGCAGTGAGACCCTTTCTTTCTTATCAAGGAGAGCGTACACTAAGGAGCATCCTTCATCCGGGGCTCCATATAAATGAATGTTGGTAGGCATCTCATGGTCTCCCAAGTCCGTATGACAATATATTAACATGTAAGTTTGGCCTTCAGAATCCTGCAGGATATCCCTGACGGTCGCCATTTCTATTCCCAGTCGAATTTCTATACACAAGATGACGTGATTCATCTCACAGCAGGATGGGACTTTGCATAACATCACAGCTTGCTGTAATGGTACATTTCTTTGCTGGGCCCACTCTTTTGCAAAGGAGGGAGTGGCCTGAGGATTTAACCTATTCTCACTGGTTGTACCCCAATGAATCTCAGCAGTGCCTCCATATGTAACGGGTGTTTGAGGACACCCCTAGTGTCTTTGGGGTCCCTAAACCTAGTTAACTCACTTTGCCTGACAGGCGGATCCTGAGCCTCCGCTATCTGGGAGCTGGGGTACATGTCTGCGGCAGTGCCTCCACCCAGTGGAGCATCCGGGGTAGGGATGTGGGGTCCCACTGGGAACATACTTGGTGCAATGAGACTGACACAGCCTAACTGGAATTAACTTTATATAGTACGTAGCAAATGAACCAACATACATAGGAAAATACAATAGAGTAACACAGATAACAATGCAATGTGGATCTTTCCTCACCCACCCACCAGCACACCTGCATCCCACCCCCTTATCTTCGCCCTAGTGGCCGTTGGTGCACATAGAAGAGTTGGGGCCCTTATAAGTCCTGCTCCGCAGGGTCACTGAAGCAGCCTGAGCTGTGTAATGTCCGTCACTGGACCTCAGAGTCTTTACTGTGAGTGAGGAGACAGGTGCCCTGTGGTGATACAGGGAGAGGTTTGACTTACCCTCACAACACAATTAACCAGATCAGTCAGCAGCAGTCTCCTCTTACTGGATTCACCAGACGTCTGGACTCAATGCTTGTCTTTGCCAGCAGGTCCCTCTCTCAGCAGGTGTGATCTTGGGTGAAGCAAGTTCTCTCAGCAAGGTTCTATCTCTGGGCTGCAGTCTCACACAACTAGACACATGTCCTCTCTCTGGCTGAGCATGTCAAACCTTCTAGAAGATCTTCCAGGACCTCCTTCCTCAGAGCTGTGCTGGAAGTATCCTAACAGGACCTGCGATGATGCAACCATCCATGTGACTGATTTTCAGCAGGTCATGTGATCAATGCTCAATGTTTTATTAACAGCATACTGAGTCCATCTGCCATCTACTGGGCATTTCAGATAATGCAGCCTGTGTCACTTCACAGGGTTACAGGTGCATAGGCTGCACGGTGTCTGTTTTAGTCAGTATCTCTTCCCGCACTATTCAGGCATGCACTCACCTCTGCCCCTCGCTCTGATCTGCTGGCTAGGTTCCACAGACACGCATAGTTGTGTCCCTGGCGCCCTCTATGTGGCCACAGCTGGAAGCGCGGGGCAGAGTGTGAGTTCAGGCTCTGTTTAGTTTATATGTGTATATAAATATATCCATATATACATGTATAGGGGCGCTGTTAGGATGTTGGTCCGCATTGCGGATTCGGCGCCAGATTCCGAATAGGGTTACGCTTGACGCACGTTTTTACGCACACGTATTCGACTCGTTATTTTATCAGTTCGCCATGATACCACGTTAGTGGCATTGGTAAAGATCAAAGGGTTTCTTGCATTTATCTCTCCATGATCAAGTGTTTACATATGCCTTGATGTTCAGGCGGTTGCTGACTTTCCATGTGGGACCACTTTCTCAGGCATCGGTATGGTATTTCTCTTTTATTCCAGAGGTATACAATAATTCTCGTTTCCTGAAATCACGTCGAACTCAGGTTTTGCTGCCATTTTTGGCCCCCACTGGCTAGCTGGTGGGTGGCCGAGTGAGGTTGGTTAATCCCAGGTTCCATAGATTTCAGCATTGTTTGAGCTTTATCCTAAAATGAAAACTGTGCATGCAGGGGGTCGGGATGGGCTGGTTACATGGTGTATGTTTATGTCAATGTCGCGGTCATGGATATTTGATTAACGGCTTGGTCCTACTGATATCTTTTGTTAGGTGGCAGGTGCTTCGCTCGTTACTAAACCAAATTCATTACACACGTTCATGTACCCGAATCCAAAATATAGCAGCCGATGCCCTGTCCTGAGCTAATTCTCTTTCACAAGTTTCCCGAAGCGGACGTCTACGGTGCCACAATGCCTCGGTACGCTTCACTACTTCCGATCCAATTACCCTGGCTGCAGCTCGCTCGTTGGTAGCCAAATCGCAATTGGAGGTTGTCATAAAGCTCTTTGATCAAGTTTGTTGTCCTTTTTGCCCCTCTTCAGGCGTCCCTTCAGCGTCGCAGTTCCGTCATAATTCTAACCGCTTTTTGGTATCCAGTAGGTAAGGATCATTCCTTCATGTTTAGCCCCGACCACAAGTTTTAAGGCCGGTTTATTGGCCTGTATTTGTGGGAGGGGCGATGATGACTATATCTGGCCGGGTGTCCCCTCCTACAGTGAACGTCGTTTCCAGCGTTAACCCACCCTACCCACCCTTACTTTCACTATCTCACACCAGGGGATGCCCCCCTTCAGGCGTCTCTTCAGTGTCGCGGTTCCGGCATAATTCTAACCGCTTTTAGGTATCCAGTAGGTAGGGGTCATTCTTTCATGTTTAGCCCCGACCACAAATTAGGATATAGTATTAACACGACAATCATAATTGACCAATAAGTAGTACTCAAGTGAAAGCCCACAACTAACTACCCCCTCATGGGACAATCACAGTAACAACTGGCTGCCAGATATCAAGGAAGAAGAGTAGAAATAAAGATTCAGTGTTGGCTCCCTGAAGAGAAGGAGAGCAAAGGGGCTCCCCCAGGGTAGCAGCAAGGCCAAATGATCAGCACATATCTAGAGATGAGCGAATCGAAGCTGACGAAGTGGAATTCGATCCGAATTTCAGGAAAAATTCATTTGCAACGAATACAAATTTCCTCGTGCTTCGTGGTAACGAATCATATTTTTCCTAAAATGGCTGCTGCACGTGTGAGGGACATGTAGAAAGGAAGTATGGGAAGGCGGGATCACCCAGACTGACATGCATGATGCAGCCAATCAGCAGCCAGCCAGCCCTGTGATGTCACAGCCCTAAAAAAATGCGGCCATATAAGAATCAGACACTTTCCAGCGTTCTGAGTGCAGGGACAGATGTGAGAAGGAGCTAGGGACAGCAAAAGGAAAGACCTCATGGTGAAAAAAAAATGAAAAAACGATTTATAAGTGCAGGGAAAGGATAGGGAGGACTCATTTCACAGCATCTTAGTGCAGGAAGAGACCCCAAAAGGCACTAAGGACAGTGCTAGAAAAGTAATTTACAAGTGCAGGTAAAGGATAGGGAGGAATTATTTCACAGCATCTTAGTGCAGGAAGAGACGTCAGAAGGCGCTAGGGACAGTGCTTGAAAAGTGATTTACAAGTGCAGGGAAAGATAATTTGGGGCTCCAAATAGCCATTGTACAGCTCTGTCATTCCAACAATTTGTTCTTGGGGTGCAAGTGCTATGTTCAAAAGCCTTTAGTGGCTTGTATCTGTGGAAAAAGAAAAATATATACGCAGTTCACTTCTGCAGTTACTGTATATGTGGGGGAAAGCATTTAGTGGCGTAATTCAGTACAAAAATAAAAATATATACGCAGTTCACTTCTGCAGCTATATGTGCTGAAAACATTTAGTGGCATATTTCAATACAAAAAGAAGAATATTTTCTCAGTTCACTTCTGCCTATATATATCTGGTGAAAGCATTTAGTGGCATATTTCAGTAGAAAATGAAAAATATATATGCAGTTCACTTCTGCAGCTATATGTGAGGAAAGCGTTCAGTGGCGTATTTCATTACAAGAAGAAAAATATATACACAGTTCACTTCTGCAGTTATATGTGGTGAAAGCATTTAGTGATGTATTTCAGTAAAAAAAGAAAAATATATATGCAGTTAGTGATGAGCGAGCATGCTTGGCCAAGAACCGGTTCGGCTTGAGCATTGCTATGCTCGGCATGTGGCGATACTCAGCCAAATAACACGCGTGCTCGTCACATTGCTTGAGTCTCCTCCTTGCACGTTTGGTGCCTGCTAAGCAGCTAATCAATGTTCAGGTAAGTAATTCCCTTCAGTGTAATGCCATAGCCATGTTAGCTATTAGCCTTACACTGATTGGCTGGTCTGAACACGTGATACCAGTTTATATAGGAACCGACGTCCTGCGCTCAAATCATTCAGTGTCAGGAAGAGCAGACAGTAGGTAGGGACAGATAGCGTTTTGCTGCAAATTCACAGATTTAACTCCAAAAATCTATTGAAAGATCAAACAGTCCTCTTAAGGACTACAGTGTGTGTTTGACAGCAGTGCAGCACCATTTATTTTATTTTTTTTACCCAAAAAAAATTCAGCAGTATCAGAGAGAGGCGTCTTCAGGAAGGGACAGATAGTGCAGGGCTGAAAAATCACTTTTTTAAGTACCCAAAAGCTTTTAAAAGACTGAAAGATTTGATATTAGTGAGATCTACAGTACGCCATCATAAAGCAGTGTGTTTAGCAGACATTATAAAAAGGGGCTTATTCACTAGAGTGTGTCTGCAATTGAGTTCTACAGTACGCCATCAGAAAGCAGTGTGTTTAGCAGACATTATAAGAAGGGGCTTATTCACTAGAGTGTGCCTGCTAGTGAGATATACACCGCATCAGAGAAGAAAAAAATTTCTGGGGAAATTAATCTAATTTGTTCCACATCTGTGTGTGTGTTCAATCCACAACCATTATATTCATTACTCCAGCAGAGAATTTTTATATTTTGGGCAAATTTAAATAGTTTTGGGCACATCTGTGTGTGTGTTTAGGCCGCAACCATATATACAGCATTCCAGCAGAGAATACATTTTATTTGGGACAAATTTAACTAGTTTTAGGCAAATCTGTGTGTGCGTTTAGGCCGCAACCATATATACAGCATTCCAGCAGAGAATACATTTTATTTGGGACAAATTTAACTAGTTTGGGGCATATTTGTGTGTACGTTCAATCCGCAACCGCTATATTCATTACTCCAGCAGAGAATTATTTATATTTTGGCAAATTTAGATCGTTTTGGCACATCTGTGTGTGCGTTTAGGCCGCAACCGTATATACAGTATTCCAGCAGAGAATACATTTTATTTGGGACAAATTTGTATCCCATACCAAACTGAATCTGAAAACACTGTGTATATTACAACTTCCATTAATCTGGGTCTAGTAAAGTGTTCACAATCTGTGGGTTTTTGTATTCCATACTGAACTGAATCTGAAAAAAGTGTGTTTACTACAATTTCCATTAATCTGGGCCTAGTCAAGTGTCCACAATCTGTGGGTTTTTGTATCCCATACTGAATTGAATCTGAAAAAAGTGTGTATATTACAATTTCCATTAATCTGGGCCAAATAAAATGTCCACAATCTGTGGGTTTTTGAATCCCACATTGAACTGAATCTGAAAAAAGTGTGTATATTACAACTTCCATTAATCTGGGCCGAGTAAAGTGTCCACAATCTGTGGGTCTTTGTATTCCATACTGAACTGAATCTGAAAACACTGTGTATATTACAACTTCCATTAATCTGGGCCTAGTAAAGTGTCCACAATCTGTGGGTTTTTATATTCTCCTCTTCCCCTGTGTTACGCACTGCCGGCCAATGCCCGTCAGAAACAACATCCACTTCCCTGTCCCAGCGCAGCATCCAAATGTCAATAACACAGGCATTTGAACGCAATCGCAAGTACCCACCCACAGGCCATAGCACTAAATGCGCAGCTTTCGAAATGACAGGCCCTTGAAATGCTGCCATTTAGGCTTGTGGACACTGAGGCCTTCCACAGCCTGATGTCGGCGGCCATCCCTCGGTATGCAGTCCCCAGCCACCACTATTTTTCACAGTGTGCTGTGCCTGCCTTACACCAGCATGTGTCCCAGAACATCACCCATGCCCTGACCAACGCACTTACTGGGAAGTTCCACCTCACCACGGACACATGGACAAGTGCTGGTGGCCAGGGACGCTACATTTCCCTGACTGCACACTGGGTGAATGTTGTGGAGGCTGGGAGTGAGTCGTACCCTGGGATGGCACAGGTGCTTCCCACGCCCAGGATTGTGGGCCCTACGTCCATCAGGGTCCCTGCCAGCAGCTATGTTATGACTCCAACCCCCACTTCTCCTCCTCCGCCGCCTCCTCCTCCACTTCCACCTCCAACAGCAGTCCGACATCAGTTGCTAGCTGGAAGCAGTGTAGCACTGCTGTGGGTAAGCGTCAAAAGGCCGTGCTGAAGCTGATCTGCTTAGGGGACAAACAGCACACCGCCGCAGAGCTATGGCAGGGTATAAGGGACTAGACCGAGCTGTGGCACTCTCCATTCAACCTACAACCAGGCATGGTTGTGTCTGACAATGGCGGTAACTTGCTGACGGCTTTGGAGCTTGGCAACCTGACACACATTCCATGCCTAGCCCACATCTTTAAAATCTTCAACGGTTTATAAAAACCTACCCCAATTTGGCAGAGCTACTAGTGAAGGCGCGCCGCATGTGTGCCCATTTCCGCAAGTTGTCCACAGCTTCAGCCGGTCTGTCAACGATGCAGCAGCGCTTGCGGCTTCCAGCTCACCGACTGTTGTGCGATATGAGCACACCCTGGAATTCTACGTTCTACATGTTGACCAGGCTCTGTGAGCAGCAGAGGGCAGTTGTGGAATACCAGCTGCAAAATGGTCTTCGCTTTTCCAGTCAACTGCCACTATTCACAAGCGAGGATGGGGCATTGATGTCAGAACTCTGCGAGGTTTTAAAAAAGTTTGATAAATCCCCACAGACGGTTAGTGGCGATAACGCTATTATAAGCGTAACCATCCTACGGCTGTGTCTCCTCAAACGATCGCTGCTCACAATTAAGGAGGACGCTCTGAATGTGGCAGACTTGGAAATGGGGAAGATCATTACACAGGGTGATAGCCACACCACCCTTAATTTATCTTCTCAACGCAAATTGGGCCATGAAGAGGAGGAGGAGGAGGAGGAGGAGGAGGAGCTGGAGACAGTTGCCTCTGCTACAGAAGATAGTACCCATGGAACTTTAATTCCATCTGTTCAGCTTGGATGGGCAGAAGAGAAGGAGGATGAGGAGATGGAGAGTCATCCTGATGTTGACATCGACGTCTTGCCTGTTGGTACTCTAGCACACAGGGCTGACTTCATGTTAGGCTGCCTTTCCCGCGTCCCTCGCATTATACGCATTTTAGATAACACAGATTACTGGGTGTTCCCCCTTCTCAACCTCCGCTACAAAGAGAACTTCTCATCTCTCATTTCTGTGGTGGAGAGGACGAGTAAAACGGTGCAACACCAAAAGGTACTTTTTGAGAGATCGCTCCAAAATTTTCCATCTGACAACGCGGCTGCCAGGAAGGGAGACAAGGGGAACACACAGCAGTTCCAACAGAGGCAGGACAACACTCTCCAAGGCATGGGACACTTTTATGACACTCCGCCAGCAACCTCACCCTGAAGAGCGGCATAGTGCTACAAGGAGGGAAAAGTTTTGGAAGATGGTGAAGGAATGCATCACAGACTGTGTCAGCATCCTAAATGATCCCTCAGTGCCTTACAACTACTGAGTGTCCAAGCTGGACACGTGGCACGAACTTGCGCTCTATGCCTTAGAGGTGCTGGCCTGGCTGCCCTGCTGCCAGAGTTTTGTCTGAGCGTTTATTTAGTGCTGCTGGTGGCATTATAACTGCTAAGCGTATCCACTTGTCCAGGCTCGGACTGGCCCACAGGGGTACAGGGGAATCCCCCGGTGGGCCCCTGAGCAAGGTGGGCCCCTAGTCTCCCACCCCCTGCACAGGTGGCACATAACACAGTAGACGTACTGCACTACATCCATATATTCAATGTACTAGACCTCAACCAGCCTATGTTCATATAAAAAAACTTGTTAAAATATTTATTATATTTTAATGTATCCGTACGGTGGGCTCCCAAAGTGAATTTTACTGGTGGGCCCTAGGTACCCCAGTCCGACACTGCATTTGTCCATTGACAATGCTGACTAGTGATGAGCATCAGGGGCAATATTCGAATTTGTGATATTTCACGAATATTTGGGCAAATATTCAACATCGTTATCTCCAGTCATTATTTTCTTGATTGCGGAAATCGGCAATTTAAAAATTCACATTACGAAAATTTGCATTTAACACTACTCCTAAAATCAAAGATATTGCAGCCTTCTCATTGACCCACAAGCTAGAAGCAGTGAGGGATCATGTGTACTGTTTAAAAAAAAAATCTTGAATATTCGAAATTACGAATATATCACTATATTTTTAATATTTGCGAATTCTCGAAGTGCCAATATTCGCAAAAAAATTCGCAATTCGAATATTTATGATCAACACTAATGCTGACTTAGATAAAAATGAACAAGACCTGGATTGCCTCTGACTTCTCAACTCCACCAGAGGAGAGCTAAGATGATTGATGATGAACATAAAGGCAATTTCAATGTATTGTTTATAATATGCTCAGTCTAATGTAGTGTATTCCCATGCATCCTCATCCAGATTGTATATATTCCCTCCACTACAATTTTTAAAGAGGGTCAGCTCACCAGCAGGCCCTCAACCATAATGTTTTACAGGGTCAGCTCACCAGCAGGGCCTTCAACCATAATGTTTTACAGGGTCAGCTCAGCAGCAGGCCCTCGCCCGTAATGTTTTAGACGGTCACTAGCCGGCCCTTGCTCTAAATGCTTTTGAGTGTCACCAGCAGGCCGCCAATCATGATTTTTCAAGGGTGTGTATGAAACCCTCCTTTGTGTGTAATAAAGGGTGTATTGGAGTGCTGGTTACTTGCAATTTTTGGCAGCCCTTTCACTTAGTGCATAGGCTTTATGAGTGTTGGAGTCCCACTACCTGAACATTTGTACCACAATGGGAACGGGGCCCTCCTTTATGTGATATACCGGCTGTTTCGGAGTGCCTCTTGCTTGTAATTTTTGGCAACACTTGCACTTTATATACAATTGAATATACAGGAAATAATGTTTTTTATTTATTTATTTTTTTTTTTTTTTTTTGGGGGGGGGGGTTGTGTGTATTTCTGTCAGTCTGTGAAAGGTGGCATACAACTCAGACAACATGGTTCCTAGCAGCAACCTGCGAGTCCAAGATGCATCCATACATCTTCCCCATGCTGTTCCCGATCCATTTCAGACCTTTTCCAATGGACCAGGCCCCCTCACCTCTTCAGAGCAGGGGGTGCCTGGTTGTCTCCCATTGACTTCCATTTTACTCGGGTGCTCGGCCGAGCGCACAAATATAGCTATGTGTTTGGACCGAGTACCCGAACACCCGAACACTTTGGTGCTCGCTTATCAGTAATGCAGTTCACTGGTGCAGTTATATGTGTTGAAAGCATTTAGTGGACTATGTCAGTTCAAAAAGAAAAATAGATACGCACTTCACTGGTGCAGTTGTATTTGTTGAAAGCGTTTAGTGGACTATGTCAGTACAAAAAGAAAAATAGATACGCATTTCACTGGTGCAGTTATATGTGTTGAAAGCGTTTAGTGGCCTATGTCAGTACAGAAAGAAAAATATATACGCACTTCACTGGTGCATTTATTTTTGGTAAAAGCGTTTACTGGCCTATTTCGGTACAAAAAGAAAAATATATTTTCAGTTCTCTTCTGCAGTTATATGTGGTGAAAGCGTTCAGTGTCCTATTTTAGTCTAAAAAGGAAAGATATATACGCACTTCACTGTTGCATTTATTTGTGGTGAAAGAGTTTAGTGGCCCATTTCAGTACAAAAAGAAAAATATACATGCATTTCACTTCCGCAGTTATTATTATTTCATTACAAAAATAAAATATATTCAGTGTTCACTTTTGCAGTTATATGAGGTAAAATCTTTAGTGACGCATCTCGGTACAAAAACAAAATTTGTTAAGCGTTCACTGTTCCAGGTATATGTGGCAAAACCTTTAGTGATGTACTTCGGTCGAAAAACTAATTTTATTCAGTGTTCAGCACTGTAGTTATATGCGGTAAAATCTCCATGATGTCTCCATGATAAATCTGTAGTGTGGGGGCCCCGTATAGCTTCTACACACTTTCCAAATAATCCTTCAGCTGGGCGAATAGATACCGAATGACCAGGATGCTCCATGACCTTCCCAGGAGCTGCTGTTGGGAGCAGCGGTTCATTTCTGAGATGTCCATATAGTGTGGGGGAATCCAAAGACCATCCCCATCTCCGTGCTCCGTTATATGTGGTAAAATCTTTATTGATGTATTTCGGTGGAAAAACAAATTTTATTCAGCGTTCAGCTCTGCAGTAATATGCGTTAAAATCTTTCTTGAAGTATTTTGGTCGAAAAACAAAATTTATTCTCAACGCTGCGGTTATTTGCGGTAAAATCTTTAGTGACGTATCTTGATGAAGTTCGCAACTCTTCCAGGCTAAAAGCTATCTTGACTCTTTGTCTTCTTATTGTCTGTAGCTACTAGAGGCCTGTTCATGCCAGGCAGGTTTCCCCATAAGTATCTTGGTCAATCGTTACTTTGTCATTTTGCCATTCTGTGGCTTCCTCATGCTGCTGCCACCTCCACACTCTGTGATTGTGCCATTCTCTGGCTTCCTCATGCTGCTGCCACCTCCACACTCTGTGATTGTACCATTCTTTGGCTTCCTCATGCTGCTGCCACCTCCAGACTCTGTCATTGTGCCACTTTATAGCCTCCTCCTAAGGCTGCTGCTGCTGACACCTCCAGACTCTGTCATTGGGCCACTCTGTGGCTTACTCATGCTGCTGCCAATTCCAGACTCTGTCATTGTGCCATTCAGTGGCTTCCTCCTGATGCTGCTGCTGCCGATATCTCCAGACTCTGTCATTGTGCCACTCTGTGGCCTACTCATGCTGCTGCCACCTCCAGACTCTGTCATTGTGCCACACTGTGGCCTACTCATGCTGTTGATACCTCCAGACTCTGTTATTGTGCCACTCTGTGGCCTACTCATGCTGCTGCCACCTCCACACCATGTCAGCTTGCCACTCTGTGGTCTCCTGATGCTGCGGCCACCTCCACACTCTGTCATTGTGCCACTCTGTTGCCTACTCATGCTGCTGACACCTCCACACCATGTCAGCTTGCCACTCTGTGGTCTCCTTATGCTGCGGCCACCTCCACACTCAGTCATTGTGCTATTCTGTGGCTTCCTCATGCTGCTGCCACCTTCACACTCTGTCATTGTGCCACTCCGTGGTCTACTCATGCTGCTGCCACCTCCAGATTCTGTCATTGTGCCACTATGTAGCCTACTCATGCTGCTGCCACCTCCACACCATGCCAGCTTGCCACTCTGTGGTCTCCTGAGGCAGCGCCACCTCCACACTCTGTCATTGTGCCACTATTTTGGCTTTCGGCCTGGCTGACATCATCATTTATTTGACACTTATTCTGATCTGTCAGAAGGAAGGAAAAATGAGACGCACAAAGGATTCTATCTGTATATCAGCTTTAAGGCCTGTATGGTCCCATCAGAATTGGCTTATGATTTGGTAGCCAAAAGCAGGAGTGGGTAGAAAACACAGAAGACATGCAAATATTTCATTCATGTGTCATCTCTGTTTTAGATCCACTCCTGTTTTTTTGGCAATAGCAATACTGATTTATTATTGAGCAAATGCTGACCGAGTGAAAGTGCATGCTCCAAAGACAGGATCCATTTTTTTCTGGGTTATTGTTCTGACAGATCAGAGTATGGGGAAAATTAATCAGTGATGTCAACTCAAACTTACTGCTGACACCCTTTCGACTCTGTCGGGGGGGCTCTACTTGTATAAGCGTTTAATAGAACAGGTTCTGTAGACGTCTATGTGGAATCATCTGATGACGGTATAAAAGGAGTGTGCTTTTTCTTGACGCTAACATCTACCTGTAAGGCTGTTTTTTCTAAAAAATTTGGCAAACCGGCCAAATCCAATGTTTTTAAAATTTGCTCATTCTAAACATATCTTTAGTTAGATTTAGGTATACACCACAATATCATAACTCCAGGTTCCCTATTATCATGCTCCCCCTCAATTATGGATGCATAAGTCCCCTAGTAAGTGCCCACCATGGACTACAGATTCCAGATATATCAATCCAGGGTCCCCAAATAGCCTCAAATTTCAAGAGGCGGTTTCGCTTGAGATAAACTCCTCTTTCCAGTCTTATAACAACTAGAAATGAGCGAATCGAAGCTGACGAAGTGGAATTCCATTAGAATTTCAGGAAAAATTCAATTTGCACTGAAGCCGAATTTCCTTGTGATTCGTGGTATTTTTTCCTAAAATGGCTGCTGCACGTGTGAGTACATGGAGCAAGGAACTCTGGGAAGGCTCACTCATAATGCCATGCCCGTAGCCAATCAGCAGCCAGCCAGCCCTGTGATGTCACACAGCCTTATAAATAGCATCAGCCATCTTAGATTCTGCCATTTACCAGTGTACTTAGTGCAGGGAGAGACATCAGCAGGCACTAGATCAAAAAAATGATTTACAAGTGCATGGAAAGATTACTCAAGGTGTAGGGAAAGGATAGGGAGGAATCATTCCACAGCATTTATGTTGAACAGGGTTCAGTAGGGGAGGTTACAGCCTGGGGAATAGCAAAAATCCTACTACACCTTGCTGAACTGACTGGGGATCCAAATTGCCATTATACAGCTCTGTAATTCCAGAAAACTTATTAGGGTGCAAGTGATGTTTGATACAGGCATTAACAGGGTTTATTACAAGGAAATATGTCTATGTCTTATTTGTCCTTGTGCAGTGCAGTTATCTGTTCTAAAGCATATTTTTTGGCTTGGATTAGTAAATAAAAAATTAGCCGTTGTGTGGTGAAGTGTGAAAATTACAGCCCTTTTTGTCGTGTATTATTATTATTATTAATATTATTATTATCAGTGGCAAAAGTAAAATATGTTTGTCAATCAGCGGTGCAGTTATATGTTTTAAGCTTTTTGTGGCGTGTATTAGTGGAAAAAGAAAAAATATATTTGCCGATCAGCGGTGCATTTATTTGTTCTAAAGCCTTTTGTGGCGTGTATTAGTGGAAAAATAAAAAAATATATTTGCCTTTGTGCCTAATTGCTGTTCAGCAGTGCAGTTATATATTCTAAAGCCCTTTTTGCCTTGTATTAGTGGCAAAAGAAAAATATATTCGCCGTTCAGTGTTGCACTTATATGTAGAAAAGTCTTGTGTAGTGTAAAACTGGAAATAAATAAGGGCCTATTTGCCTTTAAGCGGTGCAGTTATATGTGGTAAAGCCCTTTTGGCGGTATTGAACAAATTATGTTGTGAAAATTTTTTATGGGAAACAGGCTTTTTTGGGGAAAATTGATGGGTGTTTGTAGACTTTCTTCTTTATGAACTGAATTACATTGTCCTTTCATTGGTAAATTTTTTTTATTTCAAACATGGTTTTTTTCGGGAAAATTGATGGGTGATTGTAGACCCTCTTTTTGCTGTATGGGCCAAATGATGTAGTGGTGAAATTTTTTATGTGAAACAGGCTTTTTTGAAGGGAAAATTGATGGGTGATTGTAGACTTTCTTCTGTATGAACCAAATTCCATTATCCTTTCACTGGTGAATTTTTTTATTTCAAACATGTTTTTTTTTTTTTTTTTCAGGAAAATGTATGGGTGATTGTTGACCTCCTTTTACTGTATGGACTGAATTACATTGTTGTGGGTCCTGCAGTAAACATAATGAAGACACTGATGACAAACCACCAGCAGACTTTGCCTTTATCATCTATTGAATCACAATTAAATAAAGCAGCTTCAGTAAGTTAAAAATATTAATGTGTTTTTATCTGCTCTGTCTGTATTCCATCTCCACAGCACACAAGACATGACAGGAGAGCCACTGCTTTAGAGTCCAAGTCCAGTTTTTTAAGATCAAGAGTTCCATCATAATTGTACGTAACATTCTTGCTCCCTGTGCAAAGCCATAACAAAAGGATTCTGTAGGCATACACATCAGAGCAAGTTGAAGCTGTTTTAATTCAGGAGCAGTAAACAGCAGGAAGCAAATAGAGGGGGCTGAACTCTGCTGCTTTGCATCTCTTGTGAAGTCATTCTCTCCAACTATGCTGCTCTCGCGATTTACAGCAAATACATTATTTTCATGTAGAGATCCAAGAATTATGTTGGAGGCATGTAGTGTATGCAAGCCATGTGTGACCTCTCTCATCACTCTCACGCTGTTCTGCACCTGGTTTGCCTGGGCAAACAGAGTCACACAGGGGAGGAACTGTTCCGTGTTGTTCAGAAAGAAATCGAATCCTGGCTTTCTCCGCAACAACTCAAAATCGGAAACATGGTGACTGACAACGGGAAGAACATGGTGACCGTGCTGCATCAAGGAGGGCTGAGCCATGCGCCTTGCATGGCACACTTGTATAATCTGGTTGTCAAGCGGTTCCCGAAGTCTTCCAACTATCAGCAAAACATCCGAAAAATGGCCAGGAAACTTTGCATGCACTTCAGCCACTCGGACACCACATAGCACACCCTCCTTGAGCTGCAGTGGCAGAATGGCATCCCACAACATAGGCTGATATGCAACGTTTCCACCCGTTGGATTTTCACCCTCCACATGTTGGACCGACTATACGAACAGAGAAATGCTATCAACGATTTCTTGATGATCCAAGCCGACAGGAGTACTCCACTGTTTAACTTCGATCAGCCAGTGGCAGCTCATGCATGACACCTGCCGTTAGCTCAGGCCCTTTGAGGAGGCCACTTTATTTGCCAGTTGCCAGGACTATGGGATGAACAAAGTTATTCCACTGCTTCATGTTCTGGAACAGATGATGGTAAATTTGGCTGGTCAAGGGACTGGAGACATGGTGCCCACATCTCACGTCCACATGAGCCCTGTGGGGGCTGAACTGGAGGAGGACATTGGAGCAAAAGCAATGTGTAGCGAAATGGGTGGTTTTTCTACACAGGTGACAGGAGAGGAGGAGCAAGAGCAGCCGGAGGGCGATGAGGAAGATGAGGCAGAGGACCCAGACACACCGTGGCAGTATGCAGTGGAGATGGAGGCAGGGAGTCCCTCAGAGTCACTTGCGCAAATGGCCTGCTGCATGCTCACTTGCTTGCGTAGTGACAGCCGAATTGTCACTATTCAGAGGAGGAATGACTTCTGGCTCTCCACCTTGTTGGACCCTCGCTACCAGTCCAAAATGGGGGCCTTTTTTACACCCGCTGAGAGGGAGGACAAACTGAAGTACTATAGAGACTTCCTATGTAGTCTGTTGGCTGCTACCTATCTGTAACATCGTCCATACTCTCACAGGTTTGACTGGGGGGCGCTCTGCACTCACGCTCCACTGCCAGGGCTGCTGGGGAGAGGTGGGGTGGAAGGAGCAGTACCAGCTCCATCAGCAGTAGCCTGAGTCTAGTGAAGAAACTACTCACCAGTAGTGTTGAGCGAACAGTTCGAGCATAGTTCGGGTTCGTACCGAATTTTGGGGTGTCCGGGACACGGACCTGAACCCGGACATTTTCAAAAAAGTTCGGGTTCATTGTTCGGCGATTACTTCCCGCTTTCTGAAGGGCTGCACAGCAGCCAATCAGCTAGCGTTTTACTTCTTGCCCTAAGAGCCCATCACAGCCATGCCTACTAATGGCATGGCTGTGATTGGCCAAGTGCAGCATGTGACCCAGCCTCTATTTAAGCTGGAGTCACGTAGCGCCGCTCGTCACACTGCTCTGATTAGTGTAGGGAGAGGACGCAGCTTCTGTGAGGGCGAGATTAGGCAGGGAAAAGTCAGCAACAGCACCTAATGAACGGATCGATCTACAGCTGTGAATGATTGAACTTCTGCTAGTTACTTGCTCACTGGTTTTTAGGCTGCACAGAGCGTTTTTCTGTCACTTATTTTCTGGGGTGATCGGCGGCCATTTTGTGACTTGTGGTGCACCAGAACAAGCTGCCACCAAGTCCATCAATCCATCAATACTATTTTTCTTTTGCTATATCAGAGGCTTGGCAGTGCTAATTGTCACCCCTAGAAACTCAGGATAGCAATCAATATTTTCTTAAGGGGTTAAATAAGGGGTTCTAAATTTTATTAAGGGGTTAAATACAATTGCCCAAATACCAATCCCCTAAATCTGGTGTTCCAGCTTTGGCTAGCCAAGTATAATACTGTCTGCTGTCTGGCAAAGGATAGATTATTTTATGTGGTGAAATTCAATTGCCAAAATAGCAATACCATAAATCAGTTGTTTCAGCTGTGGCTGGCAAAGTATAATAGTTTCCGCCAAAACATATATTTTGTTCTGGGGTGAAATTCAATTGCCAAAATAGCAATACCATAAATCAGTGGTTTCAGCTGTGGCTGGCAAAATATAATAGTGTCCACCAAAACATATATTTTGTTCTGGGGTGAAATTCAATTGCCAAAATAGCAATACCCTGAATCTGGTGTCCCAGCTGTTGCAGGCCAAGATTCATAGTGTCCGCCAAAACATATATTTTGTTCTGGGGTGAAATTCAATTGCCAAAATAGCAATACCATAAATCAGTTGTTTCAGCTGTGGCTGGCAAAATATAATAGTGTCCGCCAAAACATATATTTTGTTCTGGGGTGAAATTCAATTGCCAAAATAGCAATACCATAAATCAGTGGTTTCAGCTGTGGCTGGCAAAATATAATAGTGTCCGCCAAAACATATATTTTGTTCTGGGGTGAAATTCAATTGCCAAAGTAGCAATACCCTGAATCTGGTGTCCCAGCTGTTGCAGGCCAAGATTCATAGTGTCCGCCAAAACATATATTTTGTTCTGGGGTGAAATTCAATTGCCAAAATAGCAATACCATAAATCAGTGGTTTTAGCTGTGGCTGGCAAAATATAATAGTGTCCGCCAAAACATATATTTTGTTCTGGGGTGAAATTCAATTGCCAAAATAGAAATATCATAAATCAGTGGTTTCAGCTGTGGCTGGCAAAATATAATAGTGTCCGCCAAAACATATATTTTGTTCTGGGGTGAAATTCAATTGACAAAATAGCAATACCATAAATCAGTGGTTTCAGCTGTGGCTGGCAAAATATAATAGTGTCCGCCAAAACATATATTTTGTTCTGGGGTGAAATTCAATTACCAAAATAGCAATACCCTGAATCTGGTGTCCCAGCTGTTGCAGGCCAAGATTCATAGTGTCCGCCAAAACATATATTTTGTTCTGGGGTGAAATTCAATTGCAAAATAGCAATACCATAAATCAGTGGTTTCAGCTGTGGCTGGCAAAATATAATAGTGTCCGCCAAAACATATATTTTGTTCTGGGGTGAAATTCAATTGACAAAATAGCAATACCATTAATCAGTGGTTTCAGCTGTGGCTGGCAAAATATAATAGTGTCCGCCAAAACATATATTTTGTTCTGGGGTGAAATTCAATTGCCAAAATAGCAATACCATAAATCAGTGGTTTCAGCTGTGGCTGGCAAAATATAATAGTGTCCTCCAAAACATATATTTTGTTCTGGGGTTAAATTCAATTGACAAAATAGCAATACCATTAATAAGTGGTTTCAGCTGTGGCTGGCAAAATATAATAATGCCCGCCAAAACATATATTTTGTTCTGGGGTGAAATTCAATTGCCAAAATAGCAATACCATCAATCAGTGGTTTCAGCTGTGGCTGGCAAAGTATAATAGTGTCCGCCAAAACATATATTTTGTTCTGGGGTGAAATTCAATTGCCAAAATAGCAATACCATAAATCAGTGGTTTCAGCTGTGGCTGGCAAAATATAATAGTGTCCGCCAAAACATATATTTTGTTCTGGGGTGAAATTCAATTGCCAAAATAGCAATACCCTGAATCTGGTGTCCCAGCTGTTGCAGGCCAAGATTCATAGTGTCCGCCAAAACATATATTTTGTTCTGGGGTGAAATTCAATTGACAAAATAGCAATACCATAAATCAGTGGTTTTAGCTGTGGCTGGCAAAATATAATAGTGTCCGCCAAAACATATATTTTGTTCTGGGGTGAAATTCAATTGCCAAAATAGCAATACCATAAATCAGTGGTTTCAGCTGTGGCTGGCAAAATATAATAGTGTCCGCCAAAACATATATTTTGTTCTGGGGTGAAATTCAATTGCCAAAATAGCAATACCATAAATCAGTGGTTTCAGCTGTGGCTGGCAAAATATAATAGTGTCCGCCAAAACATATATTTTGTTCTGGGGTGAAATTCAATTGCCAAAATAGCAATACCATAAATCAGTGGTTTCAGCTGTGGCTGGCAAAGATATAATAGTGTCCGCCAAAACATATATTTTGTTCTGGGGTGAAATTCAATTGCCAAAATAGCAATACCATAAATCAGTGGTTTCAGCTGTGGCTGGCAAAATATAATAGTGTCCACCAAAACATATATTTTGTTCTGGGGTGAAATTCAATTGCCAAAATAGCAATACCCTGAATCTGGTGTCCCAGCTGTTGCAGGCCAAGATTCATAGTGTCCGCCAAAACATATATTTTGTTCTGGGGTGAAATTCAATTGCCAAAATAGCAATACCATAAATCAGTGTGTTTCAGCTGTGGCTGGCAAAATATAATAGTGTCCGCCAAAACATATATTTTGTTCTGGGGTGAAATTCAATTGCCAAAATAGCAATACCATAAATCAGTGGTTTCAGCTGTGGCTGGCAAAATATAATAGTGTCCGCCAAAACATATATTTTGTTCTGGGGTGAAATTCAATTGCCAAAGTAGCAATACCCTGAATCTGGTGTCCCAGCTGTTGCAGGCCAAGATTCATAGTGTCCGCCAAAACATATATTTTGTTCTGGGGTGAAATTCAATTGCCAAAATAGCAATACCATAAATCAGTGGTTTCAGCTGTGGCTGGCAAAATATAATAGTGTCCGCCAAAACATATATTTTGTTCTGGGGTGAAATTCAATTGCCAAAATAGCAATACCATAAATCAGTGGTTTCAGCTGTGGCTGGCAAAATATAATAGTGTCCGCCAAAACATATATTTTGTTCTGGGGTGAAATTCAATTGCCAAAATAGCAATACCATAAATCAGTGGTTTCAGCTGTGGCTGGCAAAATATAATAGTGTCCGCCAAAACATATATTTTGTTCTGGGGTGAAATTCAATTGCCAAAATAGCAATACCCTGAATCTGGTGTCCCAGCTGTTGCAGGCCAAGATTCATAGTGTCCGCCAAAACATATATTTTGTTCTGGGGTGAAATTCAATTGCCAAAATAGCAATACCATAAATCAGTGGTTTCAGCTGTGGCTGGCCAAAATATAATAGTGTCCGCCAAAACATATATTTTGTTCTGGGGTGAAATTCAATTGCCAAAATAGCAATACCATAAATCAGTGGTTTCAGCTGTGGCTGGCAAAATATAATAGTGTCCGCCAAAACATATATTTTGTTCTGGGGTGAAATTCAATTGCCAAAATAGCAATACCATAAATCAGTGGTTTCAGCTGTGGCTGGCAAAATATAATAGTGTCCGCCAAAACATATATTTTGTTCTGGGGTGAAATTCAATTGCCAAAATAGCAATACCATGAATCAGTGGTTTCCAGCTGTGGCTGGCCAAAATATAATAGTGTCCGCCAAAACATATATTTTGTTCTGGGGTGAAATTCAATTGCCAAAATAGCAATACCATAAATCAGTGGTTTCAGCTGTGGCTGGCAAAATATAATAGTGTCCGCCAAAACATATATTTTGTTCTGGGGTGAAATTCAATTGCCAAAATAGCAATACCCTGAATCTGGTGTCCCAGCTGTTGCAGGCCAAGATTCATAGTGTCCGCCAAAACATATATTTTGTTCTGGGGTGAAATTCAATTGCCAAAATAGCAATACCATAAATCAGTGGTTTCAGCTGTGGCTGGCAAAGTATAATAGTGTCCGCCAAAACATATATTTTGTTCTGGGGTGAAATTCAATTGCCAAAATAGCAATACCCTAAATCTAGTGGTTTCAGCTGTGGCAGGCCAAGATATCATAGTGTCCGCCAAAACATATATTTTGTTCTGGGGTGAAATTCAATTGCCAAAATAGCAATACCATAAATCAGTGGTTTCAGCTGTGGCTGGCAAAGTATAATAGTGTCCGCCAAAACATATATTTTGTTCTGGGGTGAAATTCAATTGCCAAAATAGCAATACCATAAATCAGTGGTTTCAGCTGTGGCTGGCAAAGTATAATAGTGTCCGCCAAAACATATATTTTGTTCTGGGGTGAAATTCAATTGCCAAAATAGCAATACCATAAATCAGTGGTTTCAGCTGTGGCTGGCAAAGTATAATAGTGTCCGCCAAAACATATATTTTGTTCTGGGGTGAAATTAAATTGCCAAATAGAGATACCCTGAATCTGGTGTCCCAGCTGTTGCAGGCCAAGATTCATATTGTCCGCCAAAACATATATTTTGTTCTGGGGTGAAATTCAATTTCCAAAATAGAAATACCATAAATCAGTGGTTTCAGCTGTGGCTGGCAAAGTGTAATAGTGTCCGCCAAAACATATATTTTGTTCTGGGGTGAAAATCAATTGCCAAAATAGCAATATTCTGAATCTGGTGTCCCAGCTGTTGCAGGCCAAGATTCATAGTGTCCGCAAAAACATATATTTTGTTCTGGGGTGAAATTTAATTGCCAAAATAGCAATACCATGAATCTGGTGTGCCAGCTGCTGCAGGCCAAGATTAATAGTGTCCGCCAAAACATATATTTTGTTCTGGGGTGAAATTCAATTGCCAAAATAGCAATACCATAAATCAGGGGTTTCAGCTGTGGCTGGCAAAGTATAATAGTGTCCGCCAAAACATATATTTTGTTCTGGGGTGAAATTCAATTGCCAAAATAGCAATACCCTGAATCTGGTGTCCCAGCTGTTGCAGGCCAAGATTCATAGTGTTCGCCAAAACATATATTTTGTTCTGGGGTGACATTCAATTTCCAAAATAGCAATACCCTGAATCTGGTGTTCGAGCTGTTGCAGGCCAATTGTAAATCTGTCCATAAAAGGATACCTTTCATCCAGGGCCTAAATACTAGCCCTAAAAGAGATATTCCCCTAAATCAGTGGTTACTGCTGTGCCTGGATTAGTGTAATATGCTACATAAATAAATAGGCAGATAGTGTTAGGTGCCTGTAAAAAAAGGCCTGAATCTGAAATCAATACATTGGGCCAAATATTTTTTTTCTTATTGTGGTGCTTGGTGAACGGTAACAATGAGGAAAACATCTATTAAGGGACGCGGACACGGTCGTGGTGGTGTTAGTGTACCCTCTTGTGCTGGGAGAGGACGTGGCCATTCTGCCACAGCCACACGACCTAGTGAACCAACTACCTCAGGTTCCAGTACCCGCCAGAATTTACAGCGATATTTGGTGGGGCCCAATGCCGTTCTAAGGATGGTAAGGCCTGAGCAGGTACAGGCGCTAGTCAATTGGGTGGCCGACAGTGGATCCAGCATGTTCACAACATTATCTCCCACCCAGTCTTCTGCAGAAAGTGCACAGGTGGCACCTGAAAGTCTGTCACATCACCCCCATGCATATCAGGGAAACTGTCTGAGCCTCAAGTTATGCAGCAGTCTCTTATGCTGTTTGAAGACTCTGCTGGCAGGGTTTCCCAAGGGAATCCACCTAGCCCTTCCCCAGTGGTGGAAGACATAGAATGCACTGATGCACAACCACTGATGTTTCCTTATGATAAGGACATGGGAATACCACCTCATCGGAGTCCGCACGTCTCTGATGATGACGAAACACATGTGCCAACTGCTGCGTCTTTCTGCAGTGTGCAGACCGAACAGGAGGTCAGGGAGGAAGACTGTGTGGAAGATGATGCAGGGGACTATGAGGTCCTAGACCCCACATGGAATGAAGGTCGTGCCACTGACTTTCATAGTTCAGAGGAAGAGGCAGTGGTGAGACCGAGCCAACAGCGTAGCAAAAGAGAGAGCAGGGGGCAAAAGCAGAACAGCCGCCTCCAAGAGAGTTCGCCTACTACTGGCCACCGCCACCAGGGACCGAGCACCCCAAAGGCAGCTTCAAGGAGTTCCCTGGCATGGCACTTCCTTTAACAATGTGCTGACGACAAGACCCGAGTGGTTTGCACGCTGTGCCATCAGAGCCTGAAGCGAGGCATTAACGTTCGGAACCTTAGCACAACCTGCATGACAACCTGCAAAGCATGAACTGCAGTGGAGTAAACACCTTAAAAGCAAGGAACTCACTCTGGCTCCCCCTGCTCCCTCTTCTGCTGCTGCCTCGGCCTCTTCCTCCGCCTCGGGAGGAATGTTGGCACCTGCCGCCCACCAAACAGAGGATGTGCCACCGACAACACCACCTGCGTCACCAAGCATCTCCACCATGTCACATGGCAGCGTTCAGCTCTCCATCTCACAAACCTTGGAGAGAAAGCGTAAATTCCCACATAGCCACCCTCGAGTCCTGGGCCTGAATGCCAGCATTTCTAAACTACTGGCCTTTGAAATGCTGTCATTAAGGCTGGTGGACACAGACAGCTTCAAACAGCTGATGTCCATGGCTGTCCCACAGTATGTTGTTCCCAGCCGCCACTACTTCTCCAAGACAGCCGTGCCTTCCCTGCACAACCAAGTATCCGATAAAATCAAGTGTGCACTGCGCAACGCCATCTGTTGCAAGGTCCACCTAACCACAGATACGTGGACCAGTAAGCACGGCCAGGGACGCTATATCTCCCTAACTGCACACTGGGTAAATGTAGTGGCGGCTGGGCCCCAGGCGGAGAGTTCCTTGGCACATGTCCTTCCGCCGCCAAGGATCGCAGGGCATAATTCTTTGCCTCCTGTAGCCTCCTCCTCCTACTCGGCTTCCTTCTCCTCTGCTTCCACCAGCTCATCCAGTCAGCCACACACCTTCACCACCAACTTCAGCACAGCCCAGGGTAAACGTCAGCAGGCCATTCTGAAACTCATATGTTTGGGGGACAGGCCCCACACCGCGCAGGAGTTGTGGCGGGGTATTGAACAACAGACCGACGAGTGGTTTCTGCCGGTGGGCCTCAAGCCCGGCCTGGTGGTGTGCAATAATGGGCAAAATCTCGTCGCAGCTCTGGGACTAGCCGGTTTGATGCACATCCCTTGCCTGGCGCATGTGCTGAATTTGCTGGTGTAGAAGTTAATTCACCACTACCCCGACATGTCAGAGCTGCTGCATAAAGTGCGGGCTGTCTGTGCGCGCTTCCGGCGTTCACATCCTGTTGCTGCTTGCCTGTCTGCGCTACAGCGGAACTTCAGCCTGCCCTCTTACCGCCTCATATGCGACGTGCCCACCAGGTGGAACTCCACCTTGCACATGCTGGAGAGACTGTGCGAGCAGCAGCAGGCCATAATGGAGTTTCAGCTGCAGCACGCACGCGTCAGTCGCACTGCGGAACAGCACCACTTCACCACCAATGATTGGGCCTCCATGCAAGACCTGTGTGCCCTGTTGCGCTGTTTCGAGTACTCCACCAGCATGCCCAGTGGCGGTGACACCGTTATCAGCGTTACAATACCACTTCTATGTCTCCTTGAGAAAACGCTTAGGGGAAAGATGGAAGAGGAGGTAGCCCAGGAGGAGGAGGAGGAGGAGGAGGAGGAGGGGTCATTTTTAGCACTTTCAGGCCAGTCTGTTAGAAGTGTCTCAGAGGGAGGTTTTTTGCAACAGCAGAGGCCAGGTACAAATGTGGCCAGCTAGGGCCCACTACTGGAGGACGAGGAGGATGAAGAGGAGGTGGAGGAGGATGAGGATGAAGCAGGTTCACAGCGGGGTGGCATCCGACACAGCTCAGGCCCATCACTGGTGCATGGCTGGGGGGATACGGAGGACAATGACGATACGCCTCCCACAGAGGACAGCTTGTCCTTACCTCTGGGGAGCCTGGCACACATGAGCGACTACATGCTGCAGTGCCTGCGTAATGACAGCAGAGTTGCCCACATTTTAACGTGTGCGGACTACTGGGTTGCCACCCTGCTGGATCCCCGGTACAAAGACAATGTGCCCACCTTACTTCCTGCACTGGAGCATGATAGGAAGATGCGCGTGTACAAGCGCACGCTGTTAGACACGCTCCTGAGAGCATTCCCAAATGTCACAGGGGAACAGGTGGAAGCCCAAGGCGAAGGCAGAGGAGGAGCAAGAGGTCGCCAACGCAGCTGTGTCACGGCCAGCTCATCTGAGGGCAGGGTTAGCATGGCAGAAATGTGGAAAAGTTTTGTCTCCACGCCACAGCTGACTGCACCACCACCTGATACAGAACGTGTTAACAGGAGGCAGCATTTCACTAACATGGTTGAATAGTACGTCTGCACACCCCTCCACATACTGACTGATGGTTCGGCCCCATTCAACTTCTGGGTCTCCAAATTGTCCACGTTGCCAGAGTTAGCATTTTATGCCTTGGAGGTGCTGGCCTGCCCGGCGGCCAGCGTTTTGTCTGAACGTTTATTCAGCACGTCAGGGGGCGTCATTATTGACAAACGCAGCCGCCTGTCCACAGCCAACGTGGACAAGCTGACGTTCATAAAAATTAACCAGGCATGGATCCCACAGGACCTGTGCCTCCCTTGTGCAGAATAGACATTTATAACTGCCTCCCCCTCAACCATGTATTCTTGTTCTCCGGGGCACTTCTTTATTGAATCCTCATTTTTTTAACTTTACCATGATCTTGCTGTGAAACCCAAAGTTGAATGAACCTCTCCTCTGTCTGGGTGGTGGGGCCGAAATAACTGAGAGTGGCCTTCTCCGATGGTGGTTGATATGATGCATGATTCCTTACTGTGGGACCTCTCTCCTCTGTCTGGGTGCTGGGCCGAAATAACTGAGAGTTGTCTTCTCCGGTGGTGGTTGATATGACGCATGATTCCTTGCTGTGGGACCTCTCTCCTCTGTCTGGGTGTTGGGCCAAAATAACTGAGAGTGGCCTTCTCCGGTGGTGGTTGATATGACGCATGATTCCTTGCTGTGGGACCTCTCTCCTCTGTCTGGGTGCTGGGCCGAAATAACTGAGAGTGGCCTTCTCCGGTGGTGGTTGATATGACGCATGATTCCTTGCTGTGGGACCTCTCTCTCTGTCTGGGTGCTGGGCCGAAATAACTGAGAGTGGCCTTCTCCGGTGGTGGGTGATATGACGCATGATTCCTTGCTGTGGGACCTCTCCTCCTCTGTCTGGGTGCTGGGCCGAAATAACTGAGAGTGGCCTTCTCCGGTGGTGGTTGATATGACGCATGATTCCTTGCTGTGGGACCTCTCTCCTCTGTCTGGGTGCTGGGCCGAAATAACTGAAAGTGGCCTTCTCCGGTGGTGGGTGATATGACGCATGATTCCTTGCTGTGGGACCACTCTCCTCTGTCTGGGTCCTGGGCCGAAATAACTGAGAGTGGCCTTCTCCGGTGGTGGTTGATACGATGCATGATTCCTTGCTGTGGGACCACTCTCCTCTGTCTGGGTGCTGGGCCGAAATAACTGAGAGTGGCCTTCTCCGGTGGTGGTTGATACGATGCATGATTCCTTGCTGTGGGACCTCTCTCCTCTGTCTGGGTCCTGGGCCAAAATAACTGAGAGTGGCCTTCTCCAGTGTTGGGTGATATGACGCATGATTCCTTGCAGCGGGACCTCTCTCAAATTGATATTGGTTAAATTTTATTTATTTTATTTTAATTCATTTCCCTATCCACATTTGTTTGCAAGGGATTTACCTACATTTTGCTGCCTTTGGCAGCCCTCTAGCCCTTTCCTGGACTATTTTACAGCCTTTTTAGTGCCTAAAAGTTCGGGTCCCTATTGACTTCAATGGGGTTCGGGTTCGGGATAAAGTTCGGGTCGAGTTCGGATCCTGAACCCGAACATTTTCGGGAAGTTCGGCCGAACTTCCCGAACCCGAACTTCCAGGTGTTCGCTCATCTCTAGTGGTGACAGTTTCCCTTTCCCTAGTCTTAAGGCCTAGTTCCTTGTCTTTTTCCTTCAGTTGTCATTCTGGTGTTCCTCCCCCACCTTACGTTGTGACATTATTAACCGCCGAAAAAAAACGCAATTTTGTTTATGTCAGTGCAGCGATGGATATTATTTATGCACTGGTCTTAAAACTGCAGGGGCTCTCTTTGGAGGCAGCTGACCGCACAACTGTCTCCCTGATCCAGAGACCACAGGTGGCGGGTTCCGGAAGCGGGACCAAGGCCTGTCCTGAACCTAAGGTCGCTCTCCTGGATAGATTTTGTGAAGTGACAACTTTATTCGGTTCAGGGAGTCGTGCAAATAATATTTTAAACTACGTCCCAACTCTTTTGCAGATGAGAGTCAAAGAGTGGGTATAATCATTTTGTTACTAAAAGGTGACGCTCTTGGGCTTTTTTGTTGCCGACCGGATCATAGTCCCTCCAGGCGTTAGATGAATTTTTCAGAACTCTAGGTCTTATCTACGATGACCCAGATCGGATCTCCCTGGCCAAGACTGAGTTGCGTGGCTTACGGCAGGGAGAGCATTCTGTGGAGACCTATTGCTCTGAATTTAGGAGATGGTCTACGGATATGGAGTGGAATGATCCAGCTATCCCTAGTCAATTCTGTCAAGTGTTATCCGAGAGCCTGAAGGACGCGTTGGAGTCATTGGAGGCAGCCATGTCCCTTGTTGTACGTATTGATAGAATAATATATCAAGAACCCCAGCTGGGGCAAAACAAAGCTAAAATAGAACTTTTAATTATAATGAATAAAATGTCTAAGCCAATTACCATATAGACAAAATACACAGACAAAAATGGGTCCCTGAATTAAACATTAACAGTCCCAAGGTCCAATAGAATGTACATGTAAGATATCAAGTATAAAAAGGTACAATCTTACCATTTAAGAGTGCTGCAGTTAATACCAAACAGGCAACCAATCAAACAGAGGGATGTACAGCTTGTAGATGATCACATTTAAAAGACCCTGTAATGTATGCAGTAAAGAATACATTGGAAAGACCATTCGGGAATTCCGCAGGCGGGTGGGTGAACATCTCAATGACATCATTAATAAAAAAGATACACCGGTTGCCAGACACGTCCACAATTTACACAATGGCAGAGCACGAATCCCCTTTATGGGTATTGATAAGATTAACCCACCCTTGAGAACAGGTGATTGGGTTAGGAACATTCTGCAGAAGGAGGCCCGTTGGATTTACTATCTTAAGACTGTGGCCCCATTGGGACTTAATGAGCAGCTGCATTTCAGTTGCTTCATTTTATGTATTTCCCTCTTATCTGCAGTTTCTATCATTGTTCCCACCATCCCGTTACACCTACAGCCTGAAAATTATTTAATGAGTTCTTTCATTCTCATTCTATATGTATTTAATACTTTATTGTATATTGTATATTGTACATATGCCTATATTCTCACAGTATATTTATCTGGCTAGTTACATATATCAGTTTTCCACTTGGGCTAGGATTCTGGTATCCCTCCTAGCCTTCACCGTACTTATTTCTATCCTAATTCATCCCTCACCCCCCTCCCCTCTATTACCTGAGAAGACTCCATCCAGCTATATGTAATGCTTCATTATTTTCTCTGCCAATAAGCCCTAATTTCTTTATACTTTTATGTACACTTAGGAGCAGGTCACATTTGCTGCTCTCCTACAGTAATGCTGGCACTCTGTAAACTTGGAGCGTCATCATTGCTGGGCATCGCCCCAGCCTCTCCTCATTGTATTGTTTCCGCCCCACGTGATCCGGCACTGCGCTCCCCGGGACTTCGCACTGCGTTCCTTTGGCCGTGATCATGTGATAAGGTAGGCTTACCTTCACTTGAGTTTTTGTTATTTTTGCCCTCATTGTCCTACCATGATTTTCCTTCTAAGACTATATTATTATTATTATTATTATTATTATTATTTTGTAGGAATTGTTCACTTTATCATCAACCCCTTGGAATATTTCCCCTGATGATTTATTAAATGAAACGTGACATGTCGGGAACTATCTCACAGGGTTTATCAGGGATTCCACCCGTTTTAGGGATAGGTATCCGGATGGGATCGTCCCTTTCGGGGCGAGTGCTCTGTATAGATAGGTAGGACTGCCCTAGTCCCCTTCCCCGCAACTTAGGGAATTCTAGGGCTGGCATATCCTTTCCTGGCATACCTATACAGCAAGATCCACAGTCACATGCTGTTATCTCCTTTATCTGACGGACTGGGGAACCACATTACAGGGTCTTTTAAATGTGATCATCTACAAGCTGTACATCCCTCTGTTTGATTGGATGCCTGTTTGGTATTAACTGCAGCACTCCTAAATGGTAAGATTGTTCGTTTTTATACGTGATATCTTACGTGTATATTCTATTGGACCTTGGGAGTGGTAATGTTCCATTCAGAGACCCATTTTTGGCTATGTGCATTTTATTAAAAGTTATATTTTAGCTTCTTTTTGCCACAGCTAGGTTCTTGATATATTATTTTGGACATCTGGAAGTATATCAGCTATCTGTAACCTTAGGGCTTAGATGTATTGATAGATGCCTGAGAGAGAGGTTCCTCATTCTCAGGACGTACTATCATATAAGGTGTCTGCTTCCTCCAACACTTTGGGTAGAGAAACACTTGAGTTCACGCCTGGAGACGAACCAGTGCAGCTAGTTGGAGCTACCCCTGGACCTGGTGATAAGAAGTTTAGGCTTAAGGAGACTCTGCTTTTTCTGTGGAAAAAGGGGACATTTTGTTAACGTTTGTCCTTATGTTCAGCGTCAAGGTGAAAAAGAAAAAAAAAAGTTTAATCCTTATCTCACTCTTTGTGGTATGGGTGGGGAATCTGATGATTTACTTTTGTCATTTGCCGGTAGTACTCGATTTCTCTTGTCTGCCGAGGTGGCGCTAGATTCCAAAACTGTGGGAATTGAAGTGTTTATTGACAGTGAGGCAGGGGTTTGACAGTGGGGCAGGGGTTAAACTAGTTGATGGTCAGTTCGTCCATATGCATGGGTTGACAACAAGTGCATTAGACAAAAATATTTTGGTATTTGCAATTGATTCCGCTCCACTCACATAAAACTGTTTGTCACAAATGGTGCAGGACATCTGCTTAAAGTGGACAAGAATCCATTTAGTTTTTTGTGCTGGAGGGTCTGCCTGCTCCCTTGATGATAGGTTTACCATGGTTAAGCAAACATAATCCTACCATCGATTGGCAAGTGACACAGATTCTTGATTTGAGTGATTATTACACTCAACTGTCTTAGCACATCACTTTCTGTTGTAACCACTAAAGTTTTACCTTTGTTTATTTCTGATGTATTCTCTGAAAGTGGAGACCAGGAGTTATCTCCACATCGGGAGTATAATTGCCTCGTCAACCTTGTTCCTGGAGCTAGGTTGCCCAAGTCTCGGTTGTATAATCCTTCTGAACCCAAAAGAGCAACCATGCAAAAATATATCACCGAGAGTTTGTCTAAACGTCATATTAGACCATTCAAATCCCCAGTAGCAGCTGGGTTTTTCTTTGTTAAGAAAAAGGATGGAACTCTTGTGTCATGTTTGGACTTCCGCGAGCAGAATCGAATAATAGTCCGTGATCCTTATTCCCTTCCTTTGATCCCATATTTGTTCAATCAGATTGTCAGTGCCAAGGAGTTCTCTAAATTGGATGTGAGGGGGGGCATATAATCTGGTAAGGGTTAAGGAGAGGGACGAATGGAAGATGGCCTTTTATACCCCTGAAGGTCATTTTGAGAATATGGCCATGCCTTTTGGGTTAACCAATGCTCCTGCGGTTTTTCAACATTTCTTGAATGACATCTTTCATCATCTGGTGGGCAGGTTTGTTGTGGTATATCTGGATGATGTTCTAATTTATTCTCCTGATATGGAGACCCATCAGGATCAAGTGAGACAAGTGCTAAGATGGAGAAGTGTGTATTTGCAGTTCCGGAAGTGCAATTCCTGGGTTACCTACTCTCATATTCAGGTTTTTGTATGGATCTTGAAAAGGTCTGTGCTGTGTTGGACTGGGATCGACCTGAAAATCTGAAAGCGCTTATGAGGTTTTTGGGATTGAGCAACTACTGCCATAAATTTATTTTTAACTACTCGACTATTGTTAAACCTTTAACGGACATGACTAGGAAAGGTTTGGATGTCTCTGTCTGGTCTGATGAGGTATTATAAGCCTTTTCAGCTGTGAAGAAATGTTTTTTCTTCTGCTCCTATTCTGGTACAACCTAATGTGTCACAGCCATTTATTGTTGAAGTTGACGCATCTGAGGTAGGGATAGGAGCAGTCTTATTGCAGGGTCCTTCACCTAGTAAATGACGCCCATGTGCTTTATTCTCTAAGAAGCTCTCATCTGCTGAAAGAAATTATGACGTAAGTAGTTGCTGGCTATTAAGATGGCTTTTGAGGAATGGCGTCATTGGTTGGAAGGAGCGATTCATCCTATTACGGTAACTACCGATCACAAAAATCTGACTAACCTGGAGTCGGCTAAACGTCTGAACCCAAGGCAAGCCAGATTGTCATTGTTTTTTTTACCAGGTTTAGATTCGTTGTCACCTATCGCCCTGGGGTTAAGAACGTCAACGGGGATGCTATGTCACATCGCTTTTCTGGGGGGGCGGTGATTCAGAAGATCCTGGTCTGATATTGGCTGAAGGGGTGGTAATATCCGCCCTCTATCCCGACCTTGAGGCAGAGGTGTTGAAGGCCCAGGGAGATGCACCGGATTCCTGTCCTCCGGAAAGTTGTTTGTTTCTTCTGAATTACGGCACAAGGTATTTGAGGAGCATCACTCAAGGAACATAAGTGTAAAGTTCTTACAGGACACCCTGGGAGCAAATCCACGGTCGATCTCATTTCTCGTAGATTCTGGTGGCCGGGGTTGTGTAAGTGTGTTGAGGGCTATGTTTCAGCTTGTGGTACTTGTGTACGTGCTAAGGTGACATATATTCGGCCTTCAGGATCTCTACTTCCATTGTCCATCCCGTCCCGACCTTGGACTTATTTATCCATGGAATTTATCACAGATTTGCCGAATTAATCAGGAAAATATGTGATTCTGGTGGTTGTTGATCGCTTCAGCAAGATGTTGCACTTTATAGCATTATCAGGTCTACCTAATGCTAAAACTCTCACACAAGTTTTTGTCGATAACATCATGAAGCTACATGGTATTCCCTCTGATGTGGTGTCTGATAGGGGGACTCAGTTTGTTTCCAGATTCTGGAAGGCGTTCTGTACTCGCCTGGGGGGTACAATTGTCATTCTCTTCAGCCTTTCATCCTCTGTCGAACGGACAGATTAAACGTACTAACCAGAATCTGGAGACTTATTTGAGATGTTTTGTCTCAGAGAGTGGTCTTCATTTTTGTCTTTGGCCGAGTTTGCCATAAATAACCGTAGGCAGGAGTCCACTGATAAGCAGTTTTTTGGGGCATATTGGTTCCATCCGCAGTTTGGCACATTTTATGGTACTGAGACTTCTGGTATACCTGAAGAGGAAAGATTTTCCTCTTTCTTGTCATCTATTTGGCAGAAAATTAAAAAAAATACAAAAAAAAATGGCCAACAAGTATAAACGTTTGGCTGACAAGAGACGTATGAGTGGTCCGTTACTGAGAGTGGGTGTTTCTGTGTGACTGTCCACCGGAAATATTAAGTTGAAAGTACCTTCTTGGAAGTTGGGCCCAAGGTTTATTGGTCCATATAAGATCTCTGCCATTATTAACCTGGTAGCCTTTCATTTTGAACTTCCACAGGCTTTAAAAATTCATAATGTTTTCCACAAATCATTGCTGAAGAGCTTTGTTGAACCTGCTGAACCGTCCTCCTTGCCTTCTGCTTTTGTCATAATGGAAGGTAATCTTGAATTTCAGATCGCCAGGATAGTGGACAAATTCTCCGTAGATCACTTCAGTACCTCATTCACTCATCCGGATACGGTCGGTCCTGGGGGTCTGGAGGTCACCCATAGAAGGGGGGGGGCACTGTCAGCATCCCTCCCGTAGCAGAGGTTAGAAGATCTGAGAGACTGGCTGCACGTGAGTGACTTTTTTCACGTGTTGCAGTGTTGTTGTTGGTAATGACCACACCTCTTGTGTCAGGTGTAGCTTGTGGTCATTACTGCTCCTCTATTTAGTCTGGACTCACACTTCATACCATGTGGTTGATATTCTCTGCCTGGAGTTGGAAGAGCTGGTGTATTGTCCTGCTCATCCATTTTCTATTGAAGATAAGTGTTCTTCCCTTTGTATTTTTGTTGTTCCCATTTGCTTGTTGTTTACTAGGCCTCAGGGAGATGTTGGTTCGTTCATCTGGGAAAGAACCAGTAGTCCCAAACTCTGTCACTACTTCTAGGGCTATTCAGGGTTTCTATGGCTTAGGTTTCCGGTATATGAATATTCCCACCTTCAGGGTCCATTCATACTGACAGGAGTCAGGGCTAGGTTTAGGGTTTCCATAGGTGGTGACCGTTTCCCTTTCCCTAGTCCCTTGTCTTTTTCCTTCTGTTGTCATTCTGGTGTTCCTCCTCTCCCCTTACATTGTGACATGTCCACTGTCAACAGGGAAATAGGCCGGTAAGAATCCAACTGTGTAGGATCCTTACCTGGTTTTGGGATTACCACCTCAATCACCTCTCTCATCGAGCTGGGAAAAATGCCAGTCCGAATAGTGTCATTGAAGACATTAAGGAGATGTGGGAGTAAGATCTCTTGGTGTTTCTTGTAAAATTCTCCAGGCAAACCATCCCCACCGGGCGCCTTCTCATTAGGGAAAGACCTCAATGCCATCTCAAATTCCTCCAGCAAGATTTCCCCATCAAGCAGCCCCATCATGCTCCACATAATCATCTCTGTCTGTCGAGTCAACCATCAGCTTAGACTTATATACATCCTTGAAATGAGCATGGAACAATCCCAAGAAGATATCATTATCCCATTATCCCCAGTAACCAGGTCCCCCTGTATATTTTTAATAGAGGTCACACAGGACGGGCCAGATTGTGCTTTGATGACCAGCGCTCTCCCCCTCAGTGATAAACTTCTGGGTTTTAAAACATTACTTATCTCCGGCTATAACTTGCAAATGTTCCTTCAACAAACCATGGGCTTCCAACTAGTTGCATTCTCCGGTGACGGACTTTTGATATATTTACGCTCCGTGGACAAAACCCTATCAGAGAGTTCTGCTGTTAGAGCCCTGCTTTGGTCTTGTGCACAATAATACTTTTGATAAATAATTCTCTAACGTATGCCTTCATAGCATCCCATACCATGGGTTCAGATGCAGACCCTATATTGTGACTAAAAAAGTCTACAATGGCACTAGAAATTGCAGTACTCGTGTCCACTAGAAGAAGCCAGAATGGGTTTAGATGCCATAGGGCCTCGAGTTGTGTTCTAAAGTCCCTAGATGCAGCTGTAACAGAATCGGGGAGTGATCAGAGATGCTGTGGGGAGGGTAAGTGACCTCCTGAGTTATAGTCATTAAGGATGGGGATATCACCAAGTCTATTCTGGACAGTGAGTTATGTGAGGAGGAGTAGCACGAGTACTGCTGTTCCCCCTGGTGCATAACCCTCCATCCGTCACATACAGTAAATCAATCTCCGATAGAAACCTAGCCAGTGAGGTGGGGGAGCTACCCGGGCCATGGGCAGCTGGATTAAACTTATCAAGGAACCTATCCAAATATATATTAAAGTCTCCCTTCAACAAAATGGGTACATTAGGGAATTTAGCTATGAATGCTAGAATTCTTTTCAGAATCTCACTATAGTATGGTGGGGAAATGTACACCGCGACCAATACCAGCCTAAAGTGGAATATGGAAGTGTCAACACATACAAACCATCCCTCACTATCAATGCAGGTATCTCTAGCAGCAAAGGTAAGAGTTCTATGTACCAGGATACTAACCCCTCGCGCATGTGTGGAATAGGTAGAGTGGAACTCATGCGCCACCCATGCCTTATGAATCAGATGGGTTTTCTCTGGAGTAAGATGTGTTTTAGAAAGACAGAGGAGTGCTGGTTGGTGTGTTTGCAAACCGTGAAAGACAGCATGTCGTTTAGCAGTCTGCTGCTGGATTATCAAACATATGCTTCGTATCTCCTGCCACCACATGCAGTCTGACAGGGTAGATCATTGAATAGAGTAGCTATAGATCATCTAGGAAGTGTGCTCTTCATTTTTGTACCTCCGCAGAAAAATCAGGAAACAAAGATACATGATTGCCATTTATAGTAAGATCTGCACAGTCTGTTGCACCTCTCAAAATCGCATCCTGATCTCTAAAATGCAGAATTTTGATCAGAAGAGGTCTCAGCGACACCCCTGGTGGTGGAGGGCGAAATGGCACACGGTGAGCCAGCTCAATAGCAAATAGGGGAGACAGTCTCTCTCTTCCAATTTTATCAGCAAGCCATTTCTCCGTAAATGTAACAACATCAGCTCCCTCATGTTCAGGCACACAAAATATTCGGACATTATTACGTCTATTCTCAAGATCATCAGATTTAGATATAAGCAGTGTGACATTGTGGATTACACGCTGAAGGACTCTTTTTACAAGCGGTACCTGATCCTCCATTGTACTTAGTCCGCCCTCCATCTCACCAATCCGCTCCTTCACTTGCCTCATGTCTTGTCTGATAAGTAAAATGTCCTCCTTGAGAGCCCCCATATGCATATTCAACGAGGTAAGCGCCCTATTGCATTGCACCACCTCTGCAAAAACATCCTCCCCATGTCCAGTACTGTACTGACCTCCGTATATGTGAATTTTATAGGGCAGGAGCCGACATTCCCAGTGGCGTCTGTAAGTTCGGATGCCTTGTCTACCTCCAGATCTGGGATGCTTACTGAGAGTGTCGAGGAGCGGGCAAACTTTTCTAGCCGCGCAGCCACTACTAACATCTTCGCAGCTGGCACGGCGCCATGTTGTTTGGTCAGTGTAGCAAGACCGCATTCCTTCTCCTCCTTTTCTTTGGACTTTTGGCGCATCATGTTGTTGCTGAAATGTGTTGAATCGCAGGGGAAGCAGTTCCACACAGGCTAGTGGTAAATTGTCCAGCAAAACAGCAGGTAAACGGAGAATATACAGGAGACTTAGCCAGGAGCTCAACACCATGCGTCTGCTTACATGCCCAGTCAGGCCATGCCCCCCCCCCCCCTCAGGTATGCATTCTTAAATTTATAAAATACAATTCGTTTTTTTTTGTTCCAATTTCAAGTAAACTGCACAATGCTATAAGAACCCACATGGTTCATCAGGAAAGCTACTTACCTAGAGTTCCTCTGGACTGTTATCACATGCTCGTATGTCGGCCATGGAAGAACAGAAGGCAGAATATGTGCATACTCGACCTGTTAGTTATGCACTGATAATGATGGCACCACCGAGCATACACCAGTCGCAGCTTAGACTTTAAATTGCATCAAGAATGGAGATACTGCCATGCACATGGTTATGCAGGTGGATGTCCCTTAATGTGGCCAGATCTAAATTCATCCTTCCCTGGACACTGTCACATGAAAAAAATTGAGCCTCTGTGTACTGTTTTGCTCCCTGGATTGGTGTGGTGCTGCTGTGGTGAGGAGCAACCCCCTGTTTTTAATAAAGTGTCTTAGAGAGGTAGAGGAGTGGGAATGAACATTGAGGCTGGTTTAATAGTTGAACTTACAGGTGACCTTTACTTGCAAATGCAATGATGCCCTTCTGATGCACAGAGTTTCACTTTCTGCAGCGACAGGCCTGCGGGGTGGGGGGTGAGAGTTGGTGGCCTGATGATTGTAGTAGTTGGTACTCAGTTTTCTGAAGCTCCCTGGGTCAGCGTGCAATGATGGGAAGGAAGGTACCAGATTCCTTCAGGGCACATTCTTGTGTTGAGGGATCTTCTGCAAGATGTTGGTTGAGGTGCTCTTGATGGTATAGGGCTGTGATGACTAACCTCCAGCACTCCAACTGTGGTAAAACTACAACTCTCAAGATTTACACTTGCCTGACTGTACTTCGAACTCCATAAAAAGGAATGGAGCATTCTGGGAGTCATGGTTTCATCACAGCAGGAGTGATAGAGGCCAGCCATTACTGGTATAAGGTGCAGGGAAGGCAGGGCCATGATGTTGTGATGCCATTACCCTTGGGTGCAAATTAGGTAGTTAAATAAAGAGGAATAAATAAATGGAACATTTACTGAGTAGTCATAAGCGGCAGGGGCAATAATCGTTAGGATATTTGTCATGTATTCGCAAATATTCATATTCGAGATTATTTTATTAATTGCGAAAAATCAACAATGTAATAATCGCGTAATGCGAATATTCTTAAACATGAATATATAGCACTACATTATTCGTAATTTTTTCCAATTTAATGTGAACAGTCAATGGCCCAGAAGCAACTTAAGCAGGGATGAATGATGACTTCAGATGGAAAAAAATGACGAATATTCTAAAAAACTAATATATAGCACTATATTCTATAGTGCTAAATATTCGTGTTTTAAATTATTCGCATACGCTAATATTACATTGCCGATTTTTCACATACGAGAAAATAAATTAAATAATGAAAAATATTCTAATTCAATACAGGTAATGGGTTCATATGAAGAAAAAAAAATCCTAATATTCGTATTTACGAATATATCAGTATATTCGAAATATCCGCGAATTCTCGAAGTGCCGATATTGACAATAAAAATTGGCAATTGGAATATTGGTGCTCAACAGTATTACTGAGAAGCACTTGCCTTGAGGTAGATGTACAGATTATTGTAATGCAAAACTTGTATTTCACAGTGTTAACAGGCACCATAGGCTAACTCCTGTCTCACATTGGGTGCTAATGGAGTCTATAGGCTACGGTAACACTCATCACAAGTATCTCCATATACTCCTCAACAATCTGGGTTTCTGTTATTCCTGTCTTGAGGCCTACCCTTGTTCTGCACAAAACTCAGAGGGGTAGCTACCTGTCAGCTTACTTGGGTTCTGAAGGTTTTGGTCCAGCCTTAGCTTCAGTTGGCTGACTCCCTATTCTGACTCTGTGGTCTGGCTGATGCGTCTGACTTTTGTGTCTAACTTGAGATTAGCTTCCTTGGCTGCAGACTAAATTTCCCCTGACCTTACTTTACTTGACTGCAGTGAAGTGCTCTCAACTGCCAACAACCTTGCACTTCCTGTAATTTGTTCTATATATAGCTATTTAGTACCAGCACCACCTAGGGGTGACTGGGTGTGTCTACATGCAAGGTGAAAACAACCTGGAATTACAGAAATATATATATATATATATATATATATATATATTGTATATAACTCTTAACGGTGATAACATTTATGTTGATCTCATTCTAGGGCATGCTGTCCATGACAAAACACAAGGCATCCATCACTGATTTGGGTATTGTATATTTGTAACCCAAACACTGTAGGCTTTTGATATCACAGTCTCTGACTGGGCAATTAATCCTTGATATAAAACGTTTAACAAGTTCCTCTCTGGGTACATTTTCTTAAAACGTTGCAGTACAGGTCTCTGGCTTTGGGTCTCATACAACCTGAGAAGGGGAAAAAGAAGTCCATAAAAGGGGCAGGAGGCTCCTGAGTGGCTTGGGGAACTACCACTACCCACATGTAACAGAAGTCTCTAAATATCCAGTGGCTCCATATAGTTATTTCTCTTTAACATAAAGGACAAATAGTGGCCTGTCTAGCCTACTTACAGGTGAAGATCATCTTCTTGAGGAATATATTCCTCCAGGGCACTCCTAGAGTCTGACTCTCCAGATGATGGCTCTGGATGGTACTATGGCTGGTTGGCCTGGGTAGTAGAAGTGGGCTCTGGAAACAGGAGTGTGCTTTCCTACAGGGAGTCCCATAGTGGTTGAAATGTTGGTGTCCTCTGTAGTGATGAGCGGCAGGTGCCATATTCGATTTCGATGAAATTTGCGAATATTCAATAGAATATTCGTTTCATATTCGTCGAAATCGAATATTCGTCATTATTCTAGTTATCGCGACTAATATGCGATTAAAATAACCACGTATTGCGATTGTAACTTAAGGCTACTTTGCTACTGGTTTGATATCTAGAATTAGCGAAGATGACGAATATGACGAATGTAATCGTCATATTCCTCAAAACGAAGATAACGAAGTATTCTCCATCTTTGTTTGAGCTACCTATTGGTCAACTTCACTAATTCTAACAAATAAATAGGAAAGTTGACTATAGAGACAGCTGTGTTTAATTTGCTGTGCGATTATATTATTATTATTTTTTTAATAAATAGAATAATTATAATAATTATCAAGTATTATAATTATTCAATTTATTTAAAAAAAAAGCAAAGTAATATAATCGCATAGTGAATGAAACACAGCTGTCTCTATAGTCAACCTTCCTATTTGATTGCTAGAATTAGCGAAGTTGACGAATAGGTAGCTAAAACGAAGATGGAGAATAATTTGTTATCTTCGTTTTGAGGAATATGACGAATACATTCGTCATATTCGCCAATTCTACCAAGCCAACCATAGTAAACCAGGTCTAAGTTGAAATCGCAATGCGATTAATTCAAGTTATATTAATCGCATTGCGATTTCAACGTAATTCTCAAATCTGACAGTACATTCTAGTATGGAGACGTTCCCATGGTGATGGAGACGCTCCATGAGCACTGAAGTCGGCAGAAGCGGCAACTGGCACTGACTGGAGCAGCCAGGAATCCTAAGGACAGGTAAGAACTACTTCTGGGAAGTGGGAAAGAAAATAATATAACAATAAAAAAAAAAGAATATTTTAAATAGTGAATTTATAGCACTATATTCAAAATATTGGCGAATTAGCGAAGTGCCGATATTCGCTAATAAAATTCGATATTCGAAAATTCGCGTTCAACACTAGTCCTCTGGCCCACTGAGGAGTTCCACAGGTATAGGAGACTAAGTCAAGAGCCAGTAGGATCCATAGCAGGAGACGTGATCTTTCCACTTTGCTGATTGTGGATTGTCTTGCCACTCTGGTTTGGCTTCTCCCTTATCATGGAGGTCAATGCTCCGTTACAGCCTTTGGAGTGGTCCCATTTCTTCCTTTGCATTCAGGTCCACAGGCCTCAGCATGAACTGGCACATTAGTGCAGCCGAAAGGTTGCAGTAGCAGGTGATAATAGTGGTCTGTAGCTAGGCATAACCCAGTCTGTAGTGCTGTCTCGCGTGTCCATATTGCAACTTCTCCTCCTCTGAGGAGCGCAGCAGGATATGTCTTGTCTCTCTGAAGGACAGGTGATGGCTCTCTTCACTGTCCTGCATTGGGGAGGTGGTGACAGACTTTGCTGCCAGGAGCAGGGCGGTACAGACTTCGGAAGCCATAATGTAAAGTTTTTAGTGGCGCAGAAATTATTAACAACAAGGCCCTCAGGAGTCGCCTGGTGGCCATTTTGCAAGAAATTGATATTCTATTCAGCGACAGCAAGCAGTCATCGTAACACAAAAATTTAGCATTTTTCAACTTTGGACACAAACATTTAATAGTAGGGGTCTAACAGACCATCAGCATACAGTTTTTTTGCGTTAAACAATCAGTTTTCCAAGGCAATAAAGACGTCTATAAGTCACAGTCAACAGCTCTTCAGAAACAAAAATAAAGTCTCTTAGAAGGCACAGACGATTTGATCCTGTTCGTGACAAAAATTTAGTATGTAGCGACAGCCCCCCACTTCTACTACGAGTGGAACACTGCATTTCTTTAATCGACGGGTTAAAACAAATAGCAATCAGTGGTGGCATTTCCTTCCCTGCTTCAGGACCTTATTATGTGGCTGTCGGGCCTCGCTATGGGTGGCTGTGCCCTATGCTTGGCTCCTTGTATTATTCAGGATACTGGGGTTCTTGTTAATGTTGAGAGAATCAAAGATAGCGAAATGGTCTTTGATCCGAATTTAAGGGGAAATTTGATTCGCCATGAAGCCGAATTTCCTCATGTTTCGTGGTAGTGAATAGATGGGTACAATGAGGAGGAGGAGCGCAATAGCACCCACTACTTACAAAGAAATGCACTTCATGACAAAGTAATTTGTCACAAAGCAAATTTCCTGATTTCCTAACTAGGAAGGGCCTTTTTGGCCCTTTGTAGCCGCAAAGCAGGGGACTCTCAGGGTAACTGACTAACGTCGTCACCCACAGTTGGGGGAGGATATTAAACCTACAGTAAGCCTCATGCATCTTCTGGACCTGAACAGCCAATAAAGGTATACTGACAGGAAGGAGCCACACTATGGTTTGACATAAATGGCATAGCTCTGAAGTGAAAGAGAGCACACCATGCATGCATGGCCTGCACTCCATTTACTGCTATGGGACTTTTAAAAACAACCGAGTGTGCGCACTCAGCTATTTTTGGAAGTCCCATAGTAATGAATGGAAAGCAGGGCAAACAAGATGTGTGTGCTCTCCTTCCCTTCAGGGCTCTGTTCTGGAGATTGGACCGACCTCTATCGGACATTGATGGTATATTCTACCGATATGCCTTCAATGTCTCAGATGAGCTGGTAACTTGAGTCCTATATAAAAATGCTGTTAGTTTTTGTATGCCCCTGACTGGGGTACCAGATTAGCAATTACGCAATCATACATAAAGAGTTGGATTAGGGATATTTAGCAGAGTATTATGTGGCAAACAGGCAACATGTTTAATGACAAAATATTGTAAAAAATGATAGTTTTTACTGTGTTCTTGAAGATAAAATAGAATTCTATTCTTTTTGCGTAGCCCTTAACATAATCCATTAGAGCTTCAATTAAATTCAGGACACTACACTTCACATTGGATGTACAGTATAATAGCCAATGAGTAATAACTTAACCTATAGTAGCACTGCTCACGTGATGGCACATGTAGCACACATACAGTTAGGTGGAAGGCTGAAAGATTTTTTAAATGAGACTTTAAAGCTAAATAATTAAGCAGACTAATTTAAATTACTTCCTCTGTCTACTTGATGGTATAAGAAAAAAACAATTATGTAAGTAAATTAAAAGAAAATATTCCCTGAGACGATTTCCAGATTGCTTGCATAGAGCTCCAGTCAGTACTCAGAAAAGTGAGTGATTAAGTGAAGTTAAATCCCCTTGTTCTCCAGAGCGTGCACCCTGTGAGGATCCTGATGTTTATTGAGCTCCTATTCCAAATAGAAGAGATAAGATTTATTTCCCAAATGAGTTTCATATTGATTAAAAAGCCCTCTCCAGATGTTGTTTGGGCCTCTAACAGTCAGGCTGTGATCTAAAATGAATGTGTAGACGTAAACATTTCAGGACAAAATTACCATTAAGTACTCTGATTCATTAAGAAATAACATTTCTTTGGCTTCATATGTAAGATACTTTTGGTTAGGAGGTTATCTAGATAAAATCTTGCAAATACTAAGATCTTCTATAATACAAAATTTGATGAACTCTTGAGTTCAGGCTTCCACAATGCACTTCTTACTGGCTCTCGTGTACATTGCCCATCTTAACGTTGGTCTTGTTCCTCAATTACCTACCTGCTGTTTTGTAGAATCAATAGCATCCATCTAACATTTAATCAGAAGCTCAGAGTAGAAGTGATTTATATAATTATACAAAATTTGTTCCCGAGTACAGCTCCATAGCCAAGCCCCTGACTGACCTACAAAGAAAAATCTGCCTAAACAAGTCCTGTGTTCTCTGAAGTGTGAAGCTGCCTTCCAGAAACTCAAACACACTCTGGTTACTGCACCTGTACTGACTGCACCTGACCCCACCAAATGGTTTTGTGTTCACACAGATGCCTGTGCATTTGGACTTGGAGCAGTTCTAAGCCAAGTGCGGGACGATGGCTGTGAGCACCCGGTGATGTACATTAGCCACAAGCTGTTACATCGGGAGGTAGGATATGCAGTTGTGGAGAAGGAGTGACTGGCTCTGGTCTGGGCCCTCAAAAAGTTCAAGCCATATCTGTCCTTCATGGTGCTCACTGACCACAACCCTCTTGTATGGCTTCACCGTGTCTCTGGGGACAATGGTCAACTCTTGAGATGGAGTCTTGCCCTGCAGCCCTATGACTTCAGGGTTCAGTACAGACTGGGGAAGCAGAACGGGATTGCTGATCGTCTGTCCCGGAAACTGGAGCTCGAGAACTGAACAATGCTTATCTTCCCGGACATCCTCTAGCTGAGCCATAAGGATCTGGCCGGGTCTGCCGGTCTTTTGGACAAGGGGGGATTATTGTTACATCAGGGGAGCAAGTACCATGATTGTGTGTCATGAACTGTGCAGAAATCCTTTCATCTCTTCCCCTATGCAGAATGAGGGCTGTAACTGTGTCCACCATCCCCTGCGGAGACTCTGCCGGCAACAACAGATTAACAGCTGTACTTAATGTTGTTTACCTGTAAAGCCTCATAAGGGCAATGGAATTTTAAATACCATCCATGAGAGAGGGGGGATTTGAAACTGTTGTTATCCCTCATATCTTGGGGAGGGGGATATGAAAACTGTTGTTTTACCTCAATTAGGCCTCATGCACACGACCGTTGTTTGATTCCGTGTCCGTTGCTCCGTTTTTCGTGATTTTCTGCGGACCCATTGGTTTTCAATGGGTCCGTGTAAACCTCGCCAAATGCACCGTTTGTCCTCCGCGTCCGTGGTCCGTGATTCCAGTCCGTCAAAAAAATATAACCTGTCCTATTCTTGTCCGTGAAAAACGGTTCACAGACACATTCAAGTCAATGGGTCCGTGAAAAAATGCGGATGGACATCCGTGTGTCATCCGTGTTCGGTGTCTGTTTTTTTGCGGATCCCTTGGCAGGCACTTGGCAAAAATTGTCAGCCTGTCTTTTGGTAAAATCTTTTGGGTCATGTCCGCTAAAAAAAACGGAAGACACACGGAAACACAACGGAAGGCAAAAACGGACACGGATCACTGAACAACGGAACCCCTTTTTGCGGACAGCATATAAAAACGGTCGTGTGCATGAGGCCTAAATCAGTTTATGTTCTGATTTCACATAAACCAGAGGTATGTGGACATGAACCAGAGGTATGTGGTGTCTTCTCTGAGGAAAAGGGGACATTAGGATCACATGGTTCTGGATGTCCGATTGGCATGATCTTGGGAAAGCACGGAGCTACTCATTTGGGTCATAAGGGCCCCGTTAGTGTTGAGCGAATTGAAGTATTCGAAGTGGACATTGATCTGAATATCAGGGGAAATTTGATTTGCCATGAAGTCGAATTTCCTCGTGCTTCGTAGTAACGGATCAATTTTCCCTAAAATGGTGCAAAAAATAAATAAATACATACTTACCTCATCCATTTAAGTGCGAAGAGGCCGCCGCGGCCATCTTGATTGAAGATCATCACCACGCTGGCCAGTGTGATAACATCCTCATGTGCTGCAAGGGACTTCACACGATCTTTAATCAAGATGGCCGCGGCGGCCTCTTCATGCTCAAATGGATAATGTTAGTATTATTGTTATTTTTTCCCGATTAACCTCTGAAAGCCCTAATTGTTTATCTCAGATTCCGCGATGAGCAAGGAATGCAGCATCTGAGGGGTTCACTGATGTCACAAAGCATATTTCTTCGTTAAAATTCAGCGAAGTTTTCTAAACTTCGCTCATCTCTAATTAAATGGATTGTCTCACCTCAGACATTGGGAATATATCGCTAGGATATGCCCCTAATGTCTGATAGGTGGGCCCCTAGTCCCCCACTCTCTGCACAAGTGGCACATCACACAGTAGACTGATTGCACTACGTATAGATCGGCAGCCTGCAGCACCTCTACGTGTCCATATAAAAAAGTGGATAGAATGTTTGGATAGAAATAAAAACTACCTGGTTATTATTATAGATGCGCTACATGGCTTAGATGAACTGTAGTCACAGAGGCCGGCCAGCCTGTTCCCTCTTTCTTCATGGACCGTCCTTCTTAAAGTTGCTGTAGGGACCTCCATAATCAATCATTTTGTAGCATCTTTCTGCTGCATGTGAGCAGACAATATTTGCATGTAGCTTTACAGAATTAATTTTACTGGTGAGCCCTAGGCACCCCAGACCAACACTGCTGGCTTCACCCAAAACCTCATCACTTCTACTGATTTAACGAGGAGCTACAATTGTGTCGGTCCTTACCTTTTCACAACTTGCTAAAGGTGTTACTTGCTTTCTGTATAAATTTCAGAAAGGCCATACACTGAGGTTTATTAGCATAAGAACTGCTATATCACTTCAAGCCTAACCTTAGCCACCACAGGGCAGCTTCCTAATGGGGAAGAAAGGGAGCTCTCTCCCTCTGTTAACTCCATGGATGCAGCGGTGGCTACTCACAGTCTGTTTGTTACCACTGTTAACCACGCTTTTACCTATAGATATATATGTCACTGTCATTTACACATTATTTAATATTGCTGTCTTTGCATTAAAGAGTTTGAAAGGGGAAAAGCAGAGAGAGCAAGGAGAAATAAATGAATACATAAATAAAACATAACACAAGAATTAGAAGGATTGCATTAAAAGGGTTGTCTCTTGTTCGCAATGGCATCATTTCTTATAAGACTACACTGTGCTATTTCTCTATTATTGCTCTTAGAAATTTAAAAATAAATGGATAACTCATTGGACAATTTCAGGCTTACACAACTACAACTGGCAACACCACTAGCATGGTAGGGGCCACCAGGATTGGAGGCACATATCAAGCACCACTATCAACTGTAGTGGCATCTGTAGGATTATGATATAGTTGAATACGTCTCCAGGAGGTCCAGTAGCCCAGCAAGACCCCTACACAGTAGATAGAACTAGAGAAGCAGAGATTACTTCTAAAGGAATCTAAATCATTAAGAAGAACCCAAAAACTTGGCTTCTAGTGAATCCAAAACTTTTGCAAATAGGCTGAAGGGCAGCTACCATTTTAAAGGTCAAAAGAAAGAGAACAAGGCATCTGCCATCAAAAAGGGCTAATTTTTGGACTATCTTTTAATTAAACAGGCTAGTTAATACAAGTGGCTACCAGGGGTGTATGAAGCCCCAAAAATCTGGGGGGGACAGCACTTATGGGGCCCCTGTGTCCCCGCCCACCCTCAAGCCACACCCACATTTCCACTGCCCCCCCACCCCAAGTGCCAAAAATCTCTCCCCTCCCCTCCTTATGGGCCAGTGGGTCCGGTTAAAAAAAAAAAAAAAACACACACACAAAACAAGACACTTATACTTACCTCCATCCGTCACAGCGATGCGATGCAGGCCTCTTCCGGCCTGTGTCCCGCGCTGTACGGCTCACAGACGGCACGATGACGTCATCACGCCGCCTGTACCAACATCTGATAGGCTGCCGGCCTAGTGCCGGCAGCCTATCAGAGGAGCAGGGAAGGGAGACGCCTCTCTCTCCTGCTCCGCAGCACAGCCATCTGTATCGCTGTCCTGGGGACGGCGATACAGATGACTATGGAGATGAACGCTTCCACAATGGAAGCGTTCATCTCCCTGTGCCCCGCCACCGCCGCACACATTGCCCTGCGAAAGCTGGGGGGGATTTTTGCGTACCCGTCCCCCCCGCATTATTTCTTGGGGGGATCCGACCCCCCCCGCTTCCTACGCCCGTGGTGGCTACCATATGTTTATCCACAGCCATATATGTTGCTGTCAGTTTGACATATGTAATGCAGTCTGCTGAAGAGTTTGAAAGGGGTTGAATATAGTCCCAGCAGACCTGAGAATGTCATACCAACTTTTAAGGCCAAATGTGGCCCTGTCGATTCAGGTTGAATTTATCTGGATCTGGATCGAATCCGATTGACTGATGGTGCAATTCAAATTGGAAACAAATTTAGAATGGAAACAATAAATTTGCTCCTCTCTAGATGGAACCTTGATAGTGTTGATGGAACACCAAAGTGTTTGTGTGCTCGGGTACTCGGGCCGAACACATCGGGATGCTCGGGTGCTCTACAGAGCACCCGAGTACTATGGAAGTCAATGGGAGAACCAGAGCATTAAACCAGGCCCCCCCTGCTCTGAAGAGGGGAGGGTGTCTGGTTCACAGGAAAAGGACAGAAATCGATGGAAACACCACCAAAATGGGGACGATGTCTGAATGCATCTTGGACTCCCAGGTCGTAAACAAGGAGATATATAACTTATACCAGCTGTACATATATAATTATATACAGGAGATGCCCAGGTTATACCAGCATGGTCCATATTACTATATACAAGAAGATGTCTACTGTATTTTTCGCCCTATAAGACGCACCTGCCCATAAGACGCACCTAGGTTTCTGAGGAGGAAAATAAGAAAAAATATATTTTTAAACCAAAAGATGTGCTTTTGGTGGGTTTTGAACTAATAGTGGTCTGTGGATGACACTATTATGGGGGAACTGTTGAGAACAATATTATGGAGGATCTGTAGATGACACACTGTTATGGGGGATCTGTGGTTGACACTGTTATGGGGGATCTGTGGGTAACACTGTTATGAGGGATCTGTGAGTGACACTGTTATGGGGATCTGTGGGTGAAACTGTTATGGGGATCTGTGGGTGAAACTGTTATGGGGATCTGTGGGTGACACTGTTATGCGGATCTGTGGATGACACTGTTATGGGGATCTGTGGGTGACACTGTTATGGGGATCTCTGAATGGCTCTGTTATGGGGGTCTCTGAATGGCTCTGTTATGGGGGTCTTTGTATGGCTCTGTTATGGGGGTCTCTGGATGGCTCTGTTATGGGGGGATCTGTGGGTGACACTTATGGGGATCTCTGGATGGCTCTGTTATGGGGATCTGTGGATAACACTGCTATGGGGGGGATCTGTGGATGACACATATATAGCATCTTATGCTATATGTCATCCACAGATCCCCCCATAACAGTGTCCCTGTAGTGTGAATAAACCCCAATACAAGGGGTGGGGGTCGCATTAGGTTTTATAATGACAGCGGGGCCCATGCAGTGACTGTATTCTACTACACGGGCCCCGCTCACTGTATATAATCTTATCTATAATTGTAGGCATTGTTAACATGTAAAATTGTGGGTGTTGGACCTCCACCAAACTGATATTGATGACCTGTTTTGAGAATAAGCCAGAATTAGTCAGTTTTATAAGTTCAGAAGAGAAAAAAAGTGGGAAGAAGAGTTAGGTGGCATCACAATAAAATGGGATATAGTTTATAAGAATATTCCAGAAGTTTCTATTGCTCAACAACACAGATTGATACAATTTAAAATTGTTCACAGAAAGTATTATATACCGATTTGGTTATCTAAAATATTCCACAAGAAGGGGAAAGAATTTAAATGCAAGAAATGTAACGGCGGGAATGCTGGGTATACCCATATGTTATGGAAATACCCTAAGATCCAGCAATATTGGCAATCAATTTTTGAATGTATAGGGACAATAACTAAAATAAAGGTGCCTCCCATGACTGAGTCTGTCATCTTTGGCCTTCTGCCCTTAAATACGTAAATCTCAGCGTCCTTATGTGAGCTTTGGCCGAAGGGATTAATGATCGCAAAGGTTTTGATAACTCAAAAATGGGGAGCACCTATAGTACCAACTTTTGTGGAATGGAAATCATATATGGGTAAAATTAAAGATTATGAATTTTACCGCCGTAATGGGAGCAGACAACTCACTAAACGGGAATTAGTTTGGGGCAATTGGGAAAAATAAGGCATTTAAGGAATTAAGAAATTAAGGATTTATCTATATGCTAAGATCCTAGGGACCCTGGCTTGGCCAGCCGTGATGAAGGGAGGGTAGGGTTAAGGGGAACTAAAGCATATATGGATTGTTTTCTCTTTTTTTAGATCAGTATATATTGTTATTCCAATATTTTGAAATTGGTTTACATTGTAAATACTGATCTCTTTGTTAATTTTGTATAAAAAAAAAGAGAATAAGCCATCAATATGTAAATACTGGAAAACCCATTTAATGAATGTAAATGTATTTGCTTTGTAAGCTGATAAATAAGATGTTGAGGTTTCTGACATTTGCTTTTTAGAAGGAAGACAAAAGAATTTGAAATCTATGAACTGGATTCTAAAAAAAGTTGAAATTAGACTATAGTACTGCAGATATACTCAGCAGAGTAACATTATTATGACCACCTGCTAATATCCAGAGTAACTGGATCAAGAGGAACTCAATAAGGTCCTGGTAGGTTGTCACAGGTATCTGGAGCCATGCTGACTACAGTGCATGCCACAGCTGCTGGAGGGTGTGTGGGCGAGGGTCCATAGAGTGAACACGACCATCACAGTATTCACATAAAGGGGTTCAAGTCTGGGGAATTAGAAGGCTAGGCTAGTACTTGGAAGTCTTGGTCATGGTCTTTCAACCAATGTCTGACATTTGTAGACCTGAGATATGTCGCATTGTCTTGCTGGAAGAATCCATCCACCCCAAGGAAGACAATCAGCATGTATGGGTTTACGTGATCTGCAAATCCATGCCTTTCACATGGATGAGTTGGCCCAGAGAATGCTACAAAAACATTCCCCAGACGATAATGCTGCCACCACTGGCTTGTGTTCTTCCAGCAATGCTTGTAGGGTGTTAGTTCTCTGATGTATCTCCACTGACACACCAAAGTCCAAGCAGAAAACGTGACTCATCGGAGAAGGCAACCCTTTGCCAATTAGCTCAGGTTCAATACTGCTGTGAAAATTGAAGCCTTTTCTGCAGATGCCACTTTGTTAGCAGAGGTGCAGTGACCATCCATCTGCTTCCGAGCCCCACATGCAGTAGGTTTCACTGAACTATTATTTTAGACATACCTCTGGTAACCCCAGGTTCATTTTGGTGGTGAGTTGCTGTCATGTATCATGTCGGTCCGCCTTGCACACCTTTTGTAACGCCCGAGAGGTGCATTACCACTTTTGCACCCTGCTACTGTCTCCTATGATTAACCCAATGTCATCCTATGTATTAATTTCCAGGCGCTGCACAATGTGTATTCATAATCCTGTTATGTAACTGTTCAAGTATAATATACCTGGTTTACCAGTAGGTGGCAGTATAAATGGCACAGCTATAGATACCTAGAATGAAGGCTTTCTATTGGTAGGCATGTCCCACTTGCTGACGGAAGGGTGGAGTTCTAGTTAGTGAAGGTTGAGTGTGAAGAGAGCCCCCTGCTCGGGGAAGGCAGCAGGAGCACATCCCTGTTGGACGAGCCCTGTTTAGGCCAGCTAGAGCACCTTCAGCTCAGCTGGACATGGAGGCCACACCTGGAAACCTCAGAAGCCAGGACGCTGGTTAATGTCGCGTCCCCTCGGTGTTAGCCGGCGCGTACGCAGGAGCTACTGCGATGCCTTGCCAGGAGTAGGTATCGCACTGCGCATGCCCTGGCGCGGGCTCTGATTGAACTTTAAAATGCACAGATGGGCGGGCATAGGAGGAGGCGGGGTGGGGATCGGAGCCAGGGAGGAGGTGCCGCCTGGGGCTCGAACGCTGGAGACGCCGCCCTGGACACTTGAGAGCCTACATTTACATATTCTTCAAAGTTCATTTTTGGCTGAAAGAAAACGCCGTTATATACAACAAAGGTACAATTTTTAACTTCAGAGTGGCACATATAGCGCTATTTGATTAGTCTAATATGCTCAAATGTGCTGACAGACTCCCTTTAACCATATCAGCCCCCCTAGCTTAAACACCCTTAATGACCAGGCCACTTTTTACATTTCTGCACTACACTACTTTCACCGTTTATTGCCCTGTCATGCAACTTACCACCCAAATGAATTTTACCTACTTTTCTTCTCACTTATAGAGCTTTCATTTGGTGGTATTTCATTGTTGCTGACATTTTAACTTTTTTTTGCTATTAATAAAAATTTAACGACATTTTTGCAAAAAAATGAAATTTTTCACTTTCTGTTGTAAATTTTTTTAAAAAACTACATTTCTATATAAATTTTTCTCTAAATTTATTGTTCTACATGTCTTTGATAAGAAAAAATCCAATAAGTGTATATTTATTGGTTTGGGTAAAAGTTATAGTGTTTACAAACTATGGTGCAAAAATGTGAATTTCCGCATTTTGAAGCAGCTCTGACTTTCTGAGCACCTGTCATGTTTCTTCAGGTGCTAGAATGTCAGGATAGTATAAATACCCCCCAAATGACATCATTTTAGAAAGAAGACACCCAAAGGATTCGTGGAGGGGCAAGGTGAGTTCATGTATAATTTCATTTTTTTTCACAACAAATTTCATGACACTTTCTGAGGAAAAAATAATAATAATAAAGTTTCCAGTTCTGCTAACTTCTGGCAAAAAAAAATCTCAGACGGACTCATTATGCCCCTCAGTGAATACCTTGGGGTGTCTACTTTCCGAAATGGGGCCATTTGTGGGGTGTGTTTACTGTTCTGGCATTTTGGGTGCAAAGGGGCCCTAATTCCAATGAGTACCTTTAGGCCCCTTTCACACGGGCGAGTTTTCCGCGCGGGTGCAATGCGTGAGGAGGACGCATTGCACCCGCACTGAATCCGGACCCATTCATTTCTATGGGGCTGTGCACATGAGCGGTGATTTTCACGCATCACTTCTGCGTTGCGTGAAAATCGCAGCATGCTCTATATTGTGCGTTTTTCACGCAACGCAGGCCCCATAGAAGTGAATGGGGCTGCAAGAAAATCGCAAGCATCCGCAAGCAAGTGCGGATGTGTTGCGATTTTCCCGCATGGTTGCTTAGCAACGGGACCCGATCTCTATTATTTTCGCTTATAACATGGTTATAAGGGGAAATGATAGCATTCTTAATAAGAATGCTGTGTAAAATGAAGTGGAAGGGGTTAAAAAATAATAAAAGTTAACTTACCTTAGCCACTTTATCGCGTAGTTGCGATCTCTCCTCTCTTTCCCTGCATCAGCTAACAGCTAAAGGACCTGTGATGACGTCACATCACATGGTCCAATCACATGGTCCATCTTACCATGGTGATGGACCATGTGATTGGACCATGTGATGTGACATCATCACAGGTCCTTTAGCTGTTAGCTGATGCAGGGAAAGAGAGGAGAGATCGCAACTACGCGATCAAGTGGCTAACAAGGGTGGTCAAGGGGTTAACAAGTGATGGGGGGGGGGGTAGTGTAGTGTTTGGTGCAACTTTACATAGCTACCTGGTCCTCTGGTGGTCGATCCCAGCAAATGGGACCACCAGAGGACCAGGTAGCAGGTATATCAGACGCTGTTAACAAAACAGCGTCTGATATACATCTTTGATGCAATTTATTTTGCATCTACAGCCTGTCAGCGATTGATCATCACTGGCAGGCTGCAGTATAACTAGTGAGACGCGCGGCACTGTGATCATCCTGGACATCAGAGGATCCCTGAGGGGGCTGGATACCTGAGTGGCTGCGACAACATATGTGTCATCTGACTAGTGCTGCCTCATATGGATCAGGTATTGCTGGTGAAGACCAGCCCCCTCTCATGTTAATGTTACAACTATCATTTATTTATATTTGTGTTTGCTGTATTGACCCCCTGAGGAATCCTTTGACAGGGGGAAACGCGTCAGGGTGTTCAGGTGTTTACAGGGATACGCAGGTTTTTTAGGGTTAGGTACGTGGACGAAGACTTACCACCATCAGGTGAGTTCTTCGGGCTGAGAGAGATATTAGGGATACGGTAGGGATACCACACCTGTCTCCTCATAGCCTAATCCTCGACGATTGGTATCTTCTACCTTCCCTACCTGGTGTTTTCCACATATATAGGTTTTTGTGGATTTTTGGAGAGAATTTTGTCTATATATAGAATTGATTGGATTTGCGTTAATTTTAATGTATATCAATAAAATGTACTGTTTTTAGAGTCTACCACCCATAGGACCCTACGTGCGCGCACGTTCACAGGAAGTCTCGCGTCTCGCAAGATGACACGCCGATGCGTCCACTCAGAACTACAGGACCGCCCGCCGGACGCATCCGTGCGTTAGGTGGTCCTGTAGTGGTTAATGCCAAAGCTTGCTGGAAACCAAGACAAAGCCTGTAAACTGTTTGGAGGAACGTTTATGCAAAGTAAAGCGGTTCACAACTTTATCATATCGTCTGGACTCAGTTATTTCTTTAATCCCTCAATCATTCCCCCTATTTGCTCTGCTTTGGACGGCAACGCCTGGGGTCCAGCGGTCATCCAAGTAGGAGCACCGTGACATGTGCACAACACCTAAAGGTACATTTAGGCCACCCTACACCACTTTAGCATTCCTACACTTGGGTACCATCTACTACCACATCACTAAAAGGTGCCCTGTGCCCTTGTTGCTTCACTGCAACTTGCGTCACGACAATATCACTAAAAAGGGACCCCTTGCCGCTGTTGTGCGTCGCACTTTGTAGTCAACATTAATCTGTCACATCAGTGGCTCGTGGTGCTCTGCAGTTTCAATGTCTCTTATTCACCATGGCACTATTTGTCCACTCACAACACACTTTCACCACAGCAGCACTCGAACCGTTCGCAAACTTTCAGAAATACAAAGTTTCAGAAATACAGTACTGCCACCCTTGGTCTAAAAGCCAATAATTGTACCTTTTTGCAACTCTGGTACCTAACCCCTTTTACCAATGACAACAACAAGGGATATGTGTGCAGACAGCCTATTACACACCTAATATACTCACCAAGCCACACGGGTCTTCCTTCATGACTGATATGCTGCCGTCTTTGAAAGTAGGAATTGGTCATAATTAGTGTTGAGCGAACCCGGTGAAGTTCGTGTTCGGGACCCGAACTTGAGCTGAACTTGACCCCAAACCCGGACCCCATTAAAGTCAAAGGGGACCCGAACTTCACTTTATTATTTTCTGTTATAACATGGTTATAACGGAAAATAATAGTATTTGTCCATTAAGGGGTTAAAAATAAAAAATAAAAACTCACCTCATCCACTTGTTCGCGCAGCCGGTCTCCTCTTCTTTCTTCTTCTTTGCAGGACCTGGCTGGAACAGGACCTGTGGTGACGTCACCATGCTCACCACTTAAGAGATATTAGCCAATATATAGAACTGCATTGAGCACCATGTAGCAGCACACATAGGAGGGGATGAATCATAGGGTGACTTTTTTAAGTTAGTCTTGTTTTAACTTTGAGTTTGACAAGGAGCCCTAAATTTATCAAAAGCAACATCATAGTTGATAATATTGGTTTATCCTTGCACTGTGTACAAATGCTGTACCACTTTTCCAGTACTTACTCACATTTCCTGGTAAGGTTTTGTCACTGTTTAAAAAGTCACGATGATAAATTTAACTAGAAACTCATTTGCATACTAAATCCCAAGCATTTTTACTCTACGTTTCAAAATTGGTGAAGGTGATGTAAAGACTGTGCAGCTGCAGTAACAGAGAGACCATTGTGACACCAGGGCTTCCCACAGACAAGGAAGAGAAGATGGTATTTTTACGCTCCCTGTCTTCTCCACCACTGTTTACACAGTGATCAATGAGGGTCATGTATCTAGATAAGGAAGATGTCTTAAGGCTGTATTACACTGCCCAATTTTTCGGCAGATCATTGCTAACGACCATTTGCATGAACGCTCATTAGCAATCTTCTGGCAGAGTAAGGCCCCTTTTACACGGGCGAGTTTTCCGCACGGGTGCAATGCATGATGTGAACGCATTGCACCCGCACTGAATCCTGACCCATTCATTTCAATGGGTCTGTGTACATGAGTGTTTTTTTCACGCATCACTTGTGCGTTGCGTGAAAATCGCAGCATGTTCTATATTCTGCGTTTTTCACGCAGCCCTAGCCCCATAGAAGTGAATGGGGCTGCGTGAAAAACGCATTGCATCCGCAAGCAAGTGAGGGTGCGTTGCGTTTTTAACTGATGGTTGCTAGGAGATGTTGTTTGTAAACCTTCAGTTTTTTATCACGCGCGAGAAAAACGCATCAAAACGCATTGCACCTGCGTGGAAAAAACGGAACAACTGAACGCAATCGCAGGCAAAACTGAATGGCTTTGCCTGTGAAATCGCACAGTTTTCCCTGAATGCATCCGCAATGCATCCGGACCTAATCCGGACACGCTCGTGTGAACGAGGCCAATTATTGCCACGGATTGCCGGATGAACGGGCAAACACTCGATCATTGGGTAACCCAAATCTTAATGTTAAAAAATAATGGTTTGCAGGCGGCAGAACCACTATACAGCATGGGGACGAGCGATGTCATAGCGATCACACTATCCCCATGTTGCGGAGGAGATTGCGGTCTCCTCTGCCAGCGAGCAGGAGATTGCCTGGAGGGATCGCTTCCCTCCCGACAATCATCTGCCACTGTGTAATACAGTCTTTAGATCTAGATCAGCTCAGGAGCGCAAGTCAGGAGGCTGCATTTCTCCTGTAACTGAGACTAGTATGTCATCTCTGGTTAATGGTAAAATCAGCACAAAAAAAAGTTATGTCAATGCCTCCCCCCAAAAGATCTTGTATGACCTTATAGGGGGAACAAAGTGTAATAATAATAATAATAATAATAATAATAACAGCAAAGCAAAATGAAAAATAATAATAAAAATGAACGCCACCACCACCCCAACCCATAGCTTCCATCCTGCACCCCAGCAGACGTAAACGGCACTATATATCCCCTATATCAGAATGAGTGTAATGGAAAGGGGACATATTTGAAAGAGATCGTCCCAAGTTTGTCTTACCGATATTGGACTAACAGATTGGTGGAGGTCTGATTGCTGGGACCCCACTTATCCCAACAATGGGGATTCCATGTCACAGTCCTAATGGAACAAGAGGCCAAGCATTCACACTGCGGCCCCACTCATTCTCTATGGGACTGCTAGAAATAGCCAAGTGCTGCACTCAGCTACTGTATGTCCAGTAGTCCCATGGAGAATGAATGGAGCTGCTGAGCAAGCCTATAGCACGGGGACACAGGAAGGATCCCCATTCTCTGGATCAGCTAGTTATCCCCTATACTATGGTCAGGGAATAACTTTGAAACTTGGCAAAACCCCTTTAAAAATAGAATTTTGCTGCGCTCTGTAATATTAAAAAGGAAAAAAAAAACAGACTTGTTTTTATTTTCATTAAACTGTCAGTGTAATTTCACATGATTTCATTTAATTTTATGGAAAATAAATAAATTACTTAATTTAAAAAATCTGCCAGCATCCACCTGAAAAAAGCTGTAAAATAATGGCCACTAGGGGTCTCATTTCCACCTAATTTGCAGTCCACTGTCTGTTGTCATGCTGGTAACAGTCAGGCCCCTTTCACACGGGCGAGTTTTCCGCGCGGGTGCAATGCGTGATATGAACGCATTGCACCCGCACTGAATCCTGACCCATTCATTTCAATGGGTCTGTGTACATGAGCGTTTTTTTTCACGCATCACTTGTGCGTTGCGTGAAAATCGCAGCATGTTCTATATTCTGCGTTTTTCACGCAGCCCTAGCCCCATAGAAGTGAATGGGGCTGCGTGAAAAACGTATTGCATCCGCAAGCAAGTGCGGGTGCGTTGCGTTTTTCACTGATGGTTGCTAGGTGATGTTGTTTGTAAACCTTCAGTTTTTTATCACGCGCGTGAAAAACGCATCAAAACGCATTGCACCCGCGCGGAAAAAACTGAACAACTGAACGCAATCGCAGGCAAAACTCAATGGCTTTGCCTGTGAAAACGCTCAGTTTTCACTGAACGCATCCGCAACGCATCCGGACCTAATCCGGACACGCTCGTGTGAAAGAGGCCTCACACAGAAGACAGCTGGGAGGATGTGGGGCATGTCAGAGAGATCCTGAATCTGATAAAACAACTGCTTCTACACTGCTTCTAAAGACCACGGGCTTTCTGTAAGGTCTCATGCACACAACCGCATGTATTTTGCGGTACGCCAAAAAACGGATCCGCAAAAAATACGGATGACATCCGCATGCATTCCATATTTTGTGGAACGGAACAGCTGGCCCCTAATAGAACAGTTCTATCCTTGTCCATAACATGGACAATAATAGGGCATGTTCTATTTTTTTGAGCAACGGAAATACGGACATACGGAAATGGAATACACACAGAGTGTGTATTTTTTTTCAGACCCATTGAAATGAATGGTTTCGCATACGTTCCACAAAAAAAACGGAACGGAGACGGAAAAAAGTTGGCATGAGGCCTAAGTGTGATTTATCCCTCTTTAGCTGTTCTGTGAGCTCTGGAGCTGAAAATATAGAGAGAAGTAAGAGACAGGACATCCCAGCAGTACGGTGCTGGCAGACTCCACAGAATGGAGATGCCTCCTGTTTGTGATAGAAATACATCTACCGTAACTGTGGAAGACAGGAATGATTAAAGGCTACTGTACACCTTTGTGGCAAATTTTCTATGGTTGCTTTTACTCATTTTGGGCTAAAAAATCATCTTTTTAATTGGTCTTTGTTAAAAATATTCAGCCGTTCTGTCACAAAGGGTTAACTGTTTGTCTAGCCTTGTGAATCATGCTGTTACTTTCACTTTGTGTAGGTCATCTAAAAAATTATTAAAAGGTCACTTATTTTACCCTTTCATGACACTTAAAACTTTTTATTAGCATGTTTTTTTTTTGCTTTTACTTTTTTAAGTTTAATTTGGGGAAAAAACGATAATTCTTATTAAAAAGTATTTTTTTTTTAACTATAGCTTTTTATTTCTTAAATATTAAAACGGACAAAAAAATTAATTATGGCAATGGGTTCCCTATTTTGTGATGATCGTTTTGAGGAGTGGAAGATGGGAGTGGGATTGGCTCTCGCTGCAAAAATTGTTAACAGTGGCAATTCTCACACCAATGCTCCCTAGGGCCGGGCAGGAAGGCAGGCCTTTTCTTCCCTCGAGTCACACTCATATGTTGGGGTGTCTGTCTAATGGTAGTTGGGGTGTCCATGGTGTTGTGCGTCTGGTGCAGTTGCAAGGCAGAAGATGTAGATGCAGTGGGTCGTGAATGGTGCTAGAGTCAGGAACCAGACCAGTTGTAGAAGATAAACATCTTTTTCTACTAATGTGCAGAAAGGAAGTTGCAGTACATGCAACGGTATAAAAACAGATTTTCAAACATTTCTCAGTGCAAATCGTCTGCGATAGCACTGTATGGATATAGGCCAGATTGGGGATTATTTATAGTACTCCTTCCATCTATCGCTAAAGTCTTTTTCTGCAGAATCTAGGGATGACAATATTATTTTTGCAGTGGTGGCTATAATTCCCACATGGGTGGTACAGCATTAAGATATGATAGCCAGAAAATGGACAAGAGTGAAAGTTGTTTTAGCAATGACCATCTAACTGCAGTAAAGTCTCTATCAGCCTTACCTTACTGACTGACTCCAATGCTTGGCCTTGCAGATTGTGGACTTTCTAATTTGATCTTTCTTTTCCTGGAACACTGTGAAGTAGAGATGGTTTCTCTCTGTAGATCTCTCAGAGATAGTCATTCTCAGAAGTTCAGGCCTAGTATCCTGAGGAGTGAGCACATGTAGTTTTCTCTCACTTCCTCCACTCACACCCTACTCACTAACTGTGCTAGCGGCAGATCTAATTCCCAACACCTAATTTTCTGAAGGGACAGAGCCAAGATTTTAAACCCCAACTGATCCATACAGAGATATGCTGGTACATTACGAGGCATTAACATAATAAATATCATTACATAAAATCAATTTTTATGTACCCTATTCTGGGGTATTGCATATACACACATTGAGAGATTGAAATTGCATGTCGGGAATCGAACCTGTGACCAGTCATGTCCCAGGCGGTAGCTCTAGCCACTAGACTACCAGCCTTTCTGGACTTTTCCTCCTGCTGAACTCTTTCATCTATCTTGCTCCAGCCTACCCTTGTTCATCAGTCTTGATTCCGTGCACCTGTTACTTCCCTTTATAAGCCCAGCCTCTAGCACCAGACCTTTGCTGGTTATTGTGCCTCCAAGCCTGTAGCAAGCTTCCTCTCTGCTCCTCCACGACGACTGCTATTTACCTTTGTTGCCGACCCGGACCGTTTGACCTCGCTGAACTGCCGCCTGCATTGACCCTTTGCCTTCCACCGACCACGCCTCTGTCTACTCCTGCTGTTACCTCGCTGCCATCTCTACTGCCGACCCGGACTGATCGACTACGCTACCTGTCTCCTGCTTCTGTGGGCCTTTGCCACTGGACTCCAACCACCAGCCGGCTGTCCTCTGACTCAGGTGAGCCAAGGACCGTTACAGAATAACCAGCCCTACCATGGAGTCCGCAATGGCCACTCTGCGCAAGCAGGTTACCGAACTGCAGGAATTCGGTACTACGTACCAGGAGGAATTTGCCCAGCTCCAAGGCGTTGTCCGAAGCCAACAGGCGGAGATTATTGAACTTCAGAGGCAACTCCTGGACGTCCGCAGCACGGCCGCAGATACTCGCATGCCACTTCCATCAAAATTCGGCGCGACAGGCGCCAGTATCGGGGTTTCTAAACCAATGCCGCATCTATTTTCAGATGTACCCGGGCCCCTTCATTACCGAGAGAAAGAAGGTGCTATTCATGGTTAATCTCCTGACGGATGAAGCACTAGCATGGGCATCACCATACGTGGAGACTAACAGTCAGCTCCTGGACGACTTAAACAACTTTATTGCCGCCATGAGCCAAGTCTTCGATGACCCCAACCGCTGTGCAACAGCTGAGGCGCGACTACATAGTTTACGGCAAGGGAGACGCTCCGTTGCTGAATACACCGCCGAATTTCGCCGCTGGGTCACGGACACCACCTGGAACCTAGCTGCACAGAGGAGCCAGTTCCGGCGAGGCCTGTCAGAATTAATAAAAGATGAACTCGCCAGAGTTGAGGCCCCGGACAGTCTGGATGACTTCATTCAGTTATGCATCCGGATAGACCAAAGGCTGTCTGAGAGAAAGAAAGAACGACTCTGGTCCTTGGACCACAGGCCCACTACTCCTTCTCCTCTACCGCCCATGCGACCTCCAGCCAGCAACTGAACCTATGCAGGTCGGCGCACTACGCAGGTCTCTATCCACAGCTGAGAAGGAGAGACGGCTGGCCGAAAACCTCTGCCTCTACTGTGGGGAGCCGGGTCATTTTGCCATTAGATGTCCCAATAAGATCCGAAAGACTATTGCCGTCACAGAGCTAAAGGAGCAACCACTGACTCCAGCCCCACCAGCAGCCCTTGAAAATAACAACACGGCAGCTCATGGATCCCATTTCATCATCCCCATCCTCATCGACATTGAGGGGCAACAACTCTCCTGTTCAGCGATGTTAGACTCCGGGGCAGGAGGCAACTTCATGGATCTAACCTTCGCTCGTGAACAGAATATTCCATTGACAGTCAAGGCAGCTCCCGTTGACCTGGAAACCGTTGACGGATCCCGCTCTCCTCAGGGCCGGCTACTCACGAGACCATTGAACTACAGCTCCTCATAGAACCCAATCACTGTGAAAAGATCCACTTCTCTCTGATCACTTCTCCAAAGTTCCCGGTGATCCTGGGCATTCCATGGTTGGCCACCCACAACCCCTCGGTGGATTGGGAAACCCGCTGCTTACGGTTTCCGTCCGCGTTCTGTTCGCTCAATTGCTCCCACAAAGCCGTCCTTCCATCCGAAGACACGACTATCTCTGAAGTATCCGTCAGGAATCTACTACCCCCTCAATATCGTGAGTTCCAAGATGTCTGCGACAAGAAAACGCAGACAAGCTGCCGCCACACCGACCCTACGACTGCCCAATAGAACTGTTGCCCGGGGCCGAAATACCCTTTGGCAGTATCTATTCCCTCTCAGAGCCTGAACTCAAGGCTCTGAAAGAATACCTGGACGAGGACCTAAAGAAAGGGTTCATCCGGCCCTCTACCTCCCCAGCAGGAGCCCCCTTTTTCTTTGTGGAGAAAAAGACTCATCCTTGCGTCCCTGCATTGACTACAGGAAGCTAAGCGATATAACCGTTAAGAACCGGTACCCGCTCCCGCTGATTTCTGAACTCCTCGAGAGACTCCGGGTAGCGAAAATCTTCACCAAACTTGACCTTCGAGGGGCCTACAACCTTGTCGAATCCGCCCTGGGGACGAATGGAAGACCGCCTTCCGGACACGTTATGGTCACTCGAGTACCTGGTCATGCCTTTCGGACTTTGTAATGCTCCCGCCACCTTCCAGCACTTCATTAATGATGTCCTCAGGGACATGCTGGATTTGTTTGTAGTCGTTTACCTGGACGACATCTTGATCTTCTCAGAAGACCTCGAACAGCACCGCGAACATGTCCGCAGGGTATTGCAGAGACTCCGCCAGAACTCTCTCTATATCAAACTCGAGAAATGTGAGTTTGAGCGAACCACCACTCAGTTCCTCGGGTACATCATCTCCCCAGAGGGCCTAAGTATGGACCCAGGGAAGGTCCAAGCCGTGTTGGACTGGCCCATTCCAAGAAACGTGAAGGAGGTACAAAGATTTATTGGCTTCGCCAACTTCTATCGGAAGTTTATCCGGGACTTCTCCAAGGTCATTGCACCGATCACCCAACTCACCAAAAGGCAGTCCCCTTCTCCTGGACACCCGAGGCCCAGGAGGCCTTCACTGAAAGTGAAACTCCTCTTCACTTCTGCTCCAATCCTAGTCCACCCGAACCCCGAGTTGCCTTTTACTATCGAAGTGGATGCATCTGACTCCGTGGTAGGGGCAGTTCTGTCTAACGGACAGGGAGAAGATGCTACTACACCCGTGTGCATATTTCTCTCGCCAGATGTCCCCCTCCGAGAAGAACTACGACATCGGGAACAAAGAACTATTGGCGATCAAGGAAGCCTTCTCCAGTGGAGACACCTGCTAGAGGAGCTGCCAACCCCATAATCGTACTAACTGACCACAAAAACCTCGAGTTCATCCGCAGCGCTAAGAGACTCACAGCCAGACAGGCCAGATGGAGCCTATTCTTTTCCCGCTTCAACTTTCTCATCACCTATCGCCCCGGATCAAAAAGCGGCAAGGCTGACGCCCTCTCTAGAATGTTTTCGGAGCCCTCACAGAGTAATAAGGGCCAATACAACATCCTATCCGAGAAAAGTGTTGTGGGGGCCACCTACTCTAAAGAACTCCTAGTCACAATCAAAGAAGGATACGAAAATGACCCCTTCCTCGCCCACCCCACAAGGAATGTCAGCCTCACGTTTAAAAATGGTCATTGGTTTCATCAGGACCTACAACTTTATGTACCAGAAATTGCACGACTCGAAGTGCTCAAACTTAACCATGACTCCAAGCTGGCCGGCCATCTGGGCACAAGAAAGACCCAGGAGCTTCTCTCCCGCTCCTTCTGGTGGCCAACATACAGGGAGGACACCAAGAAGTACATCTCCTCGTGCACGGTCTGTGCCCGCAATAAGACTCCTCGTTCCTCTCCCGTGGGTCTGTTACAACCCCTCCCAATTCCCTCCCGCCCCTGGGGCTCGATCTCCATGGACTTTGTGGTAGACCTTCCTCCTTCAAAGGGATGAACACCATTCTGGTCGTGGTCGACCGCCTCACCAAAATGGCCCATTTCATCCCCTACAAGGGCCTACCCACGGCCAAACAGACGGCTGATCTTGTCCTCAAAGAGGTCTTCAGGCTGCATGGGATTCCGGACGACGTGGTCTCAGACCGAGGCGTACAATTTACCTCCAAGTTCTGGAAGGACTTCTGCCTGGCGCTCGGGGTTAAAGTGAACCTTTCCTCCGCTTTCCACCCTCAGTCAAGCGGGCAGACGGAGAGAACTAACCAGACCTTAGAGCAGTACCTACGCTGTTTCAGCTCCCACCTGCAGGATGACTGGCTTGACCATCTCTCCACAGCCGAGTTCGCCTACAACAATGCTGAGCACAGCTCAACCAAGCACAGCCCTTTCTTTGCTAACACAGGCTCGCACCCGTGTTCATTCCCCACCTGCCCGTCGCCTCCACCCTCCCAGCAGTGGCCGGCGCCTAACAACCCTACAGGAGGCACAAAAGGACATAATGGACAACCTCCAGCTCGCCCAGAGGCGCTTTAAACAGGGAGCAGACAGGCGCCGCAAACCCACCGGGCTTCCATGTAGGAGACAAGGTATGGCTGTCCACCAGGAACCTCAGACTGAAGGTCCCCTCCAAAAAGTTAGCCCCAAAATACATGGGTCCGTTCCAGGTCACCGCACAAATTAGCGAGGTCACGTTCGGCTTGACCTTCCGGATTCCATTAGGGTGCACCCTGTCTTCCATTGCTCCCTCCTCAAGCCATACGTGGAGAATACCTTCACTGGCCGCCACTCGCCCCCTCCACCACCCGTGAGGGTACAAGGTGAGGAAGAGTTCATTGTCGAGAAGATCCTCGACTCCAGGATCCACCGAGGAAAATTGCAATATCTAATTGGGTGGGAGGGCTACCCTCCCGAGGATAACTCCTGGGAGCCTGAAGAAAACGTCCACGCCCCCAGACTGGTAAAGAGTTTCACCAACAGCACCCGGTAAGCCTGCCCCCATGGTGCCCGGAGGTCACCTTGGAAGGGGGAGTACTGTCGGGAATCGAACCTGTGACCAGTCATGTCCCAGGCGGTAGCTCTAGCCACTAGACTACCAGCCTTTCTGGACTTTTCCTCCTGCTGAACTCTTTCATCTATCTTGCTCCAGCCTACCCTTGTTCATCAGTCTTGATTCCGTGCACCTGTTACTTCCCTTTATAAGCCCAGCCTCTAGCACCAGACCTTTGCTGGTTATTGTGCCTCCAAGCCTGTAGCAAGCTTCCTCTCTGCTCCTCCACGGCGACTGCTATTTACCTTTGTTGCCGACCCGGACCGTTTGACCTCGCTGAACTGCCGCCTGCATTGACCCTTTGCCTTCCACCGACCACGCCTCTGTCTACTCCTGCTGTTACCTCGCTGCCATCTCTACTGCCGACCCGGACTGATCGACTACGCTACCTGTCTCCTGCTTCTGTGGGCCTTTGCCACTGGACTCCAACCACCAGCCGGCTGTCCTCTGACTCAGGTGAGCCAAGGACCGTTACATTGCAACACCAAGGACAAGCCTTAAGATGCAAATTGAGGAAATAACAGGTGTCATTCAAATCTGCAAATGATCAAATTTTCCAGCACTAACTCACATCTGCGGCATATGGTAAGGGCATAAAAGCAAGATTGAAAGTTTTTTAGCCACATGAAACCACAAAAGTAGGAAAAAGTTGAGTGGGATGACTGTGCAATGCCTTCTATCCCTCGACGTGCCAGTTATTGACACTTGTCACCAACTGATAGGGACAGAATACTTGAACTATGGTTTCTTATCGCAACAGATCTCCATGCACCTAGCCTGAAATGTCAGCACTGTTTAACATTGTGTGTCCCTGTGGTTTGGGGAGATGAACAGGAATGACAGCAAGAGGTGCACAGAGGCGAACCTCTCCATGGACAGATTGTCTGATTAGAAGAATGGCGCATAGTGATCCATTCTGTATTAAAAATGTAATTGGATGTCACATCCCATGCCTAAGGCGGAAAACAGTGTCTACAGAATCCATCAGAAAGAGTTTGCATGACACTGGGCTATAAGCTAGACATCCAGTTAGAAGTGCTTTATTGACCTCACCCCACTGCATTCAAAGGGGGTCAGCAAGACAAAAATGGAGGTTGGTATAAAGGTCTATCCTCTGCAGCAGTAAGTCCTACTTTTCTCTCGGATGCAATGATAGCTAGAGGTTGGTCTGGAGAACATGTGGGCAACTTCAAGAAGAGGCCTTCACAGGGGGACCTCACGCCCAGACATGGGATTCAGCCAGTTCCCTCCAGTTCTGGTTGTTAAAATTACAGGCAATAGACATTGGGTGGAGTTAGAGGTGTGGGCCAGCACTGTAAAAAACTTAGGCTTTTTAATGTGGTGGGTATGTGTGTGTAGTGTATATATGGTGTACTTATGTATGTGTACCATGTATATGGTGTATTTATATATGGAGTATGTATATGTGAACTAGTGTCATGACACCGCATGTCCGCCGTTGAGTAGAGAACCTCTTGTTAAAAATTTAAATCCCGCCCCTGCTTACTCCAATCCTAAACCCACAATCATGATGTTGCGTGGCACACTGTAGTCAGACTCCCTCTAGTCTTCATTTAAGATAGACTAATCGCTCAATGTTACAGTGGTACTGTCATTTCTCCAAAGTGTCCCAGGATATGTTTTTCAACAGAACAAAATCAGGTTGCATGGTGGTACTGTGAGCAACCTGTGTGGCCTAAACTTGCTGCCATGGCCTGTATCATCCCTGAATATGTATCCAATCGAGCAAAGGGAACTGCAAGCAGCGGATCTTGATGATTTGCATGGTCAAGTGCATTCAGTGTGACAGAACATTCCTCAGACAGCCATTAATTACATTATTAATAGGAAGTCAAGGCATGTAAGTGGGTATATTTCTGTGCATAGCGCTCTTACGGCATTCTAATTAAATTGAGATGTTTGGAATATTTTTTTTTATTACTAACATCTCATTAACATATCTATTGATCTTGCGATTTTCATAATCCCATGACTTTTCCTTCTTGATATTGCAATTTCATTGTTGAGGAGTGTGCATTTATGTATCTTGTCTTTGTGAATATCCCTCTTTATAGAATAAAAAATGCACTAATAAAGTGGACAGAGCAAAAGATGGTGGTTTATTATTTTCACTAAATCAGATTTTAAGGTGACACTGTCACAAATTAATATCTCAGCAGGAGCGGCTGTAGGGGTCGCATGGTTTCCTCAGCAACCACATTGCCCTGCATGAGGCTGCTACTCCTGAAGCCTGTTGTCAATTTCGGCAGGATACATGGCGAGCAGTTCATGACAGTGTCACTATAGAAATGTGATGTTTGGGGATAGCATGTTATAAAATTACAAAATAAAAAGCGTATTTTGTAGCTTGAAGAAACTGATTTTTACTATTGTGCATTAATATCTTTTTCTATTATATATATATTAAGAAAAAAATGTATTGCATGTCGGAATTGGTTTTTCCACTGGTGGCTCTGCCGTCTATATTGCGGCTCAGATGGGGTCTAATGAAGTTAGTAGAACATATTTTGATTTGCATGTATTTACCTGAAATATTAACATTTATATGAACATTTACTATATAGAAATACAAAACACATTTTCATCTGCACTTAAGTTTTTGCCTAACATTGATTTTCTCATTTTGTTTCAAATTTAAGGATGAATGCAATTATGAGTGAAACATTTCACTTGAAGATACCAGCTCTGCTTGATGTAAATTCTTGTTAGAGGGAGCCTGGAAGTGCCAAAAATCAATCTGAATGTGAGGATATTCTCTATTGCAGCGAAAGTGAAAAAAAAAATATAGCCAAGTGGGATATGTCTTTGAAATGGCTTTGTCATTTTCTATGGAATGTAAGAAATGTTTTCTTAGAAGCAGGTGGTGATTGTTAATTTAAGAAGAAAAAAAAAAAAGTCCAGTCTTTGTGTTTGCTCATCCAGTCCCAAGTATTATCATGTAAAACTGTGTCTGCAAACCTCAGAGAGCGGCAGAAATCATGGAGGAGAGCAAGAAAAGAAAGCAGAATGCAAATGAATCAGGGATACAGGCGCTGTCTGCTCGATATACTTGGCCTGACTTAAATCAGCCGTTTGATGGAGGTATCAAACTTCATAAATAGGCATTTTGTCCTGAAATTGATGCTGATCTATTTATGGGTGCATTCATAAATCTCCAAAATGGGCATCAGCATGCCAGTCTCTGCAATTTCATTTCATAAATCTGCTGCTTTTAAACGTGGCCTGCCAGGATCATTTTGCCAAAGCACTTTGAAAATATTTTTTTTTTTGCGTTTATAGACTTTCCTTTCTGTTCGGATCAGTTGTTAATGGTTACAAAGAGCATGCGAGAAAGGTTATATGGAGCGATAAAGATTTATAGGGTGTAGAGGACTTATAGGGAGAGGCTGCTTGTCGTCATCAGAGATATATAGACTGTGTAGACATCCAAGAATGGATTTGGTTGATGGACACTTTGTTTGTAGGAAGTCAAGATTGAATGATTTTATTTTCATGTAAGGGTCACTTTATACACATGGCTGCATATCTATGTACCGGAACTCATTCAAGGTCCGAGGAGGACCAAAGCATAAATTTATATTGCAAAGTATGAAGGCTGCAGGTCATTTTATATTTTGAAGTAAGGGTATGTTCACATCTGCATCAGAGGCACTGTTCAAGGCCTCTATTGCAGATTTAAAAAAATATAGTATACAAAGATGGAAGCAGAATGAACATTAAAGGGGCTGCCCCACATAAAATATTCTACACTTTTTAAACCTGCACCTGGATACTTTTGTAATTACATGCCATTAAAAATTTGGTATAGCCACTGAGTTATTCAATGAACTCTATCTGTATAGCACCACCTGCTGTTTGTTCTTCTCATTTCTCTGTCCACCTCACTAAGGTAGGTGCACATGCTCAGTTCCATCCTTCAACTGCAACTAGGTGAAAGGTCACTCCCCCTGAGCTTGAAATAAATCTAGAAGAACAATTGGAGCAATCATTGGGAAGATCTCTGAATCCATGTGAGGTACAGGGCTGGTTCTAGCTTTGTTGGAAAGAGATTTCTTGATGATGCAGTTGGACAGGACTACCCCCCATTGTAACTTTGACGTTAGACAGTGGCAACTCATGTGGGACACCTGCCATTTGCTCAGGCCCTTTGAGGAGGCCACTTAATTTGTCAGTCGCCAGGACTACTGCATGAATGATGTCATTCCACTCCTTCATGTCCTGGAGGGAATGCCGATAAATCTGGCTGGTGAGGGGACAGAAAACATGGTACCTACATCTCATGACCACCTGAGCCCTGTGGAGGCTGAAATTGCACATGGGAAGGAGGAGGATAGGGAGGGGGATGTAAATGCTCAGGAATTCTATACAGAACTAGGTGGTTTATCTTCCCAAGCAACAGGAGAGGAGCAGGAGGAGCATGAAGAGCTAGAAGGCGACGGCGAAGACTATGCAGATGACCCCGACAGATTGTGGCAGTACACAGTGGAGATGGAGGCAGGGAGTCCCTCCAAGTCCCTTGCACAAATGGCCAGATGCATGCTGAGTTGCTTGCTTAGTAACAGCCACATTATTACCATTCGGCAGAGGGATGACCACTGGCTCTCCACAATGTTAGACCCTTGCTACAGGTCCAAATTGAGGACCTTTTTTACACCTTCTGATAGGGATGAAAAACTCAACTACTATGCAGATATCCTTTGTAGTGGTTTAGTCGCTGCCTATGTGCGCCATAGCCGATTAGAAAATCAGTTATGTCACAGCATACGATAATGTCCAAAATAAAGCACCTACCCAGGAAGTGATGGCATGATTTTCTCAATGATGTCAAATGATTACAATAATTATTATCAGATTATAAAGATAATGTAGGTGTAGATAAAATAACAGTAAAGCAGATGTTCCAAATGTATATACATGTAATATGTAAATAATTATTGCAAGGGGGTTACAATACAAATAAGGTTATCTCTGTCACCCATGCAGGTACATAAAAGAACCCCCTCATTACATCAGATAGAGGGGGGTTTTATTGCATTAGACTGAAAATTTGCCAATCCAATCAAAGTATTCAGCAGACTTCAGCATCAATTCTCTTTTCGATCCGAACTAGCCAGATGTTGAAGTCGACTGGGTGAGGAAGTTTGTTATTCAGGAAAAAAGAGGGTTCCTGACCCTATTAATGTAATGACCATTTTGTGTAAGAACTGCAATTTTCTTTAGGTTTTAGCAAAACATATCATTCAAGCTTTAAAATCATACATGCAGACAAGATGCAATATGGGACAAGATGGGGGAGTTAACCGGTTTCTATCACAAGATGCCCTATGAGCCACAGTGATGTCACAGGAGATGAACAAACCAAGCATCATAATACAAGAAGAATGTAATCAGCTATGTCACTGTACAGGGGACATAAACTGTGACATCATCACACTGGAATAATAGCAGTGTCAAAGTGCAGCGAGTAGAACTGGTGTTTCCTTAGTGTTTCCTTGTGTGACTGAGGGGTCGCTGGGCCACTTTAGGTATTAGAGCCAAGGTGTGATTGCAACCTCTGCCCGCCTATACTTACTCCTTCATCTGTATACTCCACTTGTTGGGATCGCTCTAAATATTATTTTTTCTGTTGAGCTCAATGTAACCCAGTATGGTGTTCTAATGATTTCACCCAGGGCAGTGATGGCTAACCTCTGGCACTCCAGCTGTTGTGAAACTACAACTCCCAGCATGCTCCATTCATGTTTATGGAGTTCTGAGAACAGTCAAGCAAGGGAGCATCTTGGGGGTCATAGTTTTACCAGAGCTGGAGTGCCGGAGGTTATCTATCACAGATCTAGGACAAATGAGTCTGGATTTGTATAGCAGGTTTTACTAACAGGGAAATCTTACCAAAGGCTGATTATAGGAGTATAGAAAAAACACAGTGACAGATCTGGTGAAGCTGAATTTGTGTAATTGAGGTACAATTTATCAAAACTAGTGAAAAGAAGGACCGTAGTGTACCCAGTTGCAACCAATCAGCGTTTAAATTTAATTTTTTAAAGACCTTTTGGAAAATAAAAGTGCAATCTGATTGGCTTGTATTCACTATGCAATAGCAATTATGGAGCATGTATTCTTATGACTCTATATTGTACCATTCTTCTGTTATACCTGCTAGAAATATATGAATGAATTGCTAGCAGACTGCAATAGAAGACCCTTTGGGTGTTACTAGTTGGGGGTGTGTCCCTTCACAGTCTGACACTGGCAGCAGTGATTGGATATGTGATTCAATATGAATGTTACCTCCACAGTCTTCCTTGCATCCTTCAATGTGCCTCCTTAAAGACCAGGCATATTTTCATTTGTACAATTTTAGATTTTTCCAATAGCCATAACTTTTTTATTATTCTGTTCACATAGGCATATGAGGGCTTATTTTTTGCTGAACAAAATTTAATTTTTTTACTGCTGCCATTTAATTTACCATATATTGTATTGTAAAAAAGGACAAAAAAATATTTGTGGGGTAAAATTGAAAAAAAAAAAAACCTGCACTGCGGGGCTCCGATTGGAAAGCAGAGGTAGCCACATTCCTCGGCCTATCTCCACAGATGCCATGATCAGCATTGATCCAGGCATCTGAAGGGTTAAATGACGGGGTTTGGTGGGATCACTGTTCCCCGTAATTACAGCCTCGTGCCGGCTGTATGATGTATGGCTGCGGGCGCATAATCCCGTACATGTATGGGATTATGCGTTAAGGGGTTAAAGGGGCTTTCCAGGAGTTTTACACTGATGACCAATCCTCTGAATAGGTCATCGGGATCTGATGGTGGGATCTGACACCCAGGACTCCCACCAATCAGCTGTTTGAGAAGATGCTGATGGACCTGAGACCTGTCACCTTCTCTCAGCAAACTAAGCACAGAGCCAACGTTGGATAGCAGCTGTGCTTGGTATCACAGCTCAGTCTCACTTCCCCTGGGTTGAGCTGCACCTAGGCCATGTGACCGATGAAGTTGACGTCACATGGCCTAGGAAAAGCTAGAAAAGTCTGCAGCGTCACTGTCTTCTCCAATAGCTGATCGTGGGGAACCTCAACGGATCAGATACTGATGACCAATTCAGAGGATATGTCATCAGTGTAAGGGCTCATGCATACGGCCATTGCCCAGGCGTTCCGTGCATTGGGGACTGCAATTTGTGGTCCCCAATGCACGGGCAACATCCGTGCAGATTCCGCAGACAGATCCTGACCCATTGAACTTGAATGGGTACACGATCCGTCCACACCGCAAAAAAATAGAACATTTTCAAATTTTTTGTGGTGTGGAGGCAAAGAGAGAAACCCATGGAAGCACTCGATAGTACCTCTGCGGGGTTCCATGGCTCCGTACTGCACTGCACCTTCCAGATTGCAGACCCATTCAAGTGAATGCGTCTGCATCCATGATGCTGTGTGCATACGGCCGGTGCCCGCATATTGCAGACCCCCTGTTTGCGGTCATAATACGGGCATGGCCCGGCAACAGCCTTGTGCATATGGCCTAAAACTCCCGGGAATACCCCTTTAACCTTCTGTACACAATCTTTTCTGCACTCAGACTGGAAGAGTTTCTGGAATTTTTCTCTCTTGGGCCCCAACTCTGGTCTGCAGATGTTCAAACTTCCCCACTGACTCATAGGAAGGAGCCAAGTCCAGGGTTTGGACCCACCCCTGCCTAGTGATAGTTGTTAGTACTAGAGATGAGCGAACACCTGGATGTTCGGGTTCGAGAGGTTCGGCCGAACTTCCGGAAAATGTCCGGGTTCGTGATCCGAACTCAACCCGAACTTCATCCCGAACCCCATAGAAGTCAATGGGGACCCGAACTTTTGGGCACTAAAAAGGCTGTAAAAGACACCCAGAGGGATAATATACCGCAATAAACGCATTGCGATTACAACTTTGAGCTAACGATCACCATGGGAACGCCTCCTCCAGTAGAATGTACTGTCGGATCTGAGAATTAAGTTGAAATCGCAATGCGATTCTTATATATTTGCTTAATCGCATTGCGATTTCAGCTTAGCATTGCTAAATAATTCCATCCATATCGTTAACTTACTGAGTCAGTAAGTTAACGAATATGGATGGAATTATTTAGCAATGCTAAGTTGAAACGGCAATGCGATTAAGCAGATATATAATAATCGCATTGCGATTTCAACTTAATTCTCACATCCGACAGTACATTCTACTGGAGGAGGCGTTCCCATGGTGATCGGTAGCTCAAAGTTGTAATCGCAATGCGATTAAGCAAATACATAAGAATCGCATTGCGATTCCAACTTTTTAGTACTCAACTTTTAAAATCGTACACCATTTTAAGTTCCAAAGTTGCAATCGCAATCGAATAGAACTTAAAGCTGTCTCTTAGTCAGTTTTAGTATTGGTGTGCTGTAATAGAAGTTACATTTGTACGCGAATATAACTTAGAGCAATACAGTCAACTTTACACTGTTAGTATTATTATCGCGATAATACAACTATTCAAGAATCGTGTACGTGCGTCTGTACGTGTGTGCGTTACCTCGGACACTATTCTATTTTGCCAGCCACAGCTGAAACCACTGATTTATGGTATTGCTATTTTGGCAATTGAATTTAACCCCTGAAAATAATCTATCCTTTGCCAGACAGCAGACAGTATTATACTTGTCTAACCAAAGCTGGAACACCAGATTTAGGGGATTGGTATTTGGGCAATTGTATTTAACACCTTAATAAAATATAGAAATTTCTTTCCTGAGTTTCTAGGGGTGACAATTAGCACAGCCAAGCCCCTGATGTAGGATATAGCAAAAAAAAAAACTAGTATTGATGGATTGATGGACTTGGTGGCAGCTTCTTCTGGCGCACCACAAGTCACAAAATTGCCGCCGATCAACCCAGAAAATAAGTGACAGAAAAACGCTCTGTGCAGCCTAAAAACCAGCGAGCAAGTAACTAGCAGAAGTTCAATGATTCTCAGCTGTAAATTGATCCGTTCATTAGGTGCTGTTGCTGACTTTAACCTGCCTAATCTCGCCCTGACAGAAGCTGCGTCCTCTCCCTACACTAATCAGAGCAGTGTGATGTGCGGCGCTACGTGACTCCAGCTTAAATAGAGGCTGGGTCACATGCTGCACTTGGCCAATCACAGCCATGCCATTAGTAGGCATGGCTGTGATGGGCTCTTAGGGCAAGAAGTAAAACGCTAGCTGATTGGCTGCTGTGCAGCCCTTCAGAAAGCGGGAAGAAATCGACGAACACCGGACCCGAACCCGAACTTTTTTGAAAATGTCCGGGTTCGGGTCCGGGTCCCGGACACCCCAAAATTCGGTACGAACCTGAACTATTCTCGAACTGTTCGCTCAACACTAGTTAGTACCTGGAAATGATTCTACGATATCCCCATTTCAGACTATAGGTAATTCAATGTCAATGAAAATAGTAAAATGTAATGATTTTGGTTAAAAAAATGAATAAATAATGCTTCCTTGCACCCAATAAAAAAAATTGCCATGTTGCGGTATTATTTATAATGCAAGTTGTTTGGGTCAGTAGGTGGCTCCATGTAGTCTCAGCTGATTTCCCCAACGGCTCTCAGATTAATTTGGTTTTCTCTTTAATATCCTTAATCCAGCAACTGTGAAACAAGTCCAAGAAACCATGCAGGCAAATCTTATAGACGACCGCATACTATTTGCGAAATGTCTTAGAAAGCCTATGTCACTTTTGGCTTAGTTCTTTATGTTATTATTAGGTGTTCTCATTACAGCGATACACGTTCCTCTGCTCAATGGAGACGGTCCAGCTCTTGGAAGCTGCCTAATATTTATACACGACATAAATTAGAACGGCTCTAGTGGTTACAGAACATCTACAGCACATTTCTGCTAAGGAGAACAAAAGGTCTGTGCTGCGTTTTACGCTGAGTCCCCTGGCGCTTTTGCAACGTTCCAGGATGCTAATAATTACCTTGTTATGATTCATTTTTATTGTTTGCTTCCTTTGTTTTGTTGTGAAGTGAGTGAGCACCGGAACTTTCTTTCTTTTGGACTGTCAGGCATCATTTGCAGAATGGGTGAACTGGCCTACAAACCTTCGGGGATTGTCATACACCGTTTTTCCTATGTTCCCTCATTCAGTAAAGCGGCAATAAGAAGCTGATGACATGTCAATTATCTGTTTACTACAGCTGAGCACAGAAAGCCTGATTCATGGAAGCAGCTGTATTACTCAGTATATGATTGTGGCTGAGCTAGCGCGTTTGTGCCACTTGTGAAACCGCTTGCAGCTGAATAGTGTTGAGCAAAGCAAAGCATACAAAGCAGAATCTGGTCAGAAGTTTAGGAACACTTTGATTCTAAATGAATCCGAATTTCCTTGCGCTTTGTGGCAACTAATCTGTTTTCCTAAAATGGCAGATGAATGTGTTAGAAGAAGGTGTAGAGGCAGTGGTGTACATAAAGATGTAAGGGCCCCATAGCAAGGATAAAATCAGGCCTCCCCCACAGGACAGAAGGGTTTTTGCCTAATCCCTTTTCAATGACCCATTTGGGCCATTTTTTCTACTGCCTCATTTTCTAAAAGTTGTTTCTTTAAAGGGTAGAGTCCTGACTAAGTTTTCACCCCCGGTAGAAGAGGAGATAAACCCAACTAAGATGGGGCCCCCTCTTGCCCTGGGCCCCATAGCAGTCTGCTGCTATGCTATTTACACCCCTGTGTAGAGGAGACAAGCCCAGAACCGCGAGATCATTAGTGTTGAGCGCGAATATTCGAATAGCGAATTTAAATCGCGAATATCGGCACTTCGCTAATTCGCGAATATTTCGAATATAATGCTATATATTCGCAAATTCGAATATTTGCTTTTTTTTTTTTTTAAAGTTGCTCCCACTTCCCAAAAGCATTTATTCTTACATGTCCGAGGACTCCATGCTCCTTGCCTGCTCCAGTCAGTGCCCGTCTGCCGAGTGCCAACTTCCTGTGCGCATGGAGCGTCCCCATCACCATGGGAACGCCTCCATGCTAGAATGTACTGTCGGATTTGAGAATCACGGTTATCTAGACCATGGTAAAAGTTGGATGCGCAATGCGAGTAAACTTACTAAAATTACTCGCATTGCGCGTCCAACTTAATTTTGTGTATAGTCAACGTTCCTAATGGTAGGGCGTACTTGGGTTGCTAGAATTAACGAATATACAGAATATAGCGCTATATTCGTATTCGTCATATTCGTTAATTCTAGCAAGCAAGGCAACTAAGTTGGATGCGCAATGCGAGTAATTTAAGTAAGTTTACTCGCATTGCACATCCAACTTAGAGCGTGGAATAGGCTTTAGGCAACTTTACTATTGCCAATCGGAAAGTTGTCTAAGTTGGATGCGCAATGCGAGTAAACTTACTTAAATTACTCGCATTGCGCATCCAACTTAATTCTGTGTATAGGCAACGTTCCTCTTGGTTGGCTTGCTAGAATTAACGAATATAGAGAATATAGCGCTATATTCGTATTCGTCATATTTGTTAATTCTAGCAAGCAAGGCAACTAAGTTGGATGCACAATGCGAGTAATTTAAGTAAGTTTACTCGCATTGCGCATCTAACTTAGAGTGTGGAATAGGCTTTAGGCATAGGCATAGGCAACTACTATTGACAATCGGAAAGTTGTCTAAGTTGGATGTGCAATGCGAGTAAACTTACTTAAATTACTCGCATTGCGCATCCAACCTTTTTCTGTGTATAGGCAACGTTCCTATTGGTTGGCTTCCTAGACTTAACGAATATAGAGAATATCGCGCTATATTCGTATTCGTCATATTCGTTTATTCTAGCAAGCCAACCATTGTTAGGAAAACGTTGGATGCGCAATGCGAGTAATTTGAGTAAGTTTACTCGCATTGCGCATCTAACTTACAGCGGGGTATATTCTCAATAATCGTTCATTCTATCAAGGCAACCAATAGGAAGTTGCCTAAGTTGCATTCGCAATATGCACATGGTGTTTCTATCGCAAGAATCGCATTGAAATATTCGTGTGAGCCTATACGGGTGTGGCTTTATCTTGCGAATTTGTTGACAGGTGGAAGTTTGAATCGCAGTGCATTACTCGTGTGTGACGCGCATGAAAATGGTCTCAAGCAATTTTAAAGAAGTCGAGGAAGATCTCCTGATCACTGTAATCATTACAGCACTGTATTACATATCACATGCTTGTTATTCCAATGTATTTATACAAATTCACATTTTTTCTTGCTTCAGTGCATATTAACCCTGTCAAAGCCAGAGGTTTTTTTGTTAGCCTCTTATTTCGCTCACTGCCTTCAAAGAGCCATAACATTTTTATTTGTCTGTTCATATAGCCATATGAGGGCTTGTTTTTTGCGGGACAAGTTGTACTTTCTAACTCCGCCATTTAATATTGCATAAGATGTATTGGGAAGCCAAACAAAATGCAAAATGTACAAAAATTGCAAAATAAAAGCAATGCCACGCCAGTTTTACGGGTTTGTAACCCCTTAAGGACACATGACGCAACGGTACATCATGTATAGTTCCGATCACCGCTACGCGGCGGGCGGTGATCAGAACTGGGTGCCTGCTGAAATCAATCAACAGGCACCCTGGGACAATGCACTGGTGGGTCAATTCAGACCTGCGGTTTGCGGCTTTTCCGTGTAATTGGGCGGCGGGTGCGGTGGCTATCGGGTCAATTTGGCTGCTGTAATGGGGACCCGATAGCAGGGAAGGCCTGCGTCTGCATATCTACATAGACAGTGGTCTACATTTGCTACCAACACGCCCATCTTCCAAACAGTCCTCAGAGCGGTATCAGTCTGATGAAGGCCGTATTGTGGCCGAACGTCACACGCATGTATATGATTTACCGCACTTCTGATTAAAAGAAACTTATCTTCAACGCACAAATTGGAGTTTATTTCCTTCTTGATACTAAGGGGTGGGAACACGACCTCCAGTAGCGCACCTCCAAAGAGTGCCACAACCGCCAGATGACGTAAAGCTATGTCATTGGGCGAGAAGGGGTTAATGATAGGTGCACTAAGTATTGTTATGACATCACACCACTATGTCTGGTAGCATGTATGTATGGACTAATTGGACAGCAGAGAAACATCTCTCATATGCACAATGCACATCCATTTTCCTGCCTCACAGTGCATACTCCACACCGTATACCCCACACTATGTACCCCACAGTGCATACCCCACATTGTATACTCCACACGATATACCCCACACCGTATACCCCACACCATATACTCCACACCATATACCCCACAGTGTATATCCCTCCACACACACACACAGTCTTTGGATTCTAATATGCGTCTGGTTGGTCAGGAGAAGTAATGTTTGACCGCCATTATTTGCTGGTTCATTTAGCGTTACCCAGGGTGCACCATGTGGAGGCGGACCAGCTGTACACCCCATACTGTACCGTCACTTCACTAGACGGGTACATCTCTCCTCAGATGGCAAATATCCGATTGCTTATACCCCACACACATACAATTTCAATATAATTCGATTGTATAACTGTAACATTAAATCTAATATTTTACTTTCAAACACTCAAACATTTTTTGTTGTGTTGAGATGATGACATTAATTTCTAATACTTTGATTTGACAAATTTGGGATTATATGGTTGCATTTTTATCCTGCAGCGAATGCTTGAGATGAAGTACGACACCACCAGGTCCCACTTGGAGAAGCAGCGGATCCTGAGGAGGATTGGTTTTGAACTATATCGTGACCACAATGCCACACACAAGCGGATGGCCATTATAAAAAAGTGGTCCGACCTGAAGAGGAAACACCAGGATCGGATCACTGAGATACGAAACAAAATCTGCCCAGGTACAATGCTTACATGACTCTTGTATCTTTCAGCAACACTCTGTAATGTATAGGTGCATTTATGCTTTAGGAGGTTTTTATAACTTAAGAAAATTTTGTCATTATAGGTGATCCCGTCCCCTCAGTCCGCTGCAGGCCTTCAAAAAAGGCAGTGTTGGTGGACCCTCTGCCCCTACCCCACAGCATGAGGATGCCGGACCCTCAAACCATCCCGGTTCTCATGAGGAGAATGAGGAGGAGGAGCTGGTGACCACCCCCCGCCAGGAGGGTAAATAATATGTGTTGTGGGTGTTTTAACTTAGTCACTGGTGTCATTTTATTCCAGAAAACCATAACAAACATGTTAAATCTTTATCCTTTAACCCCTTCATCTTTTCTGACATAACTGTACGACCAAATAACAAGTGACTTGCTGCATTTTGACGTACGGCCACGCCCAAACCGCTTCCCGGGGCTGTGACACTATAAAGTGTCACAGCCCCGGGGTCTCCGCTCTCCCCAGAAGCAGACACAAGTGGTAAGCCGGCAAGGGACCAATCAGAGTGTTCCCTTGCTAGTAAGTGCTTCGATTGTTTTGTCTCTGCAGACTAACCAATCATAGCGCAGCACTTTAAAAAAAAGCCTGTTTCAGGCCAGCAACATCTATGTGGTGAGAGGGAGAAAGCTCCCTCTCTCTTCCATCTTGCCGTCACTGCTTCCGCAATGGCAAGATGGTTGCCATGGCACCCGGGCGCCTTACAAAGGCGTCCTAGTTGCCATTTACCTAAGGCTGATCAGACCCTGAGGTCTGATCAGCCTTAGTGTAAATGTGGCACTGACTATACAGTGTATTACAATAGATGACTATTGCAATGCACTGTGTAGTGATCAGACCCAATGGATCTTTAGGATGCAGATGGGTTTTGATAAATAAAAAATAGATATATAAAAAAAAAAAAATGAAAGACAAAAAAGACAATTTTTTTTTTAAAGAAGAATAAATTAGAAATTGTCTTTTCTCATATATATTCATTTATGTAATCTAAAAATTACATAAATAATATAGTGCACATAATTGGTATAGCTGCATCCGTAAAAAGCAGCTCTATAACAATATAGCGTGTTCTTACACCTTTGGCAAATCCCATACAAATATATTTTTTTAAAACTGTCAAAAACAGACATATTTTATAAAGTATACATATTTTGTAACATTCCATTACATAAATTCCAAACCCAAGCGATTAAAAAGACGTATGCACCCCAAAATAGTACCAATCAAACAGTCAACTGATACCACAATTTTTTTTAATAAAATACTCTATTGAAATATTCCTAAGTAAAGAACTATATAACTGATTGCGATTTTAATGGCCAGCTCCTTTATACACTAATCAATAAAAGTTATTTAATCAGATTTTTAATAATTATTTTTTTTGGGCAGTACTAAAAGAAATGAAAAATAAAGTAATTCTGCTGCAGCGGGAGCACTTCAGGCGGATGAGGGCTTTGCAGCTGAAGATCAGCCAAGAAATGAAGGCCATGGAGGAGTGGCATCAGAAGGCCATAACGGAGCTGATCAACCAGCATGACGTCCTGAAAGCCCTGTCTTAGTTTTATTTATTTTTTATTTTATGTTTGTTTAAACAATTGTTTTATATTTTATTTATAAAGTTTGGTTTGGTTTTAAATCATTTTTGGTTTTCTGTTTTATTTTAACAACTCTGATTACATTAAGGCAATTTTTTTCCATCCAAATCACTTATAGTGGTGAGGATAATAGCAGCAGTCTTTGTTAATGGTAGTGCCTTAGAATAAATAAAGTTATCAGTAAGAATTACACCATAACATAACATTATAAAAAACTGAAATCACGCATTATAACTCAGAAAAAAACTATTTATTAACAAAATAAAAAAGGCCTCTATGGGAACATTGTGAGTTGGGAAAGTAGCTCCTCCATTTTTTGCATTCCTTTACGGTGCTTTTTGGCCATTGGGGTATATGCAACTTAGGCCTCTTTCACACTTGCGTTGTGAGGATCCGGCGTGCACTTCCGTCGCAAGAAATGCCCGCCGGATCCGTGACAACGCAAGACAACAGAATGCATTTGAAGACTGATCAGTCTTCAATATGCTTTCAGGTTACCATGGCAGCCAGGACGCTACTAAATTCCTGGTTGCCATAGTAAGTAGTGGGGAGCCGGGGGAGCAGATACTTACAGTCCGTGCGGCTCCCAGGGCCCTCCACAATGACGTCAGAGAGCCGTACGCGCATGGATCACGTGATCCATGCGATCATGTGATCCATGCTCATGGGGCGCTCTGACATTGTGGAGGTCCCCGGGACTCGGGAGCCGCACAGATGGTAAGTATGCTTCTCCCCTGCCTCCCCACTACACTTTACCATGGCAGCCGGGACTTTAGCGTCCTGGCTGCCATGGTGACCATTCACAAAAGCTAAACGTCGGATCCGGCGATGCGCCGAAACGACGTTTAGCTTAAAGCCGGATCTGGATTAATGCTTTTCAATGGCCATTAATTCCGGATCCTTTCTTCCGGCATGCCTTTAGAATTTGGGTCCGGAGCAAAATCTGCATCATGCTGCGGATTTTGCTACGGCAAAAAAACGTCTCAGTACTGAACTGAAGACATCCTGATGCATCCTGAACGGATTTCTCTCCATTCAGGATGCATTAGGATAATCCTGATCAGTATCTTTCCGTCCTAGAGCCTCGAGGACGGAACTCTAGGACGGAAAGATAAAATGCCAGTGTGAAAGAGCCCTTACTTCACTATTGTTTGGCTATGGCTATCTAGAACTAACAAATATGACGTGATCTTCGTCATTCTAGCAAGCCAACCATTTAGGAACCCAGCTCTGTTTAATTGGCAATGCGAGTATATGTTCGCATTGCGAATTTAACTTAGAGCTGGGTTCCTAATGGTTGTATTGCTCGAATATAAATTAACGAAGACTGAATTCTCAATCTTCGTTATATTCCAGCAATACAACCATTAGGAACTCAGCTATAAGTTGTAATCGCAATGCGAATAATACAATTATTATTCGCTTTGCGAATTCATTTGATGACTCTATTTGATTGTATATGACGGTTGACTATGACTACCACCAACGTTCTGCTGCCTCCGAGGCAAGATATCTGAACTCCCCCAGGGGCCATTTGGGCGTTTTTGATAGAAAACGCATCAAAAACGCATCAAAAACGCATATGCGTTTTTATAATTTTTTTTATTTTATTTTTTTGTGTATTTTGCCACATATGGTTGCATATTTACATTTGGTATAGGCAAATATGGTAGCCTAGAATTCAGTGTTTCCCAGCCAGTGTGCCTCCAGCTTTTGCAAAACTACAACTCCCAGCATGCCCGGACAACCTTTGGCTGTGCAGGCATGCTGGGTGGGAGTTGTAGTTTCGCAACAGCTGGAGGCACACTGGTTGGGAAACACAGGTCTAGATCATTACTCTGCCCAAATCTATATTCAGCTACATGGCTTAGAAAATATGCTGTCAAACAATGATCCTAGGTTTTGGTATAGACACATGATCTAGACTACCATTTTTGCCTATACCAAATGTAAATATGCAACCAAATGTGGCAAAATACACAAAAAAAAAAAAAAAATGAAAAAATTATAAAAACGCAGATGCGTTTTTGATGCGTTTTTTCTATCAAAAACGCCCAAATGGCCCCTGGGGTTTCAGATATCTTGCTTTGGAGGCAGCAGAACATTGGTGGTAGTCATAGTCAACCGTCATATACACTCAAATAGAGGCATCAAATGGATTCGGAAAGCGATTAATAATTGTAAGTATTATTCGCATTGCGATTACAACTTAGAGCTGAGTTCCTAATGGTTGGTTGTTGTATTGCTAGAATATAATGAAGATTGAGAATATAGCACTGTATTCTCAATCTTCTTTATATTCTAGCAATACAACAACCATTAGGAACTCAGCTCTAAGTTCAATTCGCAATGCGATTAATATAACTAATGGTTGTATTGCTAGAATTGACGAAGATAACGAATATCACGAATATAGCACTATATTCTCAATCTTCGTTATATTCTAGCAACACAACAACCAACCATTAGGAACTCAGCTCTAAGTTGAATTCGCAATGCGATTAATGCAGGTTATATTAATTGCATTGGGGATTCAACTTAGAGCTGAGTTCCTAATGGTTGTATTGCTAGAATATAACGAAGATTGAGAATATAGAGCTATATTCGTGATATTCGTTATCTTCGTCAATTCTAGCAATACAAGTTACAACCATTAGGAACTCAACAGCTCTAAGTTTAATTCGCGATGCGAATATAAATTCGCGTAACATTCGCAATATATAAAATAATGACGAATATTCGATTTAGACGAATATATGACGAATATTCAAGCGAATATTCGCGAAATATCACGAAATCGAATATGGCACCTCCCGCTCATTACTAGAGATCATCCCTAATGTTGTGCAGTCAGCCAATCCGCAGGTAGCCATTTCCTGTGATGTCACAGCTCAGCAGAGGCCTATCAAACCCTGATACCGCACAGCCGTCATTTTCCTGTGAGCTGAGCATACGGAGAGACGTGACAAGACGCGCATTCACTAGGGACAGTGTTGCTGCAAACTGTTAACAGAGAGTGTAGGACATTATTGGAGAGGGAGAGTGCATGGAGAGTGTAGGAGACTGCTAAACTACAGACTGTGCTACAATTTATCGCCATGTACTTAACTGTGCAGTGCACCAAGAGTCATAGCTAATCCATTCTGTTAGTTGTAGAGTTACTGTGCCGTCAGTATTACAATCAGGTCTAATTTATCGCTGTGTACACAAGTGTGATGTGCACCAGTATTCATAGTTGATCTGTTCTGTCTGCCCAATGCACGGGCAACATCCGTGTGGCTGCCGCAGACGTAGGTCCGTGATCCTTCCGTTGCGCAAAAAAGTAGTGCTTCTGTGGAGTTCCACTCTGTCCTTCTGCACAGCATCTTCCAGATCGTGGACCGATTTAAGTGAATGGGTCTGTGATCCGTGATCCGTGGTGCAGGATGCACACGGCTGGTTCCCGTGTATTGCAGACCTGCTGTATGTGGGCATGAGCCCTTAGGCAAAGTGGCCTGGGTATACCTGATTTATAGTGGTTTATAACTAATCAAACTTCTTGTTCAACTTCAGCGAAGCTGCGAAAACAAGTTTTTCTAAACTTCTCTCATCTCTACAGCTGATTGTAGTGGTGCTAAGTCTTACTTACCATACCATACCAGCTCTCTTTCACCACTCACTGTTGACGAGTCCAGATGTTACCCCAGAATCTCCTGGATAGTTAAAAAGAAGTCTGGCACTTTTGGTACTTCATTGATAAAATAGTAAGCAACATTTTAAAGTATAAAAATCGGTATGGTGGCTTAGGGGGCATTGCAGTGCTGGGGTGCTAGGTTCGACTATAAACTAGGTCAACATCGGCATGGGGTTAGATTGTTCTCCCTGTATTTTGCAGTGGCTTGTTCCCACACTTCAGACATACTGATAGAGAATTTAGACTGTGAGCTCCTTTGAAAACAGATTCCCTTTAATGCCTGTAAAGCGATGCAAAATATGTCAGTGCTATAGAAGTGAGTAAAATAAATAAGCAAATATGTGCACTGAGACTAACTCAGGCATATAGAATGGTCTAGGGAGTGGTGGCGGACCTATGGCAGAGGTGGCACCCATCCCCTGGAAAAAGTATATACCAATTTGCCTTAGACTTCTCCTGCCATTTATTAGCGCACTATGAACAGCTCAGGCAGCGCACTGAATGTAGGCAGGCTATTATAGCTAAATGATAAAGTACATGGAAGAAATACTATACTGGACTGTAGTAGTCAAGGTAAATTGCTGTGTTGGCACTTTGCGATAAATAGGGTTGCAGTTTGGGCACTCGGTCTCTAAAAGGTTCACCATCACTGTTCTAGGAAGTCTGTCTAGTTGCTAGAACCCAGGGGCTTGTAAGCTGTTTTCTTGCCCACCTACCACGTGGAGGTTGCCCTTAGATTTGCCTGTTCTAAACAATAACAGCAGGAATTAAATGCATAATTGAACTACAAGGATTGTTTTGGTCTAGGGCGCCCCTTCTGTCTCCAATCATCCTGGCTAATAGTGTTGAGAGAATCAAACTTCACCAAGTGGACATTGATCTGATTATCAGGGAAAATGTGATTCGCCGCAAAGCCCAATTTCTTCGTGCTTCATGGTAGTGAATCAATTTTCCCTGAATGGCAGTAAAAACAAAAAATCATGCTTACCTCATCCGTTTGAGCGCAGATTGAAGATCAGGAGCAAAATCCCATGCGCGGTGATGCATGACGTCACCATGCCCGCTGACATGATGACATCATCACGGGCCGCGTGAGATTTAACGCTAGATCTTCAATCAAGATGGCGGCAGCAGGCTCTTCACGATCAAATGCATAAGATAAGTATGATTATACAAATTTTTATTTTTTATTTTACACTGTAATATTAATGTCAGATGCCACTCACGATCAGCTGTGAACGCGGCATCTGAGGGGTACAATGACAGGGAATGGTACAATCGCCGCTCCTTGTCATTGCACCGATTACTTAGAAAGAAATGGTCTTGGTGACAAACTAATTAGTCACAAAGTGAATTTTTTTGTAAAATTTGGCAAAGCAGCTGAATCAAATTTTTCAATACTTCGCTCATCACTACTGGCTACCTTATCTTTCTCATACAGGAGCCTAATGACAGAAGGACCGTTCCAGGCCCATGCTACAGATTCCGTTCTGGCGCATCCTGTTACCAGTAGCTAAGGATAAATCCCACACTTGCATATAACTAAGGATAAATCCCACACTTGCATATAATATAATACAATATAATATAATATAAGCTTCTGATTAATAAAAAGCTATATAAGATTTTTTTCTTAATCAGGTAGGCATTTGGAAAGCAGACATTTTTTTTCCATTCACAGGAATCTGGTACCACGTCCTTTAGCTCAAGGAAAAAAAAAAGAAAGGCTGCACATTTCTCAGGCTGAGCGGTTTGTCAGAACCATACCCCACGGTGAAACAACAGCTGCTAAAATATAAATCAAGCTGCGAAAGATGTCACTAACAGGGACTTCCTTTGCCCCCAAGAGATGTATTTTATTCCTCACTTCTGCTTCTGGAGAGGAGGTCATTGAGTCAGCCAGCTTGCAGCTAAGTGAGCTGCAGGCACCATAGGAATATACCCTGTAATTGTAAAGAATTGCACTGTTTTGTGTCGCACCTACTAAAACATAAGATTTACACCCTCCCCTGAGATTGTGAGCCGTCCTGTTAGCAGTAATCTTACCATGTACACAGTTTGTGTATGGTGCTAATCCTCCATATACACTGCTTATGTTTAGCCCTAATCCTCAACATACACTGCTTATGTGTAGCGCTAATCCCCCCGTCTACCTTGCTTCCCATTTACAATGAATATTCAGCGCCATGGATCGGTACGGTAAATATAGGTACATAAATGAACATTTCAGGGAAATGTTAATTTAACGCACAAAGTCCCTGGAGGAGGAACGCCAGTATCACACATCATAGTCGTCTATGCTGTCTGTATGGAAGCCACCAGCTGTAAACCAGTCCATCTGCAGCTGTTGACGCACGGCTCGGAAAGAGCTAAAATGGACGTTTTTTTTTTTCAGTTCTCCGACATAATATTAATCACCCAATTAGTTGTCAAGAAGATCGTCGACTGTCCCAAGAAATAAAGGTCTTATCGAAACGCTTCTATAATTACTGTGTAAAACATGACAACAAAACTGTGGGTTCTGTTACACATTGCAGATGAATATTGCCTGACAGTAATGAGAGGGAAACATCGAGCTGTAAAGTGCACACGAGGACGCTAATAAATGTGTCACAAGATGACAGAGGATGAAAAAAAAAATCCAGAAGTCCCTGAATCGAATTAAAGGGCCTGTCTGTATGAGATATTGCAATGGATGGACTCCCCATAACAGGGGAGCGCCAGGTGTCCCTTAAAGGTGTAATACGTTTTTGTCATGACGCCAGTTGCATTTAAGCAACGAGGGACGGAGTCCCCCTAAGTAGATGGTGTTGGTGGTACCCAGGTGTAAGAATGCCAGAGTGGTGTAAGGGTAGCCTATGGTGTCCCTTTCGGTGTTGTGGTTGTGCACGTGTCACGGTGCTCCCACCTGGATGCCCTGGAACCCCAAGCGCAGTCGTCCGAAGCAGTGCAAATAGGGTTAACAGTTGAGGGATTTGTAGAATTAGTCCAGACTTTTATTGTAGTTGTTAAGAACTTTACTTGAATAAACTTGCATCAGGGAACAATCTTCCAACTTTATCTTGGTTACCAGCAGGCTTTTGCATCAACCGGGCAGGCAAACACATTCGGCTCTGTCACATCTGTCACTTTCTCTATCTCCGCTGTGCTGATTGAATTAAATAGAAACTTTTCCTTTCTGCCGTAAGCTTCAACTTAGCTGTCTGTAGTCTGACTCTGACTTTCTCTTGATCTGTATCTTTCTCTTTATCTCTATCTTTATCCAGGGAATCTTTCTTCCTGGCTTTGGAGGCATTCAACTTTGGTTTCTGGGCCCCACAGAAAAAAACAGGCTCTGCTGACTGTAACATAGCCCTCCCCTTGCAGGGGGTGCTCTGAAACTTACTTCTGCAGGCTGGTCCAGCAGGGACGAGGGCCTGCTGCTTCCCCTTACAGGGAGTAAACTACTATGGCCTTCACTAACATTGAACCCCTCCCTCTCTAGAGAGGGCTAGAATGGAAAGACAAGTTCTATATAAACTAGCCCTGCCATAGGTGCCGCCACCTGCTGGTGAACCAGGCACATTACTCTTTAACAGTAATTTTAAAGGAAAAATAACTACACATGGTGCATGACATGGCAGTAAATACACATGATGACACAGGATCGACCATAGTAGAGGGCCGAAAGAGGTGGTAATGCCACTCTCGGGCACTACAATATGGCAACATCAAAAACCCACAAGGAGGTATGAACTTTGCCACTATTGAGAGGGGAAAAGCTGTACACACTTAAACAGCAGAGGAAGGACACATCTGCAGAGAGAAGATCTGAAAAGAATGCTGGAGGAAGGTAAGCGGTACAGCTCTACACACAGTGGATATATTTCATGTGTATTAGTAAAAATGATCAAACTTGTTATGATTATAATTGGTTAATTGCCAGTGTTTTCATTGACAACAGCCATTTGTGTTTTTGCCAGCTAAAATGAAGGCTTCCAGTACCCATGAGCTCTAATATGTGGCTGGTGCCACCTGTTCTTTAATAAGATCAAATATCAGATGGTGAATAAGGGACACCTGTGTTTACTCCCATTTGTAGTACAAAAGACACAAGAATTACCGTAAAATGCTAACGCAGCGCAGGGGTATAATATAGAGCTCGGCTTGTGATATTAAGACTAAGAGGTTTTTTGTTACGCAGGAAGAACCTTGCATCCAGGAACAGGTCCACAGATGATTTAGTCCATGTAGATAGAACTTGATTGAGAACTTAGAAATTGGATGTTTACAGTATTAATTATACTCAAGAATGACAATTGAATAAATTAAATAGATTTTAGTACAAAGTACTTGGACCTATAAAAATGCATTTATTTTATTTTCTTTGCAACTTTGATGTTTTTTTTCTCATGTTGCTCTTGCATTTTATGTTTTCTTAGATGACTTCAAGATTGGAGCCCGGTGGTCATTCCATTTCCGGGATATATTCACAATCTCATCTTGCCTTTCTGTGTAATCTCCACTCCAAATTCTGTGTAGTATAGGAAGCTGCATGGTGACAGCACTTCCACCCTGCTTTGTTAGATCATTCTATAGACTGAGGCAATCACATCATCTTTCTCCCACTCAACCATCTTGGTTGTAATTAGAGTTGAGCGAACACCTGGAAGTTCGGGTTTGCTGGGTTCGGCCAAACTTCACCGCAAAGTTCGAGTTCGGGACCCGAACTTGACCCCGAACCCCATTGAAGTCAATGGGGACCCGAACTTTGGGGCACTAAAATGGCTCTAAAAAAAGTCCTGGAATGGGCTAGAGGGCTGGAAATGGAAGCAAAATGGATAGGGAAATAACTTAAAGGGTTTTTGTCACCAGATTTGGGCATCATAAGCTGTCTGGGATTAGTTATGTGCCAATGTCAGACCATCCTAATAATGTTAATCATATGCCCCTCTGACCTTTTATAAGGCTAAAAAAGTCTTTATATTATATGCAAGTTAGCCTCTAGGAGCAGGGAGGGTGTTGCCCCTGCTCCTAGAGGCTCCGTGTTCCCACCTGCGGCCACGCCTTTCTTCTTGTGATTGACAGGCCGAGCAGCGCAGCTCTCCTGCCTCCGGCACCATCTGCCTTTCAAAGTCCCGCGCCTGCGCTGTCGGCTTGTGTATTCGGAGCAGTGAGCTTTTTTAGCCTTATAAAGCTGTTTTTTAGCCTTATAAAAGGTCAGAGGTGCATATGATTAACATTATTAGGATGGTCTAACATTGGCACATAGCTAATGTCAGACAGCTTATGATGCCCAAATCTGGTGACAGAAACCCTTTAAAATAACATATAATACATAAAAAAAACAAAAAAAAACGTTCTAAACCTGAGCACAAGTGAGCGACAGTGGCACCTGCCACCTCGCAAACAGAGGATGTAGCAGCAACGCCACCACATCTTTCACCGTCACCAAGCAACTCCACACTGTCCCATGGAAGCGTTCAGCTTTCCATTTCCCAATTAGAAAAAGAAATAGAAAGAAGAAGTACCCCCCCTACCCACCCGCGATCCCTAGCCCTGAATACCAGGATTTTAATTCCTGGTCCTTTGAAATGCTGTGATTCTGTCTGATGGAGATGAATGGAGACTTATGGCGGTGGGTGTCCCACAGTACGTGGTTCCCAGCTGCCACTACTTTTCCAAGTGAGCCATCCCTTCCCTGCACAACCACGTGGCAGACAAAATTAGGTGTGCACTGCGCAATGCCATCTGTGGCACGTTCCACATAACCACCAATACGTGGACTGGTAAGCACGGGCAGGGAAGTTATATCTCCCTAACAGCACACTGGGTAAATGTAATGGTGGCTGGGCCAGAAGCGTATAGAAGTTTGCTGCATGTCTTTCCGCCCCCGAGGATTGCAGGGCATTTCTATTTGCCTTCTGTTGCCTCCTCCTCCTACTCCGCTTCCTCCTCCTCTACCACCTCCTCATCTTTTCAGCGTAACACCTTCACCACCAACTTCAGCACAGCCAGGGGGAAACGACAGCAGGCTCTTCTGAAACTCATCTGTTTGGGGGACAAACCTCACACCGCGCGGGAGCTGTGGACGGGCATGGAACAACAGACCGATGAGTGGTTGGTGTCACTGAGCCTCAAGTCCGGCCTGGTGGTGTGCGATAATGGGCGAAATCTCGTAGCAGGGCCTATCCGTTTTGACATACATCGCTTGCCTGGTGCATGTGCTGAATTTGGTGGTGCAGAAATTCCTGAACACCTGACAGTGAAAATCAATTCAGTTAATCCAGCTCTTAGATTCTGTTGGGACAAATGCACTTTTATTGGTGCTCAAGGACCCCTGCGGCCTGAGCCGCAGATGTGACAGGCAAATAATTTTATGAAATTTGTCGGTAAGATTGTTAGGTAACATTTCCACGGTTATCAGGACTTTTTATTACAAATCATAACAAAAACTATACAAGGAACATTTCAAAAAGAGAAAATTAACCCGACCAGACTGCCACCCTACACCCCCCCCCCCTTCACTCAAACCACTCATTAATGCCCATTCACAAACTATTTACAAATTTACTTATAAGCATATTTAAATAACTATAAGTCAGATAAACAAAATAAACAAACAAAACTATATACATGCCTTACCCTTAACTTATAAGGCCAGTTATATACAAGTGGCTCGGAGGGTGGTTTCCTGAACCAACATAGGCCAGGTACACAATTGTCCAGCCAGGGCACAGTTTTGGAGGAGGATAGGAAACCGTGTTCACTACTAGAGATGGCCCGAACTATCCGCCGGCGAACAGTTCCCGGCGAACATAGCTTGTTCGCGTTTGCCTCTGCCGGGCGAACATATGCGATGTTCGGTCCGCCCCCTATACATCATCATTGAGCAAACTTTGACCCTGTACCTCACAGTCAGCAGACACATTCCAGCCAATCAGCAGCATACCCTCCCTCCCAGACCCTCCCACCTCCTGAACAGCATCCATTTTAGATTCATTCTGAAGCTGCAGTCTTAGTGAGAGGAGGGAGAGTGTAATTGCTGCTGATTTAATTGGGAAATTGATAGCTAGGCTAGTGAATTCAGTGTCCACTCCAGTCCTGAAAGACTCATCTGATCTCTGCTGTAAGGACAGCGTCCTGACAGCACCCCAAAAAGCCCTTTTAGGGCTGCAACATTAGTCTGCTTTTTTTTCCTTTATATACATATTGCAGTTGCCTGGCCTGCCTGTGTGTGAGGAGCTGCAGGCCCACAGACTGTAGTGTGCCCACTGCCAGTGCCCACCCCTGTCATTCCGTGTGGTACAGGACTTTGCATCAAAAAAGGCATTTAATTTTACACTTTAATCTAAGGTTAGTTGCCTGCCAGTGTGTGTCAGGCTGACTTCCACTGACTGTAGTGTGCCCACTGCCAGTGCCCACCACTGTCATCCCGGCTGGCACAGGACTTTGCATAAAAAGGCATTTAATTTTTACACTTTAGTGTAATTTCAGCTGCTTGCCTGCTGCTAGTGTGTGTCAGGCCGACTTCAACTGACTGTAGTGTGCCCACTGCCAGTGCCCACCCCTGTCATCCCGTGTGGCACAGGACTTTGCTTAAAAAAGGCACTTAATTTTTACACTTTAATCTAAGGTTAGTTGCCTGCCAGTGTGTGTCAGGCTGACTTCCACTGACTGTAGTGTGCCCACTGCCAGTGCCCACCACTCATACCGGCTGGCACAGGACTTTGCATAAAAGGCATTTAATTTTTACACTTTAGTGTAATTTCAGCTGCTTGCCTGCTGCTAGTGTGTGTCAGGCCGACTTCAACTGACTGTAGTGTGCCCACTGCCAGTGCCCACCCCTGTCATCCCGTGTGGCACAGGACTTTGCTTAAAAAAAGGCACTTAATTTTTACACTTTAATCTAAGGTTAGTTGCCTGCCAGTGTGTGTCAGGCTGACTTCCACTGACTGTAGTGTGCCCACTGCCAGTGTCCACCACTCATACCGGCTGGCACAGGACTTTGCATAAAAAGGCATTTAATTTTTACACTTTAGTGTAATTTCAGCTGCTTGCCTGCTGCTAGTGTGTGTCAGGCCGACTTCAACTGACTGTAGTGTGCCCACTGCCAGTGCCCACCCCTGTCATCCCGTGTGGCACAGGACTTTGCTTAAAAAAGGCACTTAATTTTTACACTTTAATCTAAGGTTAGTTGCCTGCCAGTGTGTGTCAGGCTGACTTCCACTGACTGTAGTGTGCCCACTGCCAGTGTCCACCACTCATACCGGCTGGCACAGGACTTTGCATAAAAAGGCATTTAATTTTTACACTTTAGTGTAATTTCAGCTGCTTGCCTGCTGCTAGTGTGTGTCAGGCCGACTTCAACTGACTGTAGTGTGCCCACTGCCAGTGCCCACCCCTGTCATCCCGTGTGGCACAGGACTTTGCATAAAAAAGGCACTTAATTTTTACACTTTAATCTAAGGTTAGCTTGCCTGCCAGTGTGTGTCAGGCTGACTTCCACTGACTGTAGTGTGCCCACTGCCAGTGCCCACCACTCATACCGGCTGGCACAGGACTTTGCATAAAAAGGCATTTAATTTTTACACTTTAGTGTAATTTCAGCTGCTTGCCTGCTGCTAGTGTGTGTCAGGCCGACTTCAACTGACTGTAGTGTGCCCACTGCCAGTGCCCACCCCTGTCATCCCGTGTGGCACAGGACTTTGCTTAAAAAAAGGCACTTAATTTTTACACTTTAATCTAAGGTTAGTTGCCTGCCAGTGTGTGTCAGGCTGACTTCCACTGACTGTAGTGTGCCCACTGCCAGTGTCCACCACTCATACCGGCTGGCACAGGACTTTGCATAAAAAGGCATTTAATTTTTACACTTTAGTGTAATTTCAGCTGCTTGCCTGCTGCTAGTGTGTGTCAGGCCGACTTCAACTGACTGTAGTGTGCCCACTGCCAGTGCCCACCCCTGTCATCCCGTGTGGCACAGGACTTTGCTTAAAAAAGGCACTTAATTTTTACACTTTAATCTAAGGTTAGTTGCCTGCCAGTGTGTGTCAGGCTGACTTCCACTGACTGTAGTGTGCCCACTGCCAGTGTCCACCACTCATACCGGCTGGCACAGGACTTTGCATAAAAAGGCATTTAATTTTTACACTTTAGTGTAATTTCAGCTGCTTGCCTGCTGCTAGTGTGTGTCAGGCCGACTTCAACTGACTGTAGTGTGCCCACTGCCAGTGCCCACCCCTGTCATCCCGTGTGGCACAGGACTTTGCTTAAAAAAGGCACTTAATTTTTACACTTTAATCTAAGGTTAGTTGCCTGCCAGTGTGTGTCAGGCTGACTTCCACTGACTGTAGTGTGCCCACTGCCAGTGTCCACCACTCATACCGGCTGGCACAGGACTTTGCATAAAAAGGCATTTAATTTTTACACTTTAGTGTAATTTCAGCTGCTTGCCTGCTGCTAGTGTGTGTCAGGCCGACTTCAACTGACTGTAGTGTGCCCACTGCCAGTGCCCACCCCTGTCATCCCGTGTGGCACAGGACTTTGCTTAAAAAAGGCACTTAATTTTTACACTTTAATCTAAGGTTAGTTGCCTGCCAGTGTGTGTCAGGCTGACTTCCACTGACTGTAGTGTGCCCACTGCCAGTGCCCACCACTCATACCGGCTGGCACAGGACTTTGCATAAAAAGGCATTTAATTTTTACACTTTAGTGTAATTTCAGCTGCTTGCCTGCTGCTAGTGTGTGTCAGGCCGACTTCAACTGACTGTAGTGTGCCCACTGCCAGTGCCCACCCCTGTCATCCCGTGTGGCACAGGACTTTGCTTAAAAAAAGGCACTTAATTTTTACACTTTAATCTAAGGTTAGTTGCCTGCCAGTGTGTGTCAGGCTGACTTCCACTGACTGTAGTGTGCCCACTGCCAGTGTCCACCACTCATACCGGCTGGCACAGGACTTTGCATAAAAAGGCATTTAATTTTTACACTTTAGTGTAATTTCAGCTGCTTGCCTGCTGCTAGTGTGTGTCAGGCCGACTTCAACTGACTGTAGTGTGCCCACTGCCAGTGCCCACCCCTGTCATCCCGTGTGGCACAGGACTTTGCTTAAAAAAAGGCACTTAATTTTTACACTTTAATCTAAGGTTAGTTGCCTGCCAGTGTGTGTCAGGCTGACTTCCACTGACTGTAGTGTGCCCACTGCCAGTGTCCACCACTCATACCGGCTGGCACAGGACTTTGCATAAAAAGGCATTTAATTTTTACACTTTAGTGTAATTTCAGCTGCTTGCCTGCTGCTAGTGTGTGTCAGGCCGACTTCAACTGACTGTAGTGTGCCCACTGCCAGTGCCCACCCCTGTCATCCCGTGTGGCACAGGACTTTGCTTAAAAAAGGCACTTAATTTTTACACTTTAATCTAAGGTTAGTTGCCTGCCAGTGTGTGTCAGGCTGACTTCCACTGACTGTAGTGTGCCCACTGCCAGTGTCCACCACTCATACCGGCTGGCACAGGACTTTGCATAAAAAGGCATTTAATTTTTACACTTTAGTGTAATTTCAGCTGCTTGCCTGCTGCTAGTGTGTGTCAGGCCGACTTCAACTGACTGTAGTGTGCCCACTGCCAGTGCCCACCCCTGTCATCCCGTGTGGCACAGGACTTTGCTTAAAAAAAAGGCACTTAATTTTTACACTTTAATCTAAGGTTAGTTGCCTGCCAGTGTGTGTCAGGCTGACTTCCACTGACTGTAGTGTGCCCACTGCCAGTGTCCACCACTCATACCGGCTGGCACAGGACTTTGCATAAAAAGGCATTTAATTTTTACACTTTAGTGTAATTTCAGCTAACTTGCCTGCTGCTAGTGTGTGTCAGGCCGACTTCAACTGACTGTAGTGTGCCCACTGCCAGTGCCCACCCCTGTCATCCCGTGTGGCACAGGACTTTGCTTAAAAAAAAGGCACTTAATTTTTACACTTTAATCTAATGTCGTTAGCTTGCCACTGCCAGTGTGTGTCAGGCTGACTTCCACTGGACTGTAGTGTGCCCACTGCCAGTGTCCACCACTCATACCGGCTGGCACAGGACTTTGCATAAAAAGGCATTTAATTTTTTACACTTTAGTGTAATTTCAGCTGCTTGCCTGCTGCTAGTGTGTGCTCAGGCCGACTTCAACTGACTGTAGTGTGTGCTCCATCTGCCAGTGCCCACCCTCAGTCATCCCGCAGGTGGCACAGGACTTTGCTTAAAAAAAGGCACTTAATTTTTTACACTTTAATCTAAGGTTAGTTGCCTGCCAGTGTGTAAGTCAGGGCTGACTTCCACTGACTGTAGTGTGCCCACTGCCAGTGTCCACCACTCATACCGCTGGGCACGGGACTTGCATAAAAAGGCATTTACCTTTACACTTTAGTGTAACTTCAGCTGCTCACCTGCTGCTAGTGTGTGTCAGGCCGACTTCAATCCGACTGTAGTGCTCCACTGCCAGTGCCCACCCCTGTCATCCCGTGTGGCACAGTACTTTGCACATCAAAAAATTTATCTTTTACACTTTAATTAATTTCAGTTAACGCCTGCTGCTAGTGTGTGTCAGGCGACTTCCACTGACTGTAGTGTGCCCACTGCCAGTGCCAACCACTGATACCGGGTGGCACAGTAGCTTCGCCGATAAATAAGGCATTTTAATTTTTAGACAGTAGTCTAAATTCAGTTGCTTGCCTGCTGCCAGTGTGTGTCAGGCCCACTTCCACTGACTGTAGTGTGCCCACTGCCAGTGCCAACCACTGATACCGGGTGGCACAGTAGCTTCGCCGATAAATAAGGCATTTAATTTTTAGACAGTAGTCTAAATTCAGTTGCTTGCCTGCTGCCAGTGTGTGTCAGGCCCCCTTCCACTGACTGTAGTGTGCCCACTGCCAGTGCCAACCACTGATACCGGTAGCCAGCAGCTTCGCCGATAAATAAGGCATTTAATTTTAGACAGTAGTCTAAATTCAGTTGCTTGCCTGCCGCCAGTGTGTGTCAGGCCCTCTTCCACTGACTGTAGTGTGCCCACTGCCAGTGCCAACCACTGATACCGGGTGGCACAGTAGCTTGCCGATAAATTAGGCATTTAATTTTTAGACAGTAGTCTAAATTCAGTTGCTTGCCTGCTGCCAGTGTGTGTCAGGCCCTCTTCCACTGACTGTAGTGTGCCCACTGCCAGTGCCAACCACTGATACCGGGTGGCACAGTAGCTTGCCGATAAATAAGGCATTTAATTTTTAGACAGTAGTCTAAATTCAGTTGCTTGCCTGCTGCCAGTGTGTGTCAGGCCCGCTTCCACTGACTGTAGTGTGCCCACTGCCAGTGCCAACCACTCATACCGGGTGGCACAGTAGCTTGTCGATAAATAAGGCATTTCATTTTTAGACAGTAGTCTAAATTCAGTTGCTTGCCTGCTGCCAGTGTGTGTCAGGCCCGCCCACTGACTGTAGTGTGCCCACTGCCAGTGCCAACCACTGATACCGGGTGGCACAGTAGCTTGCCGATAAATAAGGCATTTAATTTTTAGACAGTAGTCTAAATTCAGTTGCTTGCCTGCTGCCAGTGTGTGTCAGGCCCTCTTCCACTGACTGTAGTGTGCCCACTGCCAGTGCCAACCACTGATACCGGGTGGCACAGTAGCTTGTCGATAAATAAGGCATTTAATTTTTAGACAGTAGTCTAAATTCAGTTGCTTGCCTGCTGCCAGTGTGTGTCAGGCCCTCTTCCACTGACTGTAGTGTGCCCACTGCCAGTGCCAACCACTGATACCGGGTGGCACAGTAGCTTTGCCGATAAATAAGGCATTTAATTTTTTAGACAGTAGTCTAAATTCAGTTGCTTGCCTGCTGCCAGTGTGTGTCAGGCCCACTTCCACAGACTGTAGTGTGCCCACTGCCAGTGCCAACCACTCATACCGGGTGGCACAGTACCTAGCACGCCGTAGTACCACTTATCTAAAAAAAAATGACAGGCAGAGGCAGGCCACACTGCAGGGGCCGTCGTGGTCGTGGTGCTGTGATTTCCACTGTCCCTGGAATAATGCCCAGTTTTCAGAGGCCACGCACTCCTGAACCCGAAAAATTCAGAGGACGTAGTTGACTGGCTTAGACAGGACACCCACCTTCAACAGCTTCCGCTAAGAACCTTGACGCACCATCCTCCTCCAGCTCAGCCTCGGTCACCTGCTCTCAAGTTACCACGCACCCGCCCGCCGCCACCACCACCACTACCACCACAGCCACCACAGCCGCTTCACTTGATCCGTCAGAGGAGTTATTTACACATCAGTTGGATGCAATTAGTGATGCGCAACCATTATTGCCAGATGATGTAGATTACGGGATATGTCTCAGTCAGGCAGGATTACACACATGGACGTACAGTGTGATGATGATGATGATGATGATGTTGTACCCGCTGCTGCTTCCTTTGCTGAGGTGTCAGATACAAGTGAAGCGGTTGATGATGACGATGTGTCCACGGATGCCACGTGGGTGCCTGCTCGAAGAGAAGAAGAGGGGAAAGTTCTGAAGGGGAGACAGAGAGAATGAGGAGACGAGTTGGAAGCAGGGGGAGGTCGTCGCAAGGAGTTAGTGGCACAGTCAGACAGCATGTATCGGCACCTGGGGTCAGCCAGACAGCACGCCAGTCAACGCATGCTGTTGCCACCACTAGAATGCCGTCATTGCAAAGCTCAGCAGTGTGGCATTTTTTTGTGTGTCTGCCTCTGATAAAAGCAATGCCATTTGCAACCTGTGCCAAAAGAAACTGAGTCGTGGGAAGTCCAACACCCACCTTGGTACAACTGCTTTGGCGAAGGCACATGATCTCACATCACAAACGCCTATGGGATCAACACATGAGTACAAGCAGCACACAAACTCAAAGCCACCATGCTCCTCCTGGTCCAGCATCTTCAGCCACGTCAACCACTGCTGTCCTCCCTGCCCCCTCTCAACCACCCGCCACTCCATCTCTCACCTTCAGCAGTTCCTGCTCATCTGCCCACAGTCAGGTGTCTGTCAAGGACATGTTTGAGCATAAGAAGCCAATGTCACAAAGTCACCCCTTGCCCGGCGACTGACAGCTGGCTTGACGGAACTCTTAGCCCGCCAGCTTTTACCATACCAGCTGGTAGAGTCTGAGGCCTTCAAAAATTTGTCGCTATTGGGACACCACAGTGGAAGGTACCCGGACGAAATTTTTTTCAAAAAGGCAATCCCAAACCTCTACCATGTCATTGAAAAGGAAGTCATGGCATCTCTGGCATACAGTGTTGGGGCAAGGGTCCATCTGACCACTGATACCTGGTCTGCAAAGCACGGTCAGGGCAGGTATATCACGTATACTGCGCATTGGGTCAACCTGCTGACGGCTGACAAGCATGGAATGCGTGGCTCCGCAGCGGAGTTGGTGACACCACCACGACTTGCAGGCAGACCTACTGCCACCTCCTCTACTCCTACTCCATCCTCTTCAATATCCTCCTCGGCTGAGTCCTCTTCTGCTGCGGCGTCTGGCTGCACATCAACTGATTCCCCAGCTCCCCAGGGGCTATTCCACATCCCGGATACGACAGTGTCACGCTATCTTGGGGTTGACTTGCCTGAAAGCAGAGAGCCACACAGGACCAGCACTCCTGTCCGCCCTGAACGCACAGGTGGATCAGTGGCTGACCCCGCACCAACTGGAGATCGGCAAAGTGGTGTGTGACAATGGAAGCAATCTGTTGGCGGCATTAAATTTGGGCAAGTTGTCACATGTGCCGTGCATGGCACATGTGTTGAATCTCATCGTACAACGCTTTGTGTCTAAGTACCCAGGCTTACAGGACGTCCTCAAGCAGGCCAGGAAGGTGTGTGGCCATTTCAGGCGTTCCTACACGGCCATGGCGCACTTTTCCGATATTCAGCGGCGAAACAACATGCCAGTGAGGCGCTTGATATGCGACAGCCCGACACGTTGGAATTCAACACTCCTAATGTTCGACCGCCTGCTCCAACAAGAAAAAGCCGCCAACGAGTATTTGTATGACCGGGGTGCTAGGACAGCCTCTGCGGAGCTGGGAATCTTTTTGCCACGTTACTGGACACTCATGCGCAATGCCTGTAAACCTAGTCAGTCGCACCGAAGGCACCATCAGCGACCTCATCCCATTTGTTTTCTTCCTGGAGCGTGCCCTGCGAAGAGTTCTGGATCAGGCTGTAGATGAGCGTGAAGAGGAAGAGGAAGAGTTGTGGTCACCATCACCACCAGAAACAGCCTTGTCATCATCGCTTGTCGGACCTGCAGCAACGCTGGAAGAGGAGTATGAGGAAGAGGAGTCAGAGGAGGAATGTGGCGGCTTTGAGGAGGAGGAAGACCAACCACAGCAGGCACCCCAGGGTGCTCGTTGTTGTCACCTATCTGGGACCCATGGTGTTGTACGTGGCTGGGGGAAGAACAGACCGTCAATGACATCAGTGAGGACGAGGAACGGGAAATGAGTAGCTCTGCATCCAACCTTGTTCAAATGGGGTCTTTCATGCTGTCATGTCTGTTGAGGGACCCACGTATAAAAAGGATAAAGGAGAACGATCTGTACTGGGTGGCCACGCTACTAGACCCCGGTATAAGCAGAAAGTGGCAGAAATGTTACCAAATTACCGAAAGTCGGAAAGGATGCAGCAGTTCAAAACCAAACTAAAAAATATGCTTTACACAGCTTATAAGGGGGATGTCACAGCACAACGGGAATCTAACAGGGGAAGAGGTGAGTGTAATCCTCCTCCTACCACGGCGGCAAGGACTGGACGATTTACAGATGTGTTGTTGATGGAGGACATGCGGAGCTTTTTCAGTCCTACTCATCGCCACAGCCCTTCGGGATCCAGCCTTAGAGAACGACTCGACCGACAGGTAGCAGACTACCTCGCCTTAACAGCAGATATCGACACTCTGAGGAGCAATGAACCCCTTCACTACTGGGTGTGCAGGCTTGACCTGTGGCCTGAGCTATCCCAGTTCGCGATAGAACTTCTGGCCTGCCCTGCTTCAAGTGTCCTGTCAGAAAGGACCTTCAGTGCAGCAGGAGGCATTGTCACTGACAAGAGAAGTCGCCTCGGTCAAAAAAGTGTTGATTACCTCACCTTCATAAAGATGAATGAGGCATGGATCCCGAAGGGACTGACAGTGGGGATACGTTTGACTAACAAAAGGCCTGATTACATGCCTTGGCCTCAAAATGGTCCCCACGCTGCTGTATTTAATGTCTGCATACCGGATGACTTTCGTGAATTCTCCACCACCAACTAGGGTTCAAGCCGCAATGTTTTAGTCACTTTTCTGCCTGGAAAACATAAATTTTTCCGGCCGCTGCTACAATAAGCGGCTGCAACAGTGCCATTATTTTTCAGGCATGTGTACATGCCTAATTTTTCTGTCCTATGGTGCAGCACTGTGGCTGCAAAAACAAACCAAAAAAAAAGGCACATACAAGTGTCAATTCCCCTTCGTGATCGTTACCTTGTTGTGGTGAAGGGGCTTGCGTATCACAATGAAGCAATCATCATCACCTCTATAAGTGTGTTGGCAATGTTGCCACACCCCAGATGATAAGGCCGTTGCTTCATTATGGTCAGACCAAAAGCGATCGGACGGCTGGATAATATTTCATAGAAAAAACATTAATTTACCTTTTTTTATATGTTGTATGGGTTTTTAATACATAAAATAAAAAATCATAATAAAGTCTCTTAATAGTTTATTAGAAATGATGCAGGCAATTAAAAAAATCCCCATCAATTCCAATACAAAGCAAGTACAGAGCTCAGAACTAAATTATTTCATGATGTCGTAATGGTTCGCTAATTCGACAATGGTTAATCAATTCGACCGGATAGGGTCCGTAACAGGGATTAAACTGATAGGAATAGTACTAGTTAAGACACCACTCATATAGGGTGTCACAGCACATTGCTCTGTGCACGCGCAGTGCCCCAATTTGGGAGTAAGAGGACCGACCAAGCTGCTTTTTCCATCTCCCGGTTCCTGAAATCAATTCAGTTTAGTGTATGAGAGTTTGGTCTGTCACTGTGAAGGCAGTCGAAGGTACCCGGCCTAAATTTTTTTCACAAAGGCAATCCCTGATATGGGACGTAACAGGGATTAAACTGATGAGAATAATACTACAGAAAATACCACTCATATCGGGTGTGACAGTAAATTGCACGGCGCAGACGCAGTGACCGTGGTTTAAAACAGAGTGGAGGGAGCCAGCGTTTTTAACCATCTCCCGTTCGAAAAATCTATTCAATAAATGGCCCCCAGATTGGGGACGTTAGAGGATTAAACTGATGAGAATAGTACTACAGAAAATACCACTCATATCGGGTGTGACAGTAAATTGCACGGCGCAGACGCAGTGACCGTGGTTTAAAACAGAGTGGAGAGGAGCCAGCGTTTTTTAACCATCTCCCCGTTCGAAAAATCTATTCAATAAATGGCCCCCAGATTGGGGACGTTAGAGGATTAAACTGATGAGAATAGTACTACAGAAAATACCACTCATATCGGGTGTGACAGTAAATTGCACGGCGCAGGCGCAGTGACCGTGGTTTAAAACAGAGTGGAGGAGCCAGCGTTTTTTAACCATCTCCCCGTTCGAAAAATCTATTCAATAAATGGCCCCAGATTGGGGGCGTTAGAGGATTAAACTGATGAGAATAGTACTACAGAAAATACCACTCATATCGGGTGTGACAGTAAATTGCACGGCGCAGGCGCAGTGACCGTGGTTTAAAACAGAGTGGAGGGAGCCAGCGTTTTTAACCATCTCCCGTTCGAAAAATCTATTCAATAAATGGCCCCCAGATTGGGGGCGTTAGAGGATTAAACTGATGAGAATAGTACTACAGAAAATACCACTCATATCGGGTGTGACAGTAAATTGCACGGCGCAGGCGCAGTGACCGTGGTTTAAAACAGAGTGGAGGGAGCCAGCGTTTTTAACCATCTCCCGTTCGAAAAATCTATTCAATAAATGGCCCCCAGATTGGGGACGTTAGAGGATTAAACTGATGAGAATAGTACTACAGAAAATACCACTCATATCGGGTGTGACAGTAAATTGCACGGCGCAGACGCAGTCACCGTGGTTTAAAACAGAGTGGAGGGAGCCAGCGTTTTTAACCATCTCCCGTTCGAAAAATCTATTCAATAAATGGCCCCCAGATTGGGGACGTTAGAGGATTAAACTGATGAGAATAGTACTACAGAAAATACCACTCATATCGGGTGTGACAGTAAATTGCACGGCGCAGACGCAGTGACCGTGGTTTAAAACAGAGTGGAGGGAGCCAGCGTTTTTAACCATCTCCCGTTCGAAAAATCTATTCAATAAATGGCCCCCAGATTGGGGACGTTAGAGGATTAAACTGATGAGAATAGTACTACAGAAAATACCACTCATATCGGGTGTGACAGTAAATTGCACGGCGCAGACGCAGTCACCGTGGTTTAAAACAGAGTGGAGGGAGCCAGCGTTTTATAACCATCTCCCCGTTCGAAAAATCTATTCAATAAATGGCCCCCAGATTGGAGTCGGGACGTTAGAGGATTAAACTGATGAGAATAGTACTACAGAAAATACCACTCATATCGGGTGTGACAGTAAATTGCACGGCGCAGGCGCAGTGACCGTGGTTTAAAACAGAGTGGAGGGAGCCAGCGTTTTTAACCATCTCCCCGTTCGAAAAATCTATTCAATAAATGGCCCCAGATTGGGGACGTTAGAGGATTAAACTGATGAGAATAGTACTACAGAAAATACCACTCATATCGGGTGTGACAGTAAATTGCACGGCGCAGACGCAGTCACCGTGGTTTAAAACAGAGTGGAGAGGAGCCAGCGTTTTTAACCATCTCCCGTTCGAAAAATCTATTCAATAAATGGCTCCCAGATTGGGGACGTTAGAGGGATTAAACTGATGAGAATAGTACTACAGAAAATACCACTCATATCGGGTGTGACAGTAAATTGCACGGCGCAGGCGCAGTGACCGTGGTTTAAAACAGAGTGGAGGAGCCAGCGTTTTTAACCATCTCCCGTTCGAAAAATCTATTCAATAAATGGCCCCCAGATTGGGGAGTCGGGGACGTTAGAGGGATTAAACTGATGAGAATAGTACTACAGAAAATACCACTCATATCGGGTGTGACAGTAAATTGCACGGCGCAGACGCAGTGACCGTGGATTAAAACAGAGTGGAGGGAGCCAGCGTTTTTAACCATCTCCCGTTCGAAAAATCTATTCAATAAATGGCACCCAGATTGGGGACGTTAGAGGATTAAACTGATGAGAATAGTACTACAGAAAATACAACTCATATCGGGTGTGACAGTAAATTGCACGGCGCAGACGCAGTGACCGTGGTTTAAAACAGAGTGGAGGGAGCCAGCGTTTTTAACCATCTCCCGTTCGAAAAATCTATTCAATAAATGGCCCCCAGATTGGGGACGTTAGAGGATTAAACTGATGAGAATAGTACTACAGAAAATTATCACTCATATCGGGTGTGACAGTAAATTGCACGGCGCAGACGCTAGTCACCGTGGATAAAAACAAAGTGGAGGAGCCAGCGTTTTTTAACCATCTCACCGTTCGAAAAATCAATTCAATTCACCTTTTGGGGACCCTTGGTGTTGTACGTGGCTGGGTGGAGGAAGAAACCTTCAATGACATCACCGGGACGTGGCTAGCTTAGTATCCAACCTTGTGCAAATGGGGAGTTTGCGGTTGTGCAAATGAACTGTTTGCGGTGCATTAAAAGGGAGTTTGGTCTGTCAATGTCAGTGAAGCGGGCGTAACCCTTACACTACCTGATCGATACAACATCATACCTGATCGTATACACACACTGGATGTTTTAAAGCACGTTATTCCAAACAATTTAGGAATGTTAGTTGATTTATGCCCTTTATGGATTAAAACCCGACTCTGCGTCCACTACGTAATTTTCCATGGGAGTTTTGCCATAGATCCCCCTCCGGCATGCCACAGTCCGGGTGTTAGACCCCTTGAAACAACTTTCTCATCACTATTGTGGCCAGAAAGAGTCCCTGTGGGTTTTAAAATTCGCCTGCCAATTAAAGTCTATGGCGGTTCGCCCGGTTCGCCCGTTCGCGAACATTTGCGGAAGTTCGCGTTCGCTGTTCGCGAACTGAAAATTTTATTTTCGCGACATCACTATTCACTACAGGGTGACACCCAAAGCAGCTCACAGCCATCACTTGAGTGTGGCTGGGGGGATACCAAGGACACAGATGATACACCTCCCACAGATAACAGCTTGTTGTTTCCTCTAGGCAGCATGGCAAACATGAGTGACTACATGCTGCAGTGCCTGCGCAACTACTGCCGAGTTGCCCACATTCTGACTTGTGCAGATTACTCGGTGGCCACCCTGATGGATCCCCGTTACAAGGACAACGTGCCATCCTTAATTCCGTCACTGAAGCGTGATCGGAAGAGGCCAATGCTGGTAGACGCGCTGCTGATGGCATTCACACCTGACACCGGCGGCTCAGTGGAGGCACAAGGCTAAAGCAGAGGGGGAGGAGGAAGAAGTTGTCAGCGCAGCTGGGTCACTGCCCGCACCTCAGAAGGCAGGGTTAGCATGGCTGAAATGTGGAAAAGCTTTGTCACCACTCCACATCAACCAGCACCACCAGCATATATGGAACGTCTTAGCAGGAGGCAGCATTTCCGCAAAATGGTGGAATAGTATCTGTGCACACGCCTACACGTACTGACTGATGGGCCTGACCAGGGTCGTAGTTACAGGGGAAGCAATGAAAGCGACTGCTTTGGAGCCCGGACCAAGAAGGGCCCCCTCAACAGTATTATACAATGAAATTATATACAGTGGCAGTATAGACAGTGTTTAAAACGGATGGAACAGCTGCCTGGTCTGAGAGAGCGATCTTTAGTAGCCACAGGAATGGGGGCTGCATGAAAGAAAGGGGTTGCAAACAAATTACTGGGGAGGGGGGCCCCATTCAAAAATTTGCTGTTGGCCCCAGTCATTCAACTTCTGGGTCTCCAAATTGGGGACATGGCCTCAGCTTTACCTTTATGCCTTGGAGGTGCTGGCCTGCCCTGCAGCCAGAGCATTGTCTGAACATGTGTTTAGCACGGCTGGGGCGTCATCACAGACAAGCGCAGCCGCCTGTCCACATCCAACTTGGACAATCTCACATTTATTAAAAAGAACCAGGCATGGATCCCACATTACTTGTTTGTACCTTATGCAGAATAGATATGTATACCGGCCTCACCAAACCATTGTTATACTACAGCGCACTTACTCTTAGTTTTATTTTGGGGTCTACCCCAATTTATAAAAAGAAAAATGAAAACAAAACACATTGTTGTGGGCGACTACCTTTGGCTTCACAGCCAGAAAAGGCTTTATGTCAGGCAACAATGTAACTGCCAATTGTAATGAACTAAGTTCCCTGTCTGTTATGCTGTGCAGGGGTAGTTTGAAGGAAAGAAGGGGTACAGATCAGCCAACAATCTGAACGCCACCTAATTTACAGCATATATTTCCCAGTCAGGTATGCAGGGCAGGGGTAGTTTGAAAGAAAAAACGGGTCATGGAGTGTCCCTGTCATCAGGCATCTATTTGCCCCGATAAATGTTATTTTAAAAGTGTATAGAAGCCACAAGGGGCCCCCAAGCAGCAGATTTATCATGGAGACATCATGGAGATTTTACAGCATATAACTACAGCAAAAAATTTTTTTATAATAGTAGATAGGGCACTCTAGCATTTGGGTACCGCAGAGGTAATGATGGGTTAATGATTGTAAAATCCTTATAGTTTATTAGTAAAATAATAAGAACATAAATAACAAACAATTCAGTCAGAGATCAGAGTTTTTCTGAGTAAAGTGCATGAGTGTCATATATATCAAGTCAAATCTGTTACCAGCTCCAACAGCTAGATAATTGCAATAATATTAAATAATTGTCAATGTCCCAGATACATTAAAACAAATGAAAACTCCACGTAGGTTTGATTATGCAGCGTCCACCCTGTATTTATAGAGTCTCCGTATCTTAAATAATGAAGTTCCTCTGTTACTGATAAGAGCGGCGTCCCACTCCCCAGTGTATACTTGCGGCGTCCCGCTGAGTCAAATGCGCATATACAGTTCGCGATCACTTCCTTACCACCTTCGTGGTGTCCACTGGATGGACCTTACCAGGTTTGTAGTGATGTGTCCTCGACACGGTACTTCTCTTATGATGTGAATTGTAGTCTGGTCTCAAAGGCTGCCTCGCCGTACCTCACCTCGACGTGGCACGTACCTCACCTCGACGTGGCACAGTGCCCCACCAGCATACCACATGTGCAAGGCTGTGCAAGTTTATTAGTAAAATAATAAGAACATAAAGAACAAACAATTCAGTCAGAGATCAGAGTTTTTCTGAGTAAAGTGCATGAGTGTCATATATATCAAGTCAAATCTGTTACCAGCTCCAACAGCTAGATAATTGCAATAATATTAAATAATTGTCAATGTCCCAGATACATTAAAACAAATGAAAACTCCACGTAGGTTTGATTATGCAGCGTCCACCCTGTATTTATAGAGTCTCCGTATCTTAAATAATGAAGTTCCTCTGTTACTGATAAGAGCGGCGTCCCACTCCCCAGTGTATACTTGCGGCGTCCCGCTGAGTCAAATGCGCATATACAGTTCGCGATCGCTTCCTTACCACCTTCGTGGTGTCCACTGGATGGACCTTACCAGGTTTGTAGTGATGTGTCCTCGACACGGTACTTCTCTTATGATGTGAATTGTAGTCCGGTCTCAAAGGCTGCCTCGCCGTACCTCACCTCGACGTGGCACGTGCGGGTCGCGTGGATGGAGATTCCCGATTATGCCAACGTCAGTTCCTGTGGGTTTTGGGGTTATTCGGCTGCAAGTTTCCTGGTAATTGATGGTCCAACATTCGTGGATATGAATTTACACGGGGGAATATTACCAAACGCGTTTGGTAATATTCCCCCGTGTAAATTCATGGGAGGTCAGGAGCCAAACGTGCCCGGGATAGATTGCCAGCTTCGCAGGAGCCTACCTACCCGGAAAGTAGAGGTGCAGGGGATCACGGATGCAGCGGTGATAGCACACAGTCAGTGCACAGTGTGGCAGTTTTTTGTTAAGCCACCTGAGGAGGTGAGGAGGTGAACATGGCCATTTGCCGAATCTGTGGGCAGAAGGTGAAGTGTGGCCAGGGTGGGAATGTTGGCACCACTGCACTGTGTCAACATATGCAGCATCACCCTAAAGTGGCCTGGGAGAACCGTGGTTCCAATGTTGTGGTCCAGCCTGCCTCAGCAACCGCTGCATCACTCAATGGTACGCACCCGATTTCAGGCAGTCAAGGCTCCACCACCTCACCTGAAGCGTGCTGTCTGTCCTTCCCATCATCTACCGGTCCTGATGCTCCTGCTCCTTTCCCTCCTACTCCTCGTTAGTCATTCCGTCAGCAATCGAATACTGAAGCGATTTCAAGGGACAACAGTATGCTTGCACTCATCCAACGGTGCAAAAGCTGAATGTGCTCCTGGCCAAGTTGCTTATGCTGCAGTCCCTCCCTTTCCAAGTGGTGGACTCTGCACCTTTCAGAGAACTGATGGCTTGTGCCGAGCCGAGGTGGAGAGTCCCAAGCCGTTATTTCTTTGTCAAAAAGGCAGTAGAACAGACGGTGGGCCAGTTCTTGAGGCTGTCGGTGTCTGTCAAAGTGCATGGTGTCGCCGACGTATGGAGCTGTAATTACGGTCAAGGACAATTTATGTACTTTACGGTCCACTCGGTAAATTTGTCCAGCAACTTGTCCACGTGACGCCGCTTCTGCCTCCACGTTCTCACGCCGTTCGTGCTGCGACAATGTCCGCCTCTGCCTCCTCATCCTCCACTGTGTCCTCAGACTCCTCTGCAGGACAATTCACAGTGCCCCACCAGCATACCACATGTGCAAGGCTGGGCGATGTCACGCTGTTCTGCACCTGGTTTGCCTTGGTGAACGGAGTCACACAGGGGAGGAACTGCTTTGTGTCCTTCATCAAGAAATCGAATTCTGGATATCTCCTTGACAACTGAAAATCGGAACCATGGTGACCGACAACGGGAAGAACATGGTGCCGGTGCTGCTTCAAGGAGGGATGTGCCATGCGCCCTGCATGGTGCACGTGTCTAATCTGGTTGTCAAGCGTTTCCTGAAGTCAATCACGCATCTGCAAGACATTCTAAAAATGGGCAGGAAACTTGCATGCACTTCAGCCACTCGTACACAGCCAACCACACTCTCCTTGAGCTGCAGTGGCAGAACGGCATCCCCCAACATAGGCTGATATGCGACGTTTCGCCCCGTTGGAATTCCACTCTCCATATGTTGGATCGACTATTCGAACAGAGAAAGGCCATAAACGATTTCTTGATGATATAGGCGGACAGAGGTACTCCTCTGTGTAACTTTGATGTTAGCCAGTGGCAGCTCATGCGTGACATCTGCCGTTTGCTCGTGCTCTTTGAGGAGGCCACTTTATTTATCAGTCACCAGTACTACAGGATGAACAACGTCATTCCGCTGATTTATGTCCTGGAAAAGATGCTGGTAAATCTGGCTGGTCAGGGGACTGAAGACGGTGGTGCCTACATCTCACAGCTACATGAGCCCTGTGGGCGCTGAATTGGAGTAGGAGGACATTGGAGCACAAGCAATGTGTAGCGAAATGTGTGGTTTTTCTACACAGGTGACAGGAGAGGAGGAGCATGAACAGCCAGAGAAGCAAGGGAGAGATGAGGAAGAGGAGGTAGAGGACCCAGACACACCGTGGCAGTATGTAGTGGAGATGGAGGCATGGAGTCCCTCTGAGTCACATGCGCAAATGGCCCGATGCATTCTCATTTGCTTGTCACCATTCAGCAGAGGGATGACTATTGGCTCTCTACCATATTAGACCCTCGCTACCGGTCCAAAATGGGGGCCTTTTTTACACCTGCTGAGAGGGAGGACAAACTGAACTATTATCGAGACATCTTATTTAGTCAGTTGGCCTCTGCGTCTGCGCCATCGTCCTTCCTCTCGCAGGTCTGACCGGGGGAGCCCTCTGTGAACACGTTCCACTGCCATGACTGCTGTGGCGGGGTGGGGCAGTAAGAGCAATACCAGCTCTATTAGCAGAAACTTGAGTCCAGAGTCGCTGATTAGCAACTTTCTTCACCCGCCTAATGAAGAAACTATTCACCAGCAGAAGCAGCTAGATATGGAGCAGAACCTAAACAATACTTGGACAGCATCCTGCCACACCACAATGAAGATCCGCTGGACTAATGGGCAGCCAAACAGGATTTGTGGCCGCAACTGGCCAAATTTGCCCTGGTAAAGCTGTCCTGCCTGGCCAGTAGTGTGGCATCAGAGCGGGTGTTTAGTGAAGCTGGGGCCATAGTTACCCCAAGGAGAACTCGTCTATCCCAAAATGTGGAGAGACTGACCTTTGTCAATATGAATCAGGCATGGATAAGCCAGGATTTCCACCTACCAATGCCTGATGCATTAGATTAGATCATCCATGCTGCCTGACCCAAATCTTGACAAAAGAAACCTTTTTTTCTGGCTACCTACCTCAGCTACTATTTTGCCAAGTGCTCCTTCTTACACACACCATCGTCAGCAGGTACAGTTATTGCCACCCACCTCCCCATTCTGTCACCGGGTCACTCTGTGGTCTCCTGATGCTGCTGCCACCTCACAACTCAGGTCTCCTCGTGCTGCTGTTGCCACCTCCACACTATGTCATTGTGCCACTCTGTGGTTTTCTCATGCTACTGCCAACTCACAAACCTGTCTCTGGGCCAATCTGTGGTTTCCTCATGCTGCTGAAAACTCACATCTCTGTCTCTAGGCCACTCTGTGGTTTCCTTATGCTACTATTGCCACCTCCACACTTTGTCAATGTGCCACTCTGTGGCCTTCTCATGCGGCTGTCACCTCCACACTCTGTCACCTTGCCAGTCTGTGGCCACCTCATTTTGCTGCTGCTACCTCCACACTATGTCACCTTGCCCCTCTGTGGTCTCCTCATGCTGCTGTCACGTTTGGGTGTGGGATGAATACACCACACCAAACATAGGAGGGAAAGGGGTGAGGGAATAAGGCCTGAAAACTAGGGAAAGGAGATGGACACCTCCTAGTAAAACCCTAATCAAAGTCCTGACTAGTTACCAGTATTAGCAGACTTCAGAGGTAGGGAAGGGGGAAAGATGATGGAAAGAAAACACTTAACTTCAAGTGGCTATGGCAGCACCAGGAACTCAGCCGAGATCCACACACCAGCAATCCGCAACTCAAACAAAAGCTATAAACCACATGGCATTCTGGGAGAAACAACAATAAAGAGAGAAGGTTAAATGACCATAATAGCCACATCTGGGGAAAGAAGTTGTGGAAAGCACCAGAAATAACACAGACGTCATTTAATCCAAACAGAAAACATGTCAGATCAAACTACGTGTTGCCAGTCTCACCGATCTCCTGCCACCTGTCGAGGGAACATCCATGACAGCTGCTGCTAACTCAACAGTATGCCACTGGGCCACTCTGTGGCTGTCTCATGCTGCTGCCACCTTAACACTATGTAAATGGGCCACTCTGTGGACTTCTCAAGCTATTCTCCCACCCTCCCCACTCCATGACTGGGCTATTATTTTGCCTTTTTGGATTAGTTGACATCATCATTTATTTGACCCTTCTTCTGATCTGGCAGAAGGAACGAAAATTGAGACGCACAACGGATCCTGTCTGTGTAGCAGCTGTAAGGCCTGTATGATCCCATCAGAATTGGCTTGTGATTTGGTAGCCAAAAGCAGGAGTGGGTACTAAACAAAGAAGGCATGCAAATATTCCATTATCGTGTCATCTCTGTTTTAGACGCACTCCTGTTTTTTTTTTGGGCTTTAGCAATACTGATGGATTACTAACCAAATGCTGACAGAGTGAAGGGAATGCTCAACGGACAGGAACCATTTTTTGTGGGGTTATTGTCCTGACGGATCAGAGGAAAGGCAAAATAATCAGTAAAGTAAACATAAACACCCTGCTGACACTAAGGACCTGGGGTGACGTCACCGTCATGTGATCAGTGTGGGGGCGTGGCTCAGTACTGGATTTGATAAGAGGTGGTAGGCTACTGAGCCACGCCCCCTGCACTGATCACATGACGGTGACGTCACCCCAGGTCCTTAGTGTTGTCCAAGGTTCGGGTTCATTGAAGAATCCCCTTATGGATTCCAAATTCCGCTATGGTACGTGGTAGCGGAATCCATAACGGGATGCTTCGATAACCCGAACCCGAACTTTGGACGCCGAACTTAAAATACAAGTTTGCTCAACACTACTTACTACCTCTGTATACAAAAGAGACTGTGTTATATTTGGATGTCAATTTCTACTGAGAACCTGCAGACAGTAAAAGTTGTGAGTTGGATTCAACTTGTGTCTCACTCTTCAATTTATCCACTACTACTCTCATCATTGTTGTACCGTAACAGTGCCGCCAAAGCACACCAGACCCAGTTACCATCAATGGCACCTCAAAACACCACCTGGCCAGTGTCCCCTGTGACATAGTGTGCCCCGGAGAATGCAGTGCTGTTCTCCCCGTCAACTGTGCGGTCCTGCCCAGGGACATCAAAACTGTGAGTAACCCAGAACTGTGCTTTTTATCCCCGGGCTACCTATACTCACACCGTGACCTCACAGAGACATTTCCCCTGTTGGTCTGATACACGGCACTACTACCCTAACACAGCCGCACAGACATATGTACTTCCTTACAAAAATAACAATATCAAGGCAGTGAGCTCACTGGAATATAACCGGCCTGCTTTACCACCTAGCTGCTCAATACAAATAATTTGAGTACCTCATTCTCATTATACTTTGCAATAAAAGATCCAAGACAGTGTTACAGAGTGACAAACCTGCATGCACCAGAAAACAGTGCCGGCACTAGCGCATATGCAAGAAAATTAACAGGTGCTCTACAAGAGGATTGAAATTTGAACACAGCCACGCACGTACCATTTATCATCGAGTGCAGCGACAGGTCTGGTAAGCAGCTAACAACATACTCTGCTTAACCATCTCGTAAAATAACTATATCATTTGCTGAATGGGTTTTGCGGTAGTGGCGCAACCAACTGATAATCATTGGGCACCTTATATGAAGCAGTAAACAGTCAGTATCATATACTGCTTAACTATCGTGAATGGCACCGCTGAAAGTGACAACACAACTACCTGATTATCGCTGCATATTACGTTTTGTACTATTTCAAAGAAACAATTTAAGAACACTATAACAAGAAAGGATGCATCATTAAGACACTGCATTAACTCCTCCTGTACTGCTGTGGAACGTTTTAATTTTTTAATAGTGTGAGAGCTCTGCACTATATGGCCCCTTTCACACGGGCGAGTTTTCCGCGCGGGTGCAATGACAGAAACTCATGTTTATATATATAAGATACTAGCAGAAGGACCCGGCTTCACACGGGTATATTTCATCTATTTTGTTTCACGTTTCCGTGTGTCGTAAAAAGATATCAACAGTATCCTCCATAACAGTGGCCTCTACAGTACCCCGCCCCACTGTCTGCTGAGCTGTGTATCTAATCCTGCCCTGGGTGATACCATCTGCTGAGCTGTGTATCTAATCTTATGTTGTGTGATACTGTCTGCTGAGTTGTGTATCTAATCCTATCCTGTGTGATACTATCTGCTGAGCTGTGTATCATTTGTGGTAAGAGAAGAGGAAGAAACAGGCGGCAGTCACCCACTTCTTACGAATACTTCAGGTTTATTCAATGTTAAAACAAGGAAATTGCGGGACAGCGTGAAACAGCTGTTCCCTTTTTTGATACTTGTGCAGTGTCCAGCAATTGCCTTGTTTTAACATTGAATAAACCTGAAGTATTCGCAAGAAGTGGGTGACTGCCGCCTGTTTCATCCTTCTTCTCTTACCACAAGTTTATATATTTATATATATACTTTTTTGGCTGAGCACCACCTTATCTTTGAATGACTCACATGTCAACTTATGCAGGCTGAGAAGTCCGAATTGCTGGGAAAAAAATCTGCATATAGCAGTGCCGACAGCTAGTGTTGAGCGAGCATGCTCGGCCGAGTACCGGTTTGGCTCGAGTATCTTATGCTCGGCAGATCCGAGCACTGGGCTAAGTACAACATGTGCTCGAGCGCCATGCTAGAATCTCCTCCCCGCACGTTTGGCGCATGCTAAGCAGCCGGTCATGTGGGTTCGGCTCATTGCAAGTCAGGGAGAGCTGCTGTTAAGAAGGGACAGTCAGTGTAGGGCGAATTTCATCTAAACATTGAGAGGACGTTTAAAAGAACTAACAGTCCTTTTTAGGACTATTGTTAGAGGTGGCAGGCAGCCAAAATGGTTTTGGGGGATTTTTTATTTTTTTTTGTCAGGGCAACCGTTAGTGACATTTTCTGTATTCCACAAACTCTGCTTGCTGTGAGCAGTGAGACTCAAATCTACACTTATATCTAGACTGTGTGCGGCCTATATTTAATAAAAAAATACCAATGACAGACATTCATTTTCTGTATTCCACAAACTCTGCTTGCTGTGAGCAGTGAGACGCAAATCTACACTTATATCTAGACTGTGTGCGGCCTATATTTAATTCAAAAATACCAGTGACAGACATTCATTTTCTGTATTCCACAAACTCTACTTGCTGTGAGCAGTGAGACGCAAATCTACATTTATTTTTAGACCGTGTCAGCGTCCTCAGTGATCCCTCAGTGCCTTACAACTACTGGGTGTCCAAGCTGGTGCTCTACGCCTTGAAGGTGCTGGCCTGCCCTGCCGTCAGCGTTTTGTCTGAGCGGGTATTTAGTGCTGCTGGTGGCATTATAATAGATAAGCGTATCCGGCTGTCAACTGAAAATGCTGACAGGTTGACTCAGATAAAAATGAACAAGGCCTGGATTGCCCCTGACTTCTCCACTCCACCAGAGAAAAGCCACGACTGAACATCAAGGCACTTTAAATGTGTTGTTTAGAATGTACTGAATACTCTGTATTCCCATGCACCCCTTCCGCCACAAAAAAGAGTATATGGTTGAATCTTTATTTTCTCATCCTCCTCCTCCTCATCCATCATATCTACATGCTCAATTGTCACATATAATGCCATCGCTTATATGCCTTCTCATATCATTTTTCGGATGGTCAGCTCACCCCCAGGCCCTTGCATAAATAATGTTTTCAATGGTCAGCTCACCCGCAGGCCCTTGCATAAATAATGTTTTAAATGGTCAGCTCACCCGCAGGCCCTCGCATAAATAATGTTTTCTATGGTCAGCTCACCCGCAGGCCTTCGCATAAATAATGTTTTCGATGGTCAGCTGATCCACAGGCCCTCGCATATAATTTTTTGGATGGTCAGCTCACCCACAGGCTCTCACCCATAATGTTTTAGATGGTCAGCTCAGCTGAAGACCTTCACCCCTAATGTTTTAGTGGGTCACCAGCAGGTCATCAATCATACTTTACCTCTCCTCCTGTATAACGTTTCCTCATCCTAAATACCTGTGACATTCCCTGTAATTTTTTTGTACTCATTCCAATGACAGGCTCTTGTGAGAGTCCTGTATTGTTATTTACCGTCACTACCTCACTGAGGCGTTACTGGGAAATTGGAGCTCCCCCGCTTGCCTTTCTTGGAAGTGGTAGCCGTAGCCATCCCTCAGGCTCCCTCTCTGGAAGCGAACCCTGATTCCACATTACTCATGGTCACCATGGTAGGCGCATAAAAGAACATCAAAAGTTGAAAGAGCAGACATCAATAGATCGTCAACATCACAGGGACATGCAATCAGCTTAGAAGTTATCTAGAGTTAACAAAGCAGCAGCAGACCCTCGCCTACAATTTTATAAACACGGTCACTGGTCAGCTCAGCATCCGTTCCTCTTAAAAGTTCATTGTCATCAGATGATAGTCCGGTAAACACAATTGAAGTCACCGGCCGTCCCTCTTAGTCATGGCCCCAGTTCCTAAAATCATGAACATTTTTACCTGAACTTGCTATCACCATTGTAGGCGCATAAAAGAACATCGAAAGTTGAAAGAGCAGACATCGATAGATCGTCAACAACACAGGGACGTGCGATCAGCTTAGAAGTTATCTAGAGTTAACAAAGCGGCAGCAAACCCTCACCTTCACCTACAATTTTATATACACGGTCACTGGTCAGCTCAACGTCCACTTCGTTCCTCTTACAAGTTCATTATCATCAGATGATAGTCCGGTCAACACATTCGAAGTCACCAGCTGTCCCTCTTAGTCATGGCCCCAGTTGCGAGAATCGTAAAAATGTTTGCCTGAACTTGCTATTTAAATAAAATTAAATATACAGGAAAGAATGTTTCCTAACAATTTTTCATCTAAAATCGTTTTTGTCTTCGGTTTTGTGAGTTTTATGGTTAGTCTGTAAAAGTGACGTACAACTCGGGCAACATTGTTCCCAGCAGCACCATTGTAGTCCAAGATGCATCCAGACATCCTCCCCATGCTGTCCCCGACCCATTTCGGTGGTGTTTCTATCAATTTCTGACCTTTTCCTATGAACCAGGCACCCTCTCCTCTTCAGAGCAGGGGGTGCCTGGTTTAATGCTTGGGTTTCTTCCATTGACTTCTATAGGGCTCGGGTACTCGGTAGAATCACGTTAAAAAACAGCTATTTGCTGGATTCAGAGCACCTTTATAGTGGTGTAGAACACTGTGCCTTGCAGTAACACGCAAAGAGGGAGTCTGCTGTGGTAGTAAATTAATACTGTGAGTCAGTATGACAGGCGCCGCTCTTAGAAATACAGCACACTTCACTTATTTGGGCAGTCACGGGGCCAAAACTGACCAAATAACTCAAGTATGAACTCAGCCTTACAGTCAATGTTAGCGCCAAGAAGAAGCGCACTCCTTTTACACAATCATCAGCTGCTTCTACATAGATGTCTACAGAACCTCTTCTATTAAACACTTATACAAGTAGAGAGGAGAGGGTTTCAGCAGTAACTTTGTGTTGAAGTCACTGATTAATTTGCCCTTCCTCTGATCCGTCAGAACAATAACCCCCAAAAAATGGATCCTGGCTGTTGAGCGTCTTCCTTCACTCAGTCACCATATAGCAACCACCATTCAGTCAATAATCCATCAGTATTGCTAATGCCAAAAAAAACAGGAGTGGATCTAAAACAGAGATGAGACATGAATAAGGAGACCACAGAGTGGCCCAATGACAGAGTCTGGAGGTGGCGGCAGCATTATATGGAGGTTACAGAGTTGCACAATGACAGTGTGGAGGTGGCGGCAGTATCAGGAGGCCACAGAGTGGCACAATGACAGAGTGTGGAGGTGGCAGCAGCATTAGGAAGCCACAGAGTGGCACAATGACAGAGTGTGGAGGTGGCAGCAGCATCATCAGGAGGCCACAGAGTGGCAAGGTGACTTAGTGTGGAGGTTGCAGCAGCATCAGGAGATGACAGAGTGGCACAATGACAGAGTGTGTAGGTGGCAGCAGCATCAGGAGATCACAGAGTGGCAAGGTGACATAGTGTGAAGGTGGCAGCAGCATCAGGAGACCAAAGAGTGGCAAGGTGACAAAGTAAGGAGTTGGCAGCAGCATCAGGAGACTACAGAGTGACCCGGTGACAGAGTGGGGAGGTGGGTGGAAAAACGAGTACCAGCTGATAATGGTGGGTGAAAGAAGGAGCACTTGGCATCAGATGTGTGGCATCAGGGGGGTGGCAACATCAGAATTGTAGCTGAGGCAGGTATCCAGAAGAAACCGGTCTCTATTGTCAAAGTGTGGGTGTGGCAGCATGGATGATCTAGTCTGATGCATCAGGCATTGGTGGGTGGAAATCCTGGCTGATCCACGCCTGATTAATCTTGACAAAGGTCATTCTCCCTACATTTTGGGTGGACAGGCGAGTTCTTCTTGAGTTAACTATGGCCCCCACCACACTAAACATCCGCTCTGATGCCACACTACTGGCTAGGCAGGACAGCTTTTCCAGGGCAAACTCTGCTAGTTGTGGACACTAATCCAGTTTGGCTGCCCAATAGTCCAGCAGATCTTCAATATTGGGTGGCAGGATACTGTCCAAGTATGCCAAAACCTGCTGGTTCAGGTCCTGCTCCAGGTCTACCTGCTGCTGCTGGTGAGTATTTTCTTCACTAGGCAGGTAAAGAAATCTGCTCATCAGCGACTCTAGACTCAAGTTGCTGCTGATGGAGCTGGAACTGCTCCTACCCCCCACCCTGCCACAGCAGTTATGGCATAGGAACTTGAGCGCAGAGGGCCTCCTTGATGAGACCTGCCCAGGCAAACGAGATGCAGAACGGCGTGACAGCGCCGTGTCCTGCACATGTGGTATGCTGGTGGGGCACTGTGAATTGTCCCTGCAGTGGAGGATGAGGACACGGTGGAGGATGAGGATGCAGAGGCGGACATTGTCGCAGGACCAATGGCGTGAGAACGTGGAGGCAGAAGCAGTGTCATCTGGCCAAGTTGCTGGTGTGGCTGGACAGGAACCACATTTACCCAGTGGGCCGTAAAGGACATATATTGTCCTTGAACATAGTTATAGCAACCGACCAATTTTCCCAAAAAAGGCTGTATCACAAACAAATTTCACCACTGAATGGCTAATCGATGTACTTCGGTTCATACAGAAGAAAGTCTACAATCACCCATCAATTATCCCAAAAAAAAGGCTGTTTCACAAAAGAATTTCACCAATGAAGGGCAAATTGACGTAATTCGGTTCATACAGAAGAAAGTCTACAAGCACGCATCAATTTTCCCATATTCTTTTTCGTATAAATACACCCCAAAAAATAAATATAACAATCACAATTCACAGCAGGGTAGTAATTTTATCAAATTACTTAACAGAAAAAAGGGGATATGGCACTCAAACTCTGAAGTATCAAAATCACAAACTAGTTTAATACCGATAAAGATAAAACCTTATACAATAACTTAAAAATAGCAATATAAAACCAAATAACCACATTCAGAAAGCAATCTTCTAATTCTTCCCAACTTATCTATCTATAACTTCGTTGCAGAATATATCGCATTCGATTTTCTGTATGCGATTTTATCATGTGCGATTTTTCGCATGTGATATTTTCGCATGCGATTTTTCCGTATGCGATTTTTTCCGTATGCGATTTTTTTGTATGCGATTTTTTTCGCATGCGATTTTTGCATACAGTTTTTTCGCATGCAAAAAAATTTTTTTCCGCAACTGCTGCCCTCGTTTTTTATTATATTCAGCTGGTATCACTGGAAGTATTCTTTGGATATTTCAAACACATGCGTTTTTTGAAAAAAGCTCAGAAAGGAATTTCCAACATATCCAAAAAATGTAAACTGAATCACAAAATGTCCCGTCCAAGTCTAAAAGTCTTTATATATTCACGGTGTTGTCTAATTATTTATGTCCAATTTATAATCTATTCATTTGTATTTGGTTTGTATTTGGTTTACCAGAAGCAATGTTCAAAACAGCAGTTATCAGAAGCAATGTTCAAAACAGCAATTAACGGTAGTACGGGTATCCTTTTCAGACCTGTATGTCCTTATAAATTCACAGTGATATGCAATCACTCGTACTCGATTTCCCAGCTACGGTATTTGGCGTAATCATATGCAGAGATACAGGTAGGGAATTGAATAAACAATTGGTGGCGTCCCACCACAAAATAGGAAAAGTTCTTCCTCCTACCTTCTCTTGCGATTCCTTATGTGTGATCGCTTACCGACCTTGCCGGGCTGACTGCAACTGGTTCAGATTTTCGTGGCTTGAGTACTCAGATTTTTCAGCTGGGTCTACTACCTTCTGGAGTCTCCTCGTGTAGTTTCCTTTGCAGCCAGGTGTCTCCTCAGGTAACCAGCTTCTCTTTCTGTTTGGATCGAGTATCTGCCAGAATTTACCTCTTTAGTGCGCACTAAGTGAACTTGATGTCACGGAGATTACAGTTTTTCCCATACGCGTTTCGAGGTACAACATTTAACCGACCTCTTCCTCAGTGTAGTAATTTTATCACTTCAACACACAATGGCTAATAACCCTTCTTCTTCCTTTCTAATACACACCAAAAAGGGCTTTAGAGCATATCCGCTGAATGGCAAAAATATGTATATTTTTTGACACTAATACACTCCACAAAAGGTCTTTAGAACATATAATTGCACCGCTGTACAGCAAATATATTTTACTTTTGCCACTAATACACGACAAAAAGGGCTTTAGAACATATAACTGCACCGCTGAACGGCAAATACATTTTACTTTTCCCACTAATACATGATGTGGTAAGGTGCAGGGTGCTGTCCTAGATGGCAGGTACGTGTCACCGAGGTTCATAGCCTCGGTGAGGTAAAAGCCGTTTGTTGGTGTCAGTAGCAGGTAGTGCTACTGACACGTTTGCTAGATAGCATGGCTGCAAAGCCGATCCGGGCCGGCTCTTACCGGGAGCAGCTAAAGTGTAGGGTGGGTGGCTGCTCCCCACGACCCAGTCCTGGTTTTGGGCTGGGTTTAAAAACTCAGCCAGCACTAGCAGCTGTGAGAGTGATTGTCTTGGAAGCTGCTGCTAGTCCTGTGGAGCTCTCTGGGCTGGAAGGACGTGCCCAGCAAGGAGGCGTGCAGCCGTCCTGGAACCCTGAAGGAGGATTGTCCTGCGGCTGGGCTGACAGCCAGGTGCGAACCTGCACATCAAACCTGCCAGGTGAATGGAACCTGGGTTTGGACTTTTGTTTTCCCCTTCATTTGCTGATGTGTGTGACTTAACACCAAGTGACTTTCTTCTGTTATTTTGATGCAAGTGTGAATAAAACACTGTTTTCCGCACCTTCTGGACTCCCTGTTGCCTCTATACTGCACCCGCACCGCTGTCTACCAGAGCGACTCCCCACATTTGGTGTCGGATGCGGGCATGCGCAGTGAGGCTGGCGTGAACGCCGAAGTTTGTTTTTGCTGGGCACGACTGGATGTCCTATATTCGGCCGGCAAAGTTGCAGCCTGTGGTCCCTGACAAAATGGAGGCGGCTGTGAAAGCCCTCATAGAGGCTAACGTGCAGCAGCGGGAGACCAACCAGCTACTGCTGCAGCACGTGATGGCATTGCAAGCTGCAGGAGCGTCCCGCCACGTCCACGATGCCCGGAAAGCTGTCCGTGCAGCGATCCCTAAGATGACCCCCTCGGATGATGTGGAGACCTATCTGGCGGTGTTCGAGAAGGTGGCCGTGAGGGAGAAATTACCCGAGAACAGTGGGCAGAGGTCGTCGCTCCGTTCCTGGCGTCTGGACCCCAGCAAGTGTTTTTGACCTCCCAGATGACCAAGCAGCTGACTACCCGACCGTGAAAGGTGAGATCCTGGCAAGACTGGGGGTGAACGTGTTAGTCCGGGCTCAGCGGGTCCACCAGTGGAACTTTAATACGGCTGAACCCGCCAGGCCGCAGTATTATGAGTTGCTGCACAGGTTGCAAAAGTGGCTGCAGCCTGAGGTTCTAAGTCCGGCTGCTATGCTGGACCGTCTGCTGGCTGACATCTTCTGGAGGGCCTTGCCGTACCCCCTGCAGCACTGGATCAGCCAGGTATCACCCACTAATGCCCTGGACATGGTCGACCTGGTCGAGCGCTATGAGGCCACAAAAACCTTGAAAGGGGGTGTTGTTGGGAGGGGGCCGGTCAAACCCCGGAGGTCTCCCATCCAGTCCCGACGACTGGTACCCGAGAAACCTGCTCGCGGTGTACCCCCTGTAGACCCGGCCCCGATAGTCTGCTGGCGGTGTCACGAGCCTGGCCATGTAAGGGCCGACTGTCCACAGTGGGGAGAACCCATGGAGACCAATTATGGGTACCGGGCTTCCATGTATGCCCGGAGACTGTGTGCGACCGGCACCCCCGAGACAATAGACAATCGTCATCTGTGCCAGGTGCAAGTCGGTGATAATCTTGCAGTGGCGCTGCTGGACTCAGGGAGCCTAGTAACCCTGGTAAGTGCTGCCCTGGTACAGCCCTCCCAGTATACGGGCCGGAAAGTTGGGGTGGTGTGCATACACGGAGACTTAAAGGACTATCCCACGGCTGTAATGTCTCTGTCCACGGCGGCCGGCACCTGGACTTGTGAAGTGGCGATCTCCTCAAAGCTACCCTATGAACTAATAATTGGGAGAGACTTCCCTGGTTTTCCGTCACTATGGCCTGAGGTGACAGTGACTAATAGCCCTGAGACAGGGGTAACCCTAGCAGAGTGGCCTGGTTCCTGTGAGAGGCCAGAGCCCTGGGAGCCCGAGTCCGAAGGGCCGGCGGTAGGGGTGACCACTGCTCCAGCGGTAGAGGGGGAGACAACCCCACTAAGTGTAATGGTGGGAGACACGGAGGACTTGCCACCGGGACCTGAGTTGGCAGACCTCAATGTCTCCGGGGAAAATTTTGGGACCGCACAACACCGGGACCAAACCCTAACCAGAGCCTGGGATAGTGTCATAATAATTGATGGTAAACCCCAGAAACCTGGGGCTGAATTAATGTTTCCGCGATTCATTGTCCTTCAGGATATGTTGTATCGGGTGAACCAAATCCGAGGTGAGCCTGTTGAACAGTTGGTGGTGCCCACAGCGTATCGCAGGCTTGTCATGGAGCTTGCCCACCAACATGTTCTTGGGGGACACCTGGGGTGGCAGAAAACCCAGGACCGCATACTGCAGCGGTTCTATTGGCCCAGTGTGTTCAAGGAGGTAAAGAATTATTGTAAGTCCTGTCCCACCTGTCAGATAAATAGCCCCCAGCCACATTTCCGTAGTCCTCTGGTACCGCTTCCAATTATTGAGGTCCCGTTTGAGCGAATCGCTATGGATCTAATTGGGCCTGTACCAAAGTCTGCCAGGGGCCACCAACACATTCTGGTAGTTCTCGACTATGCCACTCGATATCCGGAGGCGGTGCCTCTGCGACATACCTCAGCTAAACTCATTGCCAAAGAGTTAATGGAAATGTTTTCCCGTGTGGGCCTGCCAAAAGAGGTTCTGACGGACCAAGGGACCCCTTTTATGTCCAAAGTTATGAGGGAACTGTGTAAATTATTGCGTATAAAGCAATTGCGGACGTCCGTTTACCATCCACAAACGGACGGTCTTGTCGAGAGGTTTAACCAAACTTTAAAAAATATGTTAAAAAGGGTGGTGTCTAGAGATGGGAAGGACTGGGACCTGCTTCTGCCCTATCTCATGTTCGCAGTGCGAGAGGTGCCCCAGGCCTCTACTGGGTTCTCGCCCTTCGAACTGCTTTATGGCAGACACCCTCGGGGCCTGTTGGATATCGCCAAGGAAGCATGGGAACAACAGCCTGTCCCCCACAAAAGTGTCATTGAGTATGTCACCCAGATGCAGGAACGGATGGAAAAGGTGTTGCCGCTGGTCCGGGAGCATATGGAGGCAGCGCAACAAGCCCAGAGTAGGGTGTACAATCGTCAGGCTCGGGTACGGGGCTTCAAGCCGGGAGATCGAGTGTTGGTTCTGGTACCCACCCTTGACAGCAAGTTCCTAGCTAGGTGGCAGGGCCCCTATGAGGTGATCGAGAAAGTAGGGGAAGTAAATTACAAAGTACACCAGCCAGGGCGGCGCAAGCCGGAGCAGGTGTACCACGTAAATTTACTAAAGCCGTGGAAAGATAGGGACACGGCCGGCGACCACAGCCCCCGGCCAGGGCTTCTAGGTGAAAAGGGTCCAGCCCCCCCGTTCGAGGCCTGTGAAGCCGTAACCACGGTAAGAATTGCAGACAGCCTGTCTTCCAAACAAGTTCAGGAAGTCAGGGAGTTCCTCAGTCAGAACACGGATGTGTTCTCGGACCTCCCTGGCCACACGTCTCTCATCCGACATGACATCGTCACTGAGCCTCAGGCCAAGATCCGGTTAAAACCATACCGGGTACCCGAGGCTCGGCGACGGGCCATCGCGGAGGAAGTGCAAGTAATGTTGAAGCTCGATGTCATTGAGGAGTCGAAAAGTGAGTGGGCCAGTCCCATAGTCCTAATACCCAAGCCGGATGGGACGTTGCGGTTCTGCAACGACTTTCGCAAGTTAAATGAAGTGTCCAAGTTTGACGCGTATCCCATGCCCCGGGTAGACGAGCTTGTGGAGAATTTAGGACAAGCCCGTTATTTTTCTGTGCTGGACCTCACTAAAGGGTACTGGCAGGTACCCTTAACGGAGTCGGCTAAGGAAAAACCGCTTTGTTACCCCGCAGGGCCTGTATCACTACAAGGTGTTACCCTTTGGCCTGCATGGCGCTCCCGCCACCTTCCAAAGGTTAATGGACATAGTGCTGCGACCACATCGTCGGTACGCCTCGGCCTACTTAGATGATGTGATCATCCACAGCACCGACTGGGAAAGCCATTTGCCCAAAGTGCAGGCGGTAGTGGATGCCCTGAGGAAAGCCGGTCTAACCGCCAATCCAAAGAAGTGTGCGATTGGATTGGAAGAGACCAAATACCTGGGATATGTCATTGGGCGGGAGTCATCAAGCCTCAGGTAAATAAGGTAGAGGCAATACGGAATTGGCCCCGACCGGTCACCACCAGGCAGGTAAAGTCGTTCCTGGGGATTGTGGGGTATTACATGAGGTTTGTGCCCCACTTTGCTACTATCGCTTCGCCATTGACAGAGTTGTTAAAGGGGCGTAAGACAGGGATGGTCCGCTGGAATGAGCAGGCGGAAAAGGCTTTCTCCGCCTTGAAATCGGCCCTGTGTGGGTCCCCGGTTTTGGTGACACCCGATTTCAGGAGAGAATTCATAGTCCAGACCGACGCCTCTGAGGTTGGCCTTGGTGCGGTACTATCGCAGGAAGTCAACGGGAGGAGCATCCCGTTGTCTTCCTCAGCCGCAAGCTCACCCCAGCCGAGACTAGGTACAGCATAGTCGAGAGAGAGTGCCTGGCCATCAAGTGGGCACTCGAGGCCCTCCGTTATTACCTGTTGGGCAGAAGCTTTCGCCTGGTGACCGACCACTCCCCACTCAAGTGGATGTCCCAAGCCAAAGAGAGGAATGCCCGGGTCACCAGGTGGTTTCTGTCCCTACAGAATTTTAAATTCACGGTGGAACACAGAGCAGGCCGGTTGTTAAAAACGCAGACGCGCTCTCCCGGGTACACTGTTTGTCGTGTGTCCACCCCTCAGGGTTGAACAAAGGGGGGTATGTGGTAAGGTGCAGGGTGCTGTCCTAGATGGCAGGTACGTGTCACCGAGGTTCATAGCCTCGGTGAGGTAAAAGCCGTTTGTTGGTGTCAGTAGCAGGTAGTGCTACTGACACGTTTGCTAGATAGCATGGCTGCAAAGCCGATCCGGGCCGGCTCTTACCGGGAGCAGCTAAAGTGTAGGGTGGGTGGCTGCTCCCCACGACCCAGTCCTGGTTTTGGGCTGGGTTTAAAAACTCAGCCAGCACTAGCAGCTGTGAGAGTGATTGTCTTGGAAGCTGCTGCTAGTCCTGTGGAGCTCTCTGGGCTGGAAGGACGTGCCCAGCAAGGAGGCGTGCAGCCGTCCTGGAACCCTGAAGGAGGATTGTCCTGCGGCTGGGCTGACAGCCAGGTGCGAACCCGCACATCAAACCTGCCAGGTGAATGGAACCTGGGTTTGGACTTTTTGTTTTCCCCTTCATTTGCTGATGTGTGTGACTTAACACCAAGTGACTTTCTTCTGTTATTTTGATGCAAGTGTGAATAAAACACTGTTTTCCGCACCTTCTGGACTCCCTGTTGCCTCTATACTGCACCCGCACCGCTGTCTACCAGAGCGACTCCCCACAATGACCAAAAGGGCTTTAAAACATATAACTGCACCGCTGAACGGCAAATATATTTTTCTTTTTTTCACTTATACCCGCCACAAAAGGCTTTAGAATATATAACTGACCCGCTGAGCGGCAAATATTTTTTTCATTTTTCCTCTTATTCATGCCACAAAAGGCTTTAGAACATATTTCTGCACTGCTAAACAGCAAATATATTTTTCTTTTGCCACTAATACACGACAAAAAGAGCTTTATAACATATAGTGTTCAGCGCGAATATTCAAATTGAGAATTTTAATCGCGAATATCGCCACTTCGAGAATTTGCGAATAATTTCAATGTAGTGCTATATATTTGTATTCGCAAATAGTGTTAATCGCGAATATTCTAATCGCGAATATCGCATTTAGCAACATCTCTAACAACCAATAGGAAATTCGCCTACCCCTTAGTGTTGAACACGAATATTCTAACCGCAAATTTTTATCGCAAATATATTACATTGTTGATTTTCGCAATCAAGTATATAATGACTGGAGATCACGAATTCTCAAATTGACGAATTTATGGCGAATATTCGAGCAAAAATACGCAAAATATCGCAAATTCTAATATTGCCTATGCCGCTCATCACTAATAACATATAACTGCACCGCTGAACGGCAAATAGGCCCTTATTTTTTTCCACTTATACAAGACACAAAAGGCTTTAGAATATAAAACTGCACCGCTGAACAGCAATTATATTTTTCTTTTTTCCACTTATACACTCCACAAAAGGCTTTAGAACATATAACTGCACTGCAGAACTGCAAATATATTTTTCTTTTTTCCACTTGTACACTCCACAAAAGGGCTTTAGAACATATAACTGCACCGCTGAACGGCAAATACATTTTACTTTTCCCACTAATACATGACCAAAAGGGCTTTAAAACATATAACTACACCGCTGAACGGCAAATATATTTTTCTTTTTTCCACTTGTACACGCCACAAAAGGCTTTAGAACATAAAAATGCACCATTGAACGGTAAATATATTTTTCTTTTGCCACTAATACACCATAAAAAGGGCTGTAATTCTCGCACTTCACCTCACAACGGCTAATAAGCCCTTTTTTCCCACTAATACAAGCCAAAAAATGCTTTAGAACATATAACTGCACGGCACAAGGGCAAATAAGACATAGAAATATTTCCTTGCAATAAACCCTTTGATGCCTGTATCAAACAACACTTGCATCCTAATAGCAAGAATGGTTTACTGGAATTACAGAGCTGTATAATGGCAATTTTGGTCCCCAGTCAGTGCAGCAAGGTGTAATAGGATGCTGCGGAATGATTCCTCCCTATCCTTTCCCTACACCTTGAATAATCTTTCCCTGAACTTGTAAATCGTATTTTTAGCACAATTACATTTTTTCTAGCACTCTCTCTAGCGCCTGCTGACGTCTCTCCCTGCACTAAGTACACTGGAAAATGACAGAATCCATGATGGCTGAGGGTATTTATAGGACTGTGACATCACAGGACTGGCTGGCTGCTGATTGGCTGCATACATGGCAATATGGGTGATCCCACCTTCCCAGAGTTCCCTGATCCATGTCCTGACACGTGCAGCAGCCATTTTAGGAAAAAATGTGATTCTTTACCACGAAGCGCAAGGAAATTCGGATTCGGTGCGAAACGAATAATTCCAGAAATTTAAATCGAATTCCACTTAGTTAGCTTTGATTCGCTCACCTCTATTTATGTTGTCTATCACATTATCGCAATTATTGCCACAACTACAATAAATGCATGAAGGGGCTCCGATATGTCCCTGATTGGGAGATATTGGTGAATGACTCACCTTTTAACATCAGCTTAAGGCAGGCATCCTCAAACTGCGGCCCTCCAGATGTTGTAAAACTACAACTCCCACAATGCCCTGCTGTAGGCTGATACCTGTAGGCAGTTCGGGCATGCTGGGAGTTGCAGTTTTGCAACAGCTGGAGGGCTGCAGTTTGAGGATGCCTGGTTTAAGGGATTAGACAGTGTTGTCAGGTGATTATCCTTGTGGTGCACTTTTTTTCAGTGATTTATGTGTATTCAGTGATTTATATATTTTCATCCACACATTGTTTCATTTTGTGTAGGATGTTTGTGTGGCGCATGTGGTTCGCACCTGCATCCTCCATTATATGCAAGTTTTGCTGGGGATGGCCACTCGCTGCGTACCATATGCGGAGGAGCTGCTCCCCCAGTTAGAAACACGCAACAGTGTTTGGGGTTTGAGCAGTTCCACCCATTTAGGCCACGTTTATTTCTGTGATTTTTGCTTTATATGTATTGAATGTGCCATTGTGTATGGCTTGTAACATTCTATTGCACCTGGGAGCCTGTGTCACATGGTCTGTTGTAGGTGCGGCTTGCGGCCTCAATTGTCTCCCATTGCATTGTTGGTCCTGCAGTGCATGTTAGTGGGAGTGGGGCTGTCAGCTTGATCTCAGCACCTTTCAGACCCTGTTCACACACCATAGGTAGTCTAGTGGTAGGACCCCATGCCATGCTGAGAAACCTTGACGTGGTGCATGAAGGGGCTCTGACATGTTCCTGACTGGGAGATATTGGCGAATGGCTCAGCTTTTAACATCAGTTTGAGGGATTAGTCAGTGTTGTCAGGTGCTTATCATTGTGGTGCACTTTTTTCAGTAATTTATCTCTATTTATGTTGTCTAGCACATTATCGCATTTATTGCCACAACTGCACAATTTTATGCGTTTTTTGTCCATTGGTAGGAATGGAAGTGCCAACTAGAGATGTCACGAACATAAAATTTTCCGTTCACGAACGCGAACTTCCGAAAATGTTCGCGAACGGGCAAACCGCCATAGACTACAATAGGCAGGCAAATTTTAAAACCCACAGGGACTCTTTCTGGCCACAATAGTGATGGAAAAGTTGTTTCAAGGGGACTAACACCTGGACTGTGGCATGCCGGAGGGGGATCAATGGCAAAACTCCCATGAAAAATTACGTAGTTGACGCAGAGTCGGGTTTTAATCCATAAAAGGCATAAATCACCTAACATTCTTAAATTGTTTGGAATAACATGCTTTAAAAGATCCAGTGTGTGTATACGATCAGGTATGATGTTGTATCGATCAGGTAGTGTTAGGGTTACGCCCGCTTCACAGTGACAGACAAAACTCTGACAGACCATACTCCCCATTTAACGCACCACAAACAACCGCAAACAGTCCATTTGCACAACCGCAAACTCCCCATTTGCACAAGGTTGAATACCAAACCAGCCATGTCCGTTCCTTGTCCTCACTGACATCATTGAAGGTCTCTTCCTCCACCCAGCCACGTACAAAACCAAGGGTCCCCGAAAGTGACAACAAGCCCCCTGGGACACCTGCTGTGGTTGGTCTTCCACCTCCTCAAAGCCACCTTCCTCCTCTGACTCCTCTTCTTCAGACTCCTCTCTCTGCGTTGCCGCAGGTCCAGCAATCGACGACGACAAGGCTGCTTCTGGTGGTGATGGTGACCACAACTCTTCCTCTTCATGCTCATCTACGGCCTGATCCAGCACTCTTCGCAGAGCACGCTCCAGAAAAAATGCATATGGGATGAGGTCGATGATGTTACCTTGGGTTTGACTGACCAGGTTTGTCACCTCCGCAAAAGGACGCATGAGCCTACCGCCATTGTGCATGAGCGTTCAGTAACGCGGCCAAAAAATACCCATCTCCGCTAAGGCTGTCCTCTTTTTTTAAATTAAAAAAATCAGTTCTAACCAGTTTAATCTCTGTTTTGTGCCCTATCAGGGGCCAGTGTATGGAATAGATTTTAGGAACCGGGAGATGGAAAAAGATGGTTGGTCAGTCCTCTCCCTTCCAATTTGGGGCACTGTGTGTGCGCCATGCAATGTACTGTGCCACCCTATATGAGTGGTGTGTTAAGTAGTACTATTCCTATCAGTTTAATCCCTGTTACGTCCCCTATCAGGGGACGTGTATTGAATTGATTTTAGGAACCGGGAGATGGAAAAAGATGATTGGTCGGTCCTCTTACTTCCAATTCGGGGCACAGCGCGTGCGCCGCGCAATGTAGTGTGCCACCAATACAAATAGTGTGAACTACTATTCTTACCATTTTAATCTTTGTTAAGTCCCCTATCAGGGGACGTGTATTGAATTAAATCCCTGCATGGGGAGATAGAGAAAGATGCTTGCTCTGTCCGCTTCCTTCTAATTTTGGGCACTTGCAATGGAATTTGCCACCAATGCATTTATTGTTAACTAAGTACTATTCCTATCAGTTTAATCTCTGTTTTGTCCCTTATCAGGGCCAGGGCCGGTGTAGTGAATAGATTTTTGGAACCGGGAGATGGAAAAAAAAACATGCTCTGTCCGCTTTGTTTGAATTTTAGGTCACTAGTGCGCAGTGAAATGTACTGTGACACCCTATATGAGAGGTGGGCAGTGGGCACAGTACAGTCTGTGGCCCTGACACACACTGGCAGGCAACTGCAATTATATTAAAGGGTAAACATTTTATGACTTTTTTATCTGCAAGGTACTGTGCCACCCGATATGAGTGGTGGGCACTGGCAGTGGGCACAGTACAGTCTGTGGGCCTGACACTCACTGGCAGGAAACTGCAATTATATTAAAGGTTAAAAATTAAATGACTTTTTTATCTTCAAGGTACTGTGCCACCCGATATGAGTGGTGGGCAGTGGGCACAGTACAGTCTGTGGGTCTGACACACACTGGCAGGCAACTGCAATTATATTAAAGGGTAACAATTAAATGAATTTTTTATCTGCAAGGTACTGTGCCACCCTATATGAGTGGTGTGCACACAGTACAGTCTGTGGGCCTGCGGCCTCTCACACACGGGCAGGCAACTGTAATATATATATATAGAAAAAATAAATAAAAGCAGACTGAAGTACCAGCCTTAAAAAGGGCTTTTTGGGGTGCTGTCAGGATGCTGTCCTTACAGCAGATGGCCCCTTTCACACAAGCGAGTTTTCCGCGCGGGTGCAATGCATGACCTGAACGCATAGCATCCGCACTGAATCCTGACCCATTCATTTTAATGGGTCTGTGTATATGAGCGTTTTTTTTCATGCATCACTTGTGCGTTGCGTGAAAATTGCAGCATGTTCTATATTCTGCGTTTTTCACGCAGCCCTAGCCCCATAGAAGTGAATGTAGCTGTGTGAAAAACACATTGCATCTGCAAGCAAGTGCGGGTGCGTTGCGTTTTTCAATGATGGTTGCTAGGAGATGTTTGTAAACATTCAGTTTTTTATCACGCGCGTGAAAAACGCATCAAAACGCATTGCACCCGCACTGAACGCAATCGCAGGCAAAACTGAATGGCTTTGCCTGTGAAATCGCACAGTTTTCACTGAACGCATCCGCAACGCATCCGGACCTAAGACCCCATTCACACATCTGCAATTTTTGTCCGCATCCATTTTGCAATTCTGGGGCCGGACGTGATGTGTGAGCAGCCTGCGGACAAGAATAGGCATCTCTATGGGGAGTGCCGCATCTTGTGTTGCGGATCCGCAACACACTACGGATGTGTGAATGGGGCCTAATCCGGACACGCTCGTGTGAAAGAGGCCGATGAGTCTTTGAGGACTGGAGTGGAGACAGAACACTGTCCTAGCTAACGCTTTCCCTATTAATTCAGCATCAGCAGCAGCACTCTCCCTGCTCTAACTAACACTGCAGCTTCAGAATGAATCTAAGATGGATGCTGTCCTTGCTTTTTGATAGGAGGTGGGAGGGTCTGGGAGAGAGGGTATGCTGATTGGCGGGAATGTGTCTGCTGACTGTGAGATACAGGGTCAAAAGTTTGCTCAATGATGACGTATAGGGGGCGAATCGAACATCGCATATGTTCGCCCAACGCGGGACATCTCTAGTGCCAACTGAATTTCTTTGCCAAGATAAAGTGAAATATAACTTAGAGACACCAATGGGATTTTGCTAGTTTTGATGAAAATGTTAAAACACTTGCATGATTTGCTTTGCAATATCATGATTTATTCAATAAGAAGCACCATATAAAAATTATACCGTTTTAGAATGACTAATATTTCATTAAAATGCTCCTTTAAATTTATGTAATGAAAAGCGATATATTCATCTTTGCAGTGTTAGAACAGTTTACTGTGTAAGGAAGATTTTCGCTTACTACAAGATTCCAAAATCCGTCCATAGGAAATGGGAATAGTGGTCAACTAACAACGAAGACAGGTGCCCGTGATAAAGTGCCTCAGTAGAAGTGTGTCACGGATGAATGCAGGTCAGCACAATCTTGCAAACAGAAAGAAGAGAATCCAGCACATCTTCATCCAATATTAGACAATCTTTTTATTGAAGCACCTTTAAAAACAGCATACAGATAATAGAGATGGAAGGATGTCTTACATGTTTTGAGCTAGAAAGCGCTTGGTCATAGGGTCAATGACTACATGCTTTCTAGCTGGAAACACATTTGATGTCTCTCTGTCTCTGTTGACTGTATGTGGTTTTTAAAGGTGCTTTTATAAAAAGACTCTTATATTGGAACAAGATACGCTGGATTATCATCTTTCTTTTTTTGCCATAGAAAATTAGTGTTACAAACTCAATGTCCTACTCACCTCTACAAGGAGATATCAACAGTATCAAGAATCAGTTGGATTCTCAATTTTGGACAATCCCTACTTGTTAGAAAGGTGTCTTGACATTTAGCTGATCACAAAGCTTATCAATATTTTTGCGTGTTCAACCATCTTCAGATCATACCAAAGCGTCTCGGTAGAGTTAAAGTGAATCTCCTGGCTTTTAATATTGGTGACCCATCCTCAGGATAGGTCATCATATCAGATCGGCGGGGGTCTGACACTAGGCACCCCTGCCATTAGCTGTATGAAGGGAAGACAACCTGCCGCGTCTCCACAAAAGATCCTGCAGACAAGAATAGGCATCTCTATGGGGAGTGCCGGCATGGTGTGTTGACGATCCGCAAGCTTCAGAATAAATCTAAGATGGATGCTGTCCTTGCTTTTTGATAGGAGGTGGGAGGGTCTGGGAGGGAGGGTATGCTGATTGGCTGGAATGTGTCTGCTGACTGTGAGGTACAGGGTCAACGTTTGCTCAATGATAAAGTATAGGGGGCGAATCGAACATCGCATATGTTCGCCCCCACGGCGAATGCGAACATGCGATGTTCGCCCGGAACTGTTCGCCGGCGAACAGTTCGGGACATCTCTAGTCATCAATATTAAAAGCCCGAGAACCCCTTAAGGTCAGAATTCTGACTTGTCCATTCCAAAACATAAAGCATCCTCAACCATTTATTTGTAGACTTACTGGTGTTTTGGGTTATTGTCTTGCAATATCAACCGACATCTCATTCACCTGTAATATGTGTTAATACACCTTAGAATTCATTGTTCCATCAATGATCACAGCATGTTCCATGCAGCAAACTATCCACAAATCATGATACTTCCTCCACCGTGCCTCATAGTTGGAAGGATGTTTTGGTTTTGGTGTGCAGTGGTCTTTATCCTCCAAACATAACATTGTTCAGTTGTGCTAAAAAGTTCCACTTTTGTCTTGTCTGTCCAAAGAATAGTTTCCAGAAGCATTGTGCAAAATCCATTTTCTCTTTGGCAAATGTGAGATGGCACACAAGGTTTTTTGGACTGCAGCGATTTCCTTCGTAGTGTCCTTCCATGAGCTCCATTCTTGTTCAATGATTTTTGTCATACTGGAGATGAAGAACACATAATGTTTTTTCTTTTTGCTGTTTGCAGTGTCTTCTCTAGGTAACTATGTAACTATGTAACACCTAAAAGTGTAAGCAACAACCTTGAATGTTTTCCATTTGTAGATCATTTGTCTAAGGCCCCATGCACACGACCGTTGTTTGTTTCCGCGTCCGTTCCGTTTTTTTTCACGGATAGGATGCTTCCCCATTCATTTCAATGGGTCCGTCAAAAAATGCAGATGGTCAACCGTTTTTGTTCCGCATCTGTGATCCGTGTTTTCATTCCGTCAAAAAAATAGTGCATGTCCTATTTTTTTCACGTTTGCGGACAAGGATAGGCATTTTTACAATGGATCTGCCATAAAAATCGGATCCGTCAAAAAAAACGGTCCGTCATCCGTTTTTTTTTGACGGACGCAAAATTTCAAGGAGGAGCGGACGCGGAGGCAGGCAACGGTCGTGTGCATGTAGCCTAAGGCTACATGCACACAACAGTTGTTTTTTGCTGTCCGCAAATCGCGGATCTGTCTTTTTTTTTTTCACATCCACATCCGTTCCGTGTGTCCGCAAATTTTGTAGGTTGTGTTTTCGTGTGTCTTCCGTTTTTTTTTGCGGATCCGCAAAAAAAACAGAAGGCTTGAACCAGTCTCTTAAAGTACCTGTACAAGTGCCCTGGTTTCCAAGCAACCATCCGCAAAAAAAAACAGATGCGGATGACCAACGGATGGCTTCCGTTGGTCATCCGCATTTTTTGCGGACCCATTGACTTCTATGAGTCCGCAAACCGTTTTTTGCGGACAAGAATAGGACATGCGGACAGCGGACATGGACAGGCAACGGAAGAGGCATCCGCATTTTTAACGGATCCATAGAAATGAATGGGAAACCATCGGATCCGCAAAAAAAAAACTAACGGAGGCCGCAAAAAACCACTGCCGTGTGCATGTGGGCTAACTTTGGATTTATGCACACCCAGATCTTTAGCAATGCTTTTGTAGCCTTTTCCATCTTTATGCATTTCTATAGCATGTCTTCTGAATGCTGTTTGCATTGAGACATGGTTTACACTACTATTCAATTTCACTTGAAAAGAATGGATTTGTCATGACAATAGGAAAACCATCAGTAAAATTTACCCTTCCACCCGTATCCCCTCAATTGAAACACCTTTTGCTAGTTAGCGCTTGGAGAAGTCATTAAAGGGGTTGCCTCACTTCAGCAAATGTCATCTATCATGTAGACAAAGTTAATTCAAAACACTAACTAATGTATTGTGATTGTCCATATTGTCTCTTTTGCTGGCTTGATTCATTTTTCCTCACATTATACATGGCTTGTATCCAGGGGTTATGACCATCCTGCAATTCAGCAATAGTGGTCGTGCTTGCACACTATAGAAAAAGGCACCGGCCTCTCTGGTGGCCAGGATTGGGGGCATGTGCATAGGCTGACGTGCTTTCCTATAGTGTGAAAGCAGACCATCGCTGCTGGATTACAGGGTGGTCATAACCTCTGTATACAAGGAATGTATAATGTACTGGAAAACGAATCCAGCCAGCAAAGGAGGCAATATGGACAATCACAGTACATTAGTAAGTGCCTCGTATTATCTATCTACATGATAAATGCCATTTGTTGAACTTAGACAACTCCTTTAAAACTTACCTCACTTACCTCACGTAGTTCACTCTAACCATTTTTTCCTCAGAAGAATGGATTTGTTAGTAACTAGACTTTGTGTGAGTTTATTATTTGAAAACCACCCTTCCAATCCCATCCCCTTTTGAAACACTTTGAAACAGGGGTTCGTATACTTTCATATACAAAGAAAAGGAAAATCACATCACAGTCAAAAGGTAAATGAGGGAGGTGGATGATCTCATGGATGTTTCATCCCTCTTAGGGTGAACAAGCTAATCACAGGATTACATACTTTGAGTGTTTTGTTGAGCGATATTGAAGAAGTGCTATGTTCCTTCTGTACGGAAAATTCATCACAGTATACTTTGCCTGTAGGTAAATACAGATGATAAGAAGCGCCATATTCCTTTTTTTATTAGATTCACAACTACTTCCAAAAATGTGATACCCCTTCTGCCAGTGGCTATGAGTTTATTTGGTATTTTTGTTCCCCATAAGCACCAATCTGCTTAAATACGTCTAGTATTAAATCTGAATAGAAAACAACTTCACGTTCTTTTAGGAGCGTTGTCATGTATTTATGTCATATATTACACACAAATAAAATGCAATTAAAATAAAATGTATGGAAATATAAGCACTTACAATATGGTGTTAAAGTTAATCTACTCATTTGGGAAACTAGACTACCATGAAACATGCACATTCTGAAATGCTGAACATAAGCCACAAAATCATGAGCAAATCTTTGGAAAAAACAAATCCCTCATGAAGGTTTGTAACAATGTCAGTTCTAACAAGCATATCATTTTATTTTCTACAAGTCTATTGTTAAGTTAGAGCTACATAGTGAGGGCTCATGCACACTGGGATATTACGGATCTGTGCAATCTATGAGTTGGTTAGAGCATTAACCCCTGGAAGGAGTTTTCCCACTATAAGAAGTTATTACAAATCCACAGGATAGGTGACCACAGGATAGGACCCCTACCGATCATAAGATGAGTGTCCTGGAGTCCCGGGAATGAATGCAGCAGAAATGGGGCACTTGCAGTGCTGCTCGATTTACTCTCTATGGGATTTCCAGAGATAATTGAGAGCTCTTCTTGGTGGTCGGACTTCCATGGATAAGATACTTATCACCAATCCTGTAGATAGATAATATTTTGCTATGGTAGGACAACCCCTCTAACAACCAGACCGGTTTGGGCCTTAGGTAATTTTTTTTTCTGAGAGTTGTGTTTTTTAAGGCAGTGACAATTTTGTTAATGATTATTTTTATAAAACTCTCGGGAAATAGAAAAAAATACTGTCCCCTTTTTTTTTTGTGTTCACTAAGCATCACTAACAAGTTACAGAATCTTTTTTTATGGGTTGGTATGATTATGGCACTACTAAATATATATACGTTTTTATGTTTAGCTATCTTGTAGGAAGCTTTGTGTTATATTTTTGTATTCTCTCTTTTTTTTTTACTGTATTACACTTTTTTTTTTAACCTTTTAAGTCCTACATTGGGGCTTGAACTTTTATGCGCTTCTGTATTGCAGTGCATCATCTCTGCCAGCATAACGCTGACAGGCACCCTATTAGGCTCTGCCTCTGGCAAGGCCTCTTTGGAGTAGTAAGACGCAGATCTGGAGCATATTGTTAGGCCCTGGCTGCCATAACAATCCAATGACATCCTGCTATCACCTTATCCTTCTGTCTAAACACTTAGATGCCATGTCAGTAGCTACATCCTAGGTATTAAACAGCTGAGATCAGAGGTATCTCTGACCACAGCCATTTCAGAAAGAGCTCAGCTGTGTATTGCTGTGTATTAAAGGGGGTAAATCTTTTATCAAATTAATGAGACTGACTTGGTGTTGTAAATAAAGAACTAATGGCTTATCAAACCTATTAATTGTGCACTACACCATTCCTATTCAGAAGCTGACATCGATGCGAAAGATGTCATTCCTCCTACAATTTTATTTATGCTGACACTACAAGACTTGCAACCCAAGAAAAACTGTTTGAGATCAGGTTGGTTCATCCTTTATCCCATGGGTGGGTTATATGTGCATATTCCTTCATTATAAGCAGACATATTGCATGAAATAAGTGCATATTCCATTGTTAAACATATTACATGAGGCACCGTCCTCTTTGTTGTTGTTGTTTTTTTATCTCTTCTACTAATACAGTAGCATCTTGTGTTTACTGATGCGCAGAGTCCTGTTTGCTGATCCCATGAGTTTAGCAGTCCATCCATAGTATATTAATATTTTAAGATACTTAATGTTACAGATAGGCTTGGCACTGACTAACAGATATTTCTGTGATTGTAATATATCAGCACTAAGGTAGAGGGTTATAACTATAGTGGCCATGAAGCCTGAGGATGCACCCTGACCCCAGTGAGTCTAAAGTAAGCTCAAAGGGTGTCCTTTTTAACCAAATTTGGAGTACTATTAGACCTATTCGAGTTCAGGACCATGCCACAACTTTTGCATTGGAGCCCTAGAACGTTATGTTACCCCTATGTTATGGTGGTACAGTAGCTTATTTGGGCAATGTTGCTAGGGTTGTATACCCCCATAATATGGTGCCATGCAGAGGCAACATGTGTTGCCAGTGACTACAGCCCCATTACATGGAGCTATGAGGTGGATGTGTGCTACATACAGGCTTCATGCTCACTAGGCTACTCTTTATGTTTTATTTGATTTCACACTGAACTCAGTAGAGCATTCATTTGGTAGAGGATGTGAATTTGAAATCAGTTGTCCAATCCCTTCACATATAGAAACAGCTTAAAAAAACTGTAATGTGTTCTCTGCTTTACATAATGGCATTAAGGTATAATAGTTCAATGCAATAAACATGATGGAAGGCTATGGATGTTAACTTGATTTCTGCCACATCGGCAACCTGTCAAAGAAAGAGTTGTGTCCATGATTACCTCTTTCCTCTTATTAGACAAGCTTGCCACTTAATATTAGATAGGGTTTCTGATGTCTTATTTCACCTGTCATGTTTTCATATTTGTCCACAAATTCAATAACTTCATTGCTTTCTCCATTAATATTTATGCAGTATTTTAATAAAGGGAACCTGTCACATTGAACATACAGTATGATCTGCCAGCAGCGAGTTGTATATCAGGAGGAACTGAGCAGATTGCTGTATAGCTCTGTTTAAAGATTCAAAATGTAGTATAACTTGACTATTAAGTCAAGACTATTAGTTCTCTACTCATTCTTGGCTTAGCAGTCCAATGGGCCATCTGCAGGCAGTGATTGACAATTATTTCTCTATGCATGCTCATACATGGGATTGTGCCAATCACTGATTAGGACCCACCCAAATGACACCTAAGCCCAAAATAAGCAGTGATCGTGATCAATAACTTACACTGTATACTAGATTTTTCCCAACAGAACTGCCGTATTTTTTCAACCTATAAGACGTACAATATTTTGTCCATATTATGCACCTAGGTTATAGAGGAGGAAAGTAAGAAAAAATAAGAAATTTTTCATCAAACCTCAGACCAGACTCCCAATCAGACCTCCAATGTTAATCAGACCTCAGCTAAGACCCCCAATGTTAACTGGATCTCACTTTAGACCCCCAATGTTAATTAGACCTCAGCTCAGACACCTAATCAGACCTCAGATTAGACCCTTAATGTTTATTAGTCCTCAGCTCAGGTCCCCAATTATCAGGGGCGTTGCTAGGGTCTCAAAAGATTTGGGGTCCAAGCCCCAATGAATATGGCCCAGTTCTCTAACTCGCAACCCCGTTCCCCCACACCCCCATTTTGCAGTACTTGCTATACAGCAGCACATACCTGTCACATCCAGTGTCTCCAGGTGAAGTCTCCTCTGATGCAGATCTTCTCTGACATCATCTTCTTCATTTGGTCCGTACAACTTCTTTCAGCAGCTCCTCGTCTCTGCAGAGTGTGACACACAGACATCTTAGCTTCATCTATAAGTCCCCTGGATTTGCAGTGCCCCCATAGTTATATTCCTTCCTCCACCATACAGTGCCATGTAAATAACATCACACCATCTCTCCTGCCCTCTCCAAAATACACTCCTATGTAAATAACATTACCCCCCTTCCTTCAGCCCCTCTAACATACAGTCCCATGTAAATAACACTATTTCCCTCCCTCCGCCATAGAGTCCCATGTAAATAACATCACACCATCTCTCCAGCCCCCTCCAATATACAGTCCCATGTAAATAACATCACTCTCTATCTACAGCCCCTCCAAAATACAGTCCCATGTAAAATAACATCACCTCCTCCCCAGCCACCTTCAACATACAGTCCCAAGTAAATAATATCACCCCCTCCCCAGCCGCCTCCAACATGCAATCCCATGTAAATAACATTGCCTTGTCAACATTCAGCCCCATGTAAATAACATAACTCCTTTCCACAGCTGCCATCAACATACAGTCCCATGTAAATAACATTACTGTATCCCCCAGCCCCCTCCGACATACAGTCCCATGTAAATAACATCACTCCCTCCCACAGCCACCTTCAATATACAGTTCCATGTAAATAACATAATCCCCTTACACAGCTGCCTTCAACATACAGTCCCATGTAAATAACATCACTCGTTTTGCGGGTTTTAAGCATCCAATAAAGGTACAGATAAGTACTTCCCTCACTGTAATGCCAGTAGCCATGTTGGCTAATCGTATTACATTGATTGGCTGGCCGGAACGCGTCATCGGGTGCTATATAGCACCCGATGACGCATGTTTGGCTCAGACATAGACAGGGAGAGCAGAGCGTAGTAAGGGAAACACAGTGTAGGGAGCGATTCTCACAGTTTTTATTCTGAGAAATCTTTTCCAAGACCCAAAAGTCCTTTTAAGCAACAAGATATTTTTATTTTATACTTATTAGTGACATATACTGTACATCATCCACAGACTGTGTCTTTAATAATGTGGGCTACATCTAGTGTCCATAATCTGTGGTGTTCTGTAACCAATACTGTAAAACATCTGAAAACAGTGTAAGTATTACAAATTCCAATAATCTGGGCCTAATATAGTGTCCATATTCTGTGGGTTTCTGTGACATATACTGTCCTGCATCCGAAAATGTCAGAACAGTGTCTGTAGCGCAAATTTAAATAATCTGGGCTTAATGTAGTGTCCATATTGTGTGTCTTTCTGTGACAAATTCTGTACTACATCAGAAAACAGTGTCTGTAGCGCAAATTTAAATAATTTGTGCCACATGTACTGTGTGTGCGTTTAATCCATATCACTGACATATACTGTACTTTATCCGTAGACGGTGTATGCTAGTCTGTGACATTATCAGAGCTATATCCCCTGTGTAATGTGTGTGAATCCCAAATAACTTTTTAAATTTATTAGCGCATACACTTACAAATCCTACGCTACTGTACGTGTGACATACTTTTAAGCATATATAGCATTTAATATTACGAAGGCGGCCAGTAAAGGCCGTGGAAATGGCCGTGATGCTGATGGTGCATACAGAAGCCGTGGCCCTGGGCGCGATGAAACTGAATAAAAGAATGTAGCTGAGGGCCTCCAGGTGCCATCAAAAACATAATTTGCGAGTGCCTTCAGGTCAGCTGACCCTCTACAACATCATTTGCGAGTGCCTTCAGGGCATCTGACCCTGTAAGAATTTATATGTGAGGGCCTCCAGGTGAAATTAACCTAAAAAACATGAATTGCGAGGGTCTGCAGTTGAGCTGACCCTGTAAAGCATTATATGTGAGGGCCTGCAGGTGAGCTGACCCTCTAAAACATTATGAGTGAGGGCAGCCTAAAAAGCATGTTGATATAATGGAGGAGGAGAAGGAGTAGAAAAGTCAAGGGCAATACAGGTCTTGTTCATTTTTATAAGAGTCGACCTGTCAGCATTTTCAGTTGACAGACGGATTCATTTATCAGTTATTATGCCCCAGCAACACCAAATTACCCGCTCTGACAAATGCTGCCGGCAGGGCAGGCCAGCACCTCTGAGGCGTAGAGTGGCAGTTTGTACCACGTGTCCAGCTTGGACACCCAATAGTTGTAAGGCACAGAGGGATCACTGAGGACGCTGACACGGTCTGTTATGTACTCTTTCACCATCTTCCAAAATTTTTCCCGCCTTATGACACTAGGCCGCGCATTAGGGTGAGGGTGCTGTCATAAAACTGTTCCAGGCCTTGGAGAGTGTTGTCCTGCCTCTGTTGGAACTGCTGTGTGTTCCCCTCATCTCCACTCCTTGGTTGCACAAGGAACTACTGTACATAGTCTGCCGCCATCGTTGTCAGCTGTAAATTTATCCACAATGACATTCTATTCTATTATTATTATGGTTTGTGGTTGTATTATTGTTTGCATTGTTATTATGGTTTATTGTTGTAAAATATGTTATTGTTATTTGGCTATTGATGAGTTAATTAACAGGCCGTGCCATTGGTTTACCTCCACTCTCGTGTGTTATGTTTTTAGTTATATTAATGTATAAGTTTGGGATGTTTGTTGTGCATGGGACATATATGCTGTATGATTGCAATGTGTGTGAGCTTGCCAAGCTCCAAAGCTGCCAACAAGTTACAGCCATTATCAAACACAACAACCATCCGTGCCTGGTTGTAGGTTCAGTGGCGAGAGCCACAGCTCATTCTTGACCCTTATACCTTGCCACAGCTCTGCGGTGGTGTGCTGTTTGTCACCTTAACAAATTAGTTTCAGCACGGCCTGTTGCCACTTCCCCACTGCCATGCTACACTGCTTTCAGTTACTAACTGATGGCTGACTGACTGGTGCTGCAAGATGAGAATTCAGAGGTGGTAGTAGAGTAGGCGTAAGAGAAGGGGGGTTTGCTGCAACTAATGTAGGTGGTTGTGAAAATCCTGATGGAATGGGGGCCCGCAATCCTTGGCGTTGGTAGCACCTGTGCCATCCCAGGGTACGACTAGTTACCGGCCTCCACAAGGTTCACCCAGTGTGCCGTCACAGAAATGTAGCGTCCCTGGCAAAAAGCACTTGTCAGTGTGTCAGTCGTAAAGTGGACCTTCTCAATAACTGCATTGGTCAGGGCACGGGGTGATGTTACGGGACACAATTGCTGGTGTAATGTGGGGATGGCACACCGAGAAAAAAAGTGGCAGCTGGGGACTGAGTAACAAGGGACGTCCGCAGCCATGAGCCTGAGGAAAGCTTTAGTGTCCACAGGCCTAAATGGCAACATTTCCAGGGCCAGCAATTTTTAAAGGTGTAAATTTAGTGCTATGACCTGTGGGTGGGTGGCTGGGTATTTGAGCTTACATTCAAAGGCCTGGGTTAAGGACATCTGTATGCGGGCCTATTTGGTGTGGCCCGCCTTCTCCCTTTTGCCATCCCACAGCCTCTTCCAGCCTAGTGCTGTGCTGTTGATCCCTCCCCCTCTGTACTGCTGTCCTCGCTTGGCTTGCCACCTTCCCAGGTTTGGTCAGTGATGTCATCGTCCACTACCCACTCTTCCACTTCCTCACTTGGTTCATCCTCCTGACTTGTGTTGTTGATCTAACAGGATCACTTATTGACAACTGTGTCTCATCCGCATCATGCACCTCATGAACCACTAATTGCCATTCCCCACCGTCATCTTCTTCTGACTGTGGATGCTGAAGAGTTTGGGAATCAGTGCACAAGATCTCCTCATGTCCCTCTTCAAGGAGGTTAACTGACCTGCAGGCCGTCACCTACAATATTTTAGAGGGTCAGCTCACCCAAAGCCCTCACCTACAACATTTTAGAGGGTCAGCTCACCTGCAAGCCCTCAACTACAATATTTGAGAGGGTCAGCTCACCTGAATGCCCTCAACTACAATATTTTACAGGGTCAGCTCAGCAGCAGGCCCTTACGTACAATATTTTACAGGGTCAGCTCAGCAGCAGGCACTCGCCCATCATTTTTTCAATGGTCAGCTAAGCAGCAGGGACTCGCCCATTATTTTTTGCAATGCTCAGCAGTAGGCCCTCACCCCTAATGTTTTACAGGGTCACCAGCAGACCCTTGCGCCAAATGTTTTTGAGGGTCACCAGCAGGCCACAATCCTAATTTTTCAAGGGTGTGTATGATGCCCTCCTTTATGTGTAATAAAGGGTGTATTGGAGTGCCTGTTCCTTGTAATTTTTGGCAGCTCTTTCACTTAGTTCATAGGCTTTATGAGTGTAGGAGTACCACCCTTAAGTCTCAACAGGGACTGAGTTTGGATTCACTTGTGATTGTATGTTCGGTGCTTTTTGTTAATCCAGTTTCTGATGGGGTTAACATTCCCTGGTCTGGGCCTGGGTGTGGCTTTCAGGTGACCTCATTATGCAGCTATATCCATCTGTGAGCAGTGGGGCTTATGGTCAGTCTTTCTTCTGTCTTGCTGGGTGTTAAACCTTGCGGCTCACACAGGAGGTCAGTATGTCTTGTTCCTTGCTGGGTGTAGCCCCTTGCTGCTGACCCAGGGGGTTTTGCAATCTACCCTTCTATGTGGTGTCGCCTAGTAACATGTTATTGATGTTATGTCCCTTCCTGTCCTTCTGTACCTGTCCTGTATGATGTTTATGTTGTTAATCTTGTCCCTGACTTGCCTGTTCTTCTGTACCTGTTCTCTGTCTGGATCCACTCTGTTCCTTGTGTAGCCTAGCAGTGCTCCACTGCATCTAATAGCCTGACAGTGCTAAACTGCTTCTGATGTAGTCTGTTCCTTGTCTGTCATGCAGTGCCGTACTGCTTCTGTTCCTGTGTTTGTCCTGCCTTCATGAGTGGGTCCCTGGGTTCTCCGGAGGGAGGATCTCTAGTCTGTGTGCAGCTCTGCCTGAGACAGCCATGCTTCCATTCCGCATGGGGTCCAGGCATCTGCTTATGTGCTGGTTTCCGTTTGTCTTGTCTCATCCATGTCCTGCGTTTGCTTGGGTTCCAGTTCGGTTGTCTGTTCTTCTGGTGCTTGCTCCAGCGTAGTTCTATGCAGGTAGGGGCCAAGTGTACCGGGACCTTCCTGGAGGTGCAACCAGTGAGCCCTCGGCCCAGTTCATCCCCACCACCAGGGGCTCTGTGAAGGACGGGGCTCACTGGCTCTCCGCCCAATACGTTTTGCCTCTGGTCTGCCGTTGCACTTGGTTCTGTGGTAGGTCTACCATTATTGTCTAACCTGCTGTACTATCATGTTCTTTTATTACTTGTGTAATATAGTATTATGTTGGTCCCTGGTCTGTATCTCGCCTGTGTCCTGTTTGCAAGACATCCCAGAGGTCTGCATTGGGCCTCCAACATGTGACAGGCCTATAGGATGGTATGTGAACATGAACAGGTAAATAATCATATTTTCAATGAATAATTTTGTAGTAACAAAGTGCAGCCAAAGCAGCCATCTTTGAGAATTTGCAATCTCATCTCTGCTTCTGAGGTTGCTTTCAGGTCACTAGTAATTGGTGAATAACTATATTTCACATGTTCTTGATGTAATACAGATCAATGCCCATTGCTTGTTTTAAATTGTTTGCTATATTGGCAATCTATTTTCTTATGTTTTGCCAATGAAAATGGCTGTCCAGACTGGATGTTGAGGATAGGGTTCCTTTAGTTCTATTTCTATTTTTACAAGATTTCCAAATGTCTCTTGCTTAATAAAATGGAAACATCTAGTTAGAATGATCTTTTCAGTATCAATTCATTATATGGTAACCCCTGTGACATGGCTTGTATTTCAGATTACTGTCATCTATGTACTACTTTCCTATCATTCTGATCTTAAAGCTACTTTATTGTACAGTAGATGCAATAATAGCACAGAAGACAGTATGCAGTTAATTATGACATTGGTACAAGGAACATTACAATACAGGTTTGCAAATAGAGACGTAAAGATTGGTCAAACTTTGCTAAAACCAGTCACAATGATCATAAATCTACAAAGTCTATTTGTTCCTTATGTATTCTTAATAATGTTATAGAAGAATAGACTCAGCAGTTGCACAGGGTCTTTCTTAGTAGCATTTTTAGCTTTTACTATTTAAACACATTTTATGGCATTCATTTTTTACATTTCATAACCATTATTTTCAGTTTTTTAAGTTTAACTCTTTTGCGACTGCAATGTAGCTATATACCTGCTGTCTATGCCCCATGCAGTTAGCACATACAGTTGTGTTCAAAATTATTCAACCCCCACTGAAATTTAGTGTTTTGGCCAGTTTGACATTGATTTTGATCATTTCAGTCATCTTGTTTACAATTAAATCGAAGAGGCACTTGTAAGTCAGACAAATATAACATAACATTTATAATGAAATAACCACAAATGTCTTTTCTGTGCTCACATCATTATCAGTTTTATTCAACCCCCAAGTGACATTCAATCTTAGTACTAAGTACAACATCCTTTTCCAGTTATAACAGCTTTTAACCGTGAAGCATAGCTTGACACAAGTGTCTTGCAACGATCTACGGGTATCTTCGCCCATTCTTCATGGGCAGAAGCCTCCAGTTCAGTCACATTGTTAGGCTTGCGCGCTGCAACTGCTTTCTTTAGGTCCCACCAGAGGTTCTCAATCGGATTTAAGTCTGGTGACTGCGATGGCCACTTCAAAATGTTCCAGCCTTTAATCTGCAACCATGCTCTAGTGGACTTGGAGGTATGCTTGGGATCATTGTCCTGTTGAAAGGTCCAACGTCTCCCAAGCCTCAGGTTTGTGACGGACTGCATCACATTTTCATCCAATATCTCCTGGTACTGAAGAGAATTCATAGTACCTTGCACACGCTGAAGCTTCCCTGTACCTGTAGAAGCAAAACAGCCCCAAAGCATGATTGACCCCCCGCCATGCTTCACAGTAGGCAAGGTGTTCTTTTCTTCATAGGCCTCCTCCAAACCATAGCGTTGATCCATGGGCCCAAACGGTTCTAATTTTGTTTCATCAGTCCACAGAACACTATCCCAAAACTTTTGTGGTTTGTCCACAAGACTTTTGGCATACTGCAGTCGACTCTTCTTATTCTTTGGAGACAGCAAGGGGGTGCGCCTGGGAGTTCTGGCATGGAGGCCTTCATTACGCAGTGTGCGCCTTATTGTCTGAGCTGAAACTTCAGTACCCGCATCTGACAAATCTTTTTTCAGTTCCTCAGCAGTCATACGGGGACTTTTCTCCACTTTGCGCTTCAGGTAGCACACAGCAGTCGAAGTCAGCATCTTCTTTCTGCCATGACCAGGTAGCGTTTCAACAGTGCCCTTTGCCTTGAATTTGCGAATGATGCTTTCTATGGTGTCTCTTGGTATGTTTAACATCTTTGCAATCTTCTTATAGCCATTGCCCTTCCTATGAAGAGAAATCACCTCGTCTCTTGTCTTCCTGGACCATTCTCTTGACTTCACCATGTTTGTAAACACACCAGTAAATGTCTAGAAGGAGCTGAGTATCACAGTCATTTTAAATCGGCCAAATTGGTGCTTATTATGCTTGATTGCTGCTCCTTGACATCCAATAGGTGTTTTCAATACCTGATCGAAAACACTTGAATGAACCTCTGTTCTTAAGAGTGGTAGTCTTTAAGGGGTTGAATAATTGTGTCAATGAAGAAATCACAAAAAAAAACATTTAATACTGTATTACAAAAACAATTGATGTCATTTTAATTGCATTTGGTTCTTTAAAAAGTCCTTGTAAGATTTCATTCTGAACACAATTACAAATGTACACTGAATTCCCTAAAACCCTTTATAGCATTGGGGTTGAATAATTTTGAACACAACTGTATATAGACTTTGTTGAAGTATGCAAGGATTAAGGGCTCATTAACACGACTAGTGATGAGCGAATTTTTAAAAAGTTTGGCCGTTTCGCCAAATATTTCGGAAAAATTTGCTTTGATCCGAATTCATTTTTGGCAAATTGTGTTAAAAAATTGCTATTTTCTGGCTGCAAAGAAGAAGTGGTGTAGAACACTATGCCTTGCAGTATCATGCATAGGGAGTCTGCTGTGGTAGTAAAATAATACTGTGAGTCCGTATGACATGCAGATGACATGCGTCGCTCTTAGAATCACTGCACACTTCACTTATTTCGACAGTCACGGGGCCAAAACTGACCAAATAACTGAAGTATCAACTCAGCCTTACAGGTAGATGTTAGCGTCAAGAAGAAGCGCACTCCTTTTACACCCTCATCAGCTGATTCCACATAGATGTCTACAGAACCTGTTCTATTAAATGCTTATACAAGTAGAGCCCCCTTACAGAGTGGAGAGGATGTCAGCAGTAAGTTTTGACATCAGTGATTAATTTTCCCCATTCTCTGATCCGTCAGGATAATAACCCAGAAAAAACTCATCCTGTCTGTGTAGCATCTGCCTTCACTCAGCCAGAGATGACACATAAATGGAATATTTGTATGTTTGCTGTGTTTTCTACCCCCTCCTGCTTTTAGTTCCCAAATCATAAGCCAATTCTTATGGGACCATACAGGCCTTAAAGCTGCTACACAGACAGGATCCGTTGCGCGTCTCGTTTTTCCTTCCTTCTGACAGAGCAGAAGAAGTGTCAAATAAATAACGATGTCAGCCAGACTGAAAGCCAAAATAGTGGACCAGTCATGAAGTGGGGAGGGTGGGAACAGCATAAGAAGTCCACAGAGTGGACCTATGACATAGTGGTGAGGTGAAAGCGGCATGCGGAGAACACAGAGTGGCCCAATGAGAGGGTCTGGAGGTGGAAGCAGTATGAGGATGCCACCGAGTGGGACAATGACAGAGTCAGGAGGTGGCCGCAGCATCAGGAGACCACAGAGTGGCAAGGTGACATAGTGGGGAGGTGGCAGCAGCATGAGTAGGCCTCATTGTGGCACAATAAATCTGGAGGTGTGGGCAGAATCAGGAGGAGTCCACAGAGTGGCACAATTACAGAGTCTGCAGGTGGAAGCAGCATGTGTAAGCCACAGAATGTGTAGGTGGCAGCAGCATGAGTAGGCCACAGGGTAGCACAATGCCAGAGTATGAATGTGTCTGCAGCAGTAGCATCAGGAGGAAGCCACTGAATGGCATAATGACAGTCTGGAGTTGGCAACAGCAGGAGGAGGCCACAGAGTGGCACAATGACAGAGTCTGGAGGTGGCGGCAGCAGCAACAGCATCAGGAGAAGGCCACAGAATGGCACAATCACAGAGTGTTGAGGTGGCAGCAGCATGGTTATGCCACAGAATGGCACAATGATGATCGACCAAGATACTTCTGAGGGAACCTGCCTTTCATGAACAGGCCTCTAGTAGCTACAGACAATGAGAAGTCATAGCGTCAAGATAGCTTTGAGCCTGGAAAAGAAGTTCATCAAGATACTTCACTAGAGATTTAACCGCATATACCCGCAGCACTGACCGCTGAATACATTTTGTTTTTCAACCAAAATACTTCAATAAAGATTTTACCACATAAAATTGCAGCGCTAAACGCTGAATATAATTAGTTTTTCCACCGAAATACATCACTAATGATTTTATCACATATAACTACAGCGCTGAACACTGAAAAATTGTTTTTCGACCGAAATACGTCACTAAAGGTTTTGCGACTTATACCTGCAACAGTGAACGCTGAATACATTTTGTTTTTGTACTGAAATAATAATAACTGCGGAAGTGAAATGCATATATATTTTTCGCTTTGTACTCAAATAGGCCACCAACCTCTTTCACCACAAATAAATGCAACAGAGACATGCGTACATTTTTTTTTTTTGCACTGAAATAGGCCACTAAACGCTTTCACCACATATAATTGCAGAAGTGAAATGCATATATATTTTTCGTTTTGTACTAAAACAGGCCACTTAAACTCTTTCACCACAAATAAATGCAACAGAGACGTGCGTACATTTTTTTCTTTTTGCACTGAAATAGGCCACTAAACGCTTTTGCCACAAATAACAGCAACAGTGAACTCTGTATATATTTTTATTGTAGTACAGAGATACATCACTAAACTCTTTTAAACCCAAATAACTGCAGAAGTGAACTGCAAATATATTTTTCTTTTTTGTAATGAAATAGGCCACTAAACGCTTTTACTGCAAATAACGGATGCATATATATTTTTCTTGAAGTGCAGAAATACAGCACTGAACGCTTTTACTAGAGTTGAGCGAGTTGTACCGAATTTTAGGATGTTTGGGACACAAACCGAATTCTTCCCGCTTTTTGAAAGGTTGCAGAATCAGCCAATCAGCAAGCGTTTTATATCTTTGCCATAAGAAGCAATCACAGCCATGCCTACTAATGGCATGGCTGTGATTGGCTAAGTGCAGCATGTGACCCAGCATCTTTATAAGCTGGAGTCACGTAGTGCTGAAAGTCACTCTACTGCTGTTAGTATAGGGAAAGGTTGCTGCCGCTGCTCCCAGGGAGAGATTAGGAAAGAAATCTGTTGAACCTGGTGGTTTAAAATCTTCAAGCTACAGCAAATATCGAGGGAGGGTGCTACTGCAATCCTACATTTTTGTACCCAGCCCTGAGCCCAGTGATACTGCAGTGTTTTTTTCTTTAATCGTTCGGGTACTGAGGTGGGGGTCAGCGGCCATTTTAGCCACTGCAGTGTCCTTGGAACTGCATGTGACCTGCATGTGTGCCAGCCTGCCAGGGACATCAGTCTAATCCTTTTTGGTAGCTCAGTGAAGGAATAAAATCTTTTTTTTCTGGCAGGTCAAGTCCCCTACATTACCGTTTGTATAATTTAGGGGTGACATAGTCCATTTCTGTAGTCTGGGGCAAAAATCTGTATTGTGGTGCTATAGAGCACTTGTGCATACAACGCACCAAAACGTTATGGCAATGTGAATAGTGTTATGGGCAGTGAAGTCCAAAGGAAGCATTTAAAAGTGGGTTTTGTCACCAAGAAACGTGTCACCAAGGTTCCTGGCCTTGGTGAAGTAAAGGCCTTAGTTTGGGTGTCCACTAAAGTAGTTAGCGGACACCATAATACATAGCATAGCTGTTTACAGCTAGTTCGGGGCAGGCTTTTACTGGGAACAGGCAATGTGCTGGGTGGTTGCCTGTTCCCCAATCCCATGTTTCAGTCCGGGACTTGCTCACTGCCAGCAATTCAATTTAGTCTGCTTGCTGGACTTGGGTGGTGCTCACTCTGGGAAGAGAGTCTTTGGTGACACAGAGGCCTAGAGCAGAGGCTCTGTGTGAAGTGGTCTGTCAGGTAGACTGTGTGACCACAAGGCTATGCAAAGCTTGAACTATCCGCGGTGTGGACTGTCGCTGATGAGCGAAACCTGCTAAGGCTTGGAGCCTGAGACACTGACCGGTACTAAGCCCTACTTAGAGGTGAGGTAGGGAACCATAAATGTTTAGGCATAGCCCAGACGAGCAAGGTGTTTTTTGTTTATGTTTATTTTATTATGCTGTGTGCCAAAATAAATCACACTGTTTGGACTGGAAATCAAGTGGTGATGAAGATCTTTGTGTGAATGTTTCCCGAGACCAGAGCTAATCCCTTACAACGTATTTTCAATTTCACCAGTAAATAGTGCATCAGTGTATTTTTGGGAAAAAAGAGGTATTCCTGGTCCACAAAGCAGTTTTAAATACACCACCTAAATACCTATTTTACATTTCTGCAGTGAAATAGTGCATCAGTGTATATTTAGGGAAAAAAGCATTATTCTTGGTCCACAAAGCAGTTGTGAATACAGCATACAAATACCTATTTTAAATTTCAGCACTGAAATAGTGCATTAGTCTGTTTTATGGAAAAAAAAGCCGTGTTCTTGGTTCACAAAGCAGTTGTGCATAAAGCGTAGAAATGCCTATGTTTAATTTTCAGCCGTTAAATAGCGCATTTGTAAATTTTGGGGAAAAAAGCATTATTCCAGGTCCAAAAAGCAGTTTAAAATTCACCGCCCAAATACCTATTTTATATTTCTGCTGGGAAATAGTGAATTAGTGTATTTGTCAGAAAAAAAGCCATTTTCTTGCTTCAAAAAGCAGTTGTGCGTACAGCGTAAAAATAGCTCATTTACACTTCTGCAGTGAAATAGTGCATCAGTGTATTTTTGGGGAAAAAAGTGGTAATCTTGGTCCACAGAGCATTTTTATGACACGGGCACTGCCTTAGTGTTAGATAACTTAATTGTTGACTATTGGCAGTTAAATTGACACTAGAGATAAACCATCTGTCAGCTTGGTGGGTGAATGCAAATAATGAGGAGAACATCAAATAAGGGACATGGGCATGGTCATGGTGGTGTTGGTGGAGCTCCTGTTGCTGGAAGAGGATGTGGTCGTTCAGCGCCAACTACAGGTCCAAGTGAAACACCTTCCTTGGGTGCGAGTAGGCGACAGAACCTGCAGCGTTATTTAATAGGCCCGAATGGCGCTCTACGGATGGTGAGGCCAGAACAAGTACAGGCGATAGTAGATTGGGTGGCTTACATTGGCTCCAGTTCCTTCACAGTATCTCCCAACCAGTCCTCTGCAGAAAGCTCAGAGTTGGAACCTGCAGCCCATGCCCATAGGTCTTTCACCTCACCCCCTTGCAAATCAGCCAACCATTTCATGCAGCAAACTCTTATGCTTTTTGATGACTCTGCTGGCAGGGTTTCCCCGGCCCATCCACCTAGCCCTGCCCCAGAAGTGAAAGATATTGAATCCACTGATGCCCAACCACTTATGTTGCAGGATGAGGACATGGGAAGACCGCCACAGCACGTCTCTGATGACGAAACACAGGTGCCAACTGCTGTGGCTTTCTGCAATGTGCAGACCGACAAGGAGGGCAGGGGTCAAGAATGGGTGGAAGATGATGTGGAGGATGATGACGTCCTAGACCCAGACTGGACTCAAGGTCATGCTAGTGACGTGTGCAGTTCTGAGGAAGAGGTGGTGGTCGCACTGAGGCAACAGCACAGCAAAAGAGGGAGCCAGGTGCAAAAGCGGAGCGGCTGTTCAAAGATAGTACGCCTGCTACTGCCCACTGCAGCCAGGGACCGAGCACACCAAGGCCAGCTCCAAGGAGTTCATTGGCGTGGCACTTCTTCTGACAATTTCCTGATGAGAAGACACGAGTGGTTTGCACATTGTGCCATCAGAGCCTGAAGCAAGGCATAAACGTTCTAAACCTGAGCACAACCTGCATGACCAGGCATCTACATGCAAAGCACAAATTGCAGTGGAGTAAACACCTTAAAAGCCAAGAAAGGTCTCAGGCTCCTCCTGCTTCCTCTTCTGCTGCTGCCTCTGCCTCTTCCTCCACCTCTGGCATCACCGTGGCACCTGCCAGCCAGCATAGAGAGGATGTGCCACCAACACCACCACCACCTCCGTCACCATCACCAAGCATCTCCACCATGTCACACGCGAGCGTGCAGCTGACGATCTCCCAAATACTGGAGAGAAGGAGGAAATACCCACCCCGTGCGAGCAGCAGCAGGCGATAGTGGCGTTTCAGCTGCAGCACGCATGGGTCAGTCGCTCTGCGGAACAGCACCACTTCACCACCAGTGACTGGGCCTGCATGCGAGACCTGTGTACTTTGTTGCGGTCTTTTGAGTACTCAACCAACATGGCCAGTGCTGATGATGCCATTGTTAGCATTACAATACCACTTCTATGTCTCCTTGAAAAAACAATTACCGCGATGATGGAAGGGGATGTGGCACAGGAGGAGGAGGAAGAGGGGGCATTTTACAGGGTTTCAGGCCAGTCATTCAGAAGTGGCTCAGAGGGTGGGTTCCTGCACCAGCAAAAGCCAGGTACACATGTGGCCAGCCAGGGCACAGTTCTGGAGGATGAGGAGGAGGAGGAATCAGGGATCACTGCAGGGTGGCACCCAATGCAGCTCATGGCCATCACTGGAGCGTATCTGGGGGCATACGGAGGATACAGACGATACACCACCTACAGAGGACAGCTTAACGTTACATCTGGGCAGCCTGGCACACATGAGCGACTACATGCTGCAGTGCCTGCGCAATAACAGCAGAGTTACCCACATTGTAACTTGTGCTAACTACTGCGTTCCCGCCCTGCTGGATCCCCGCTACAAAGACAACGTGCCCTCCTTATTTCCAGCAGTGGAGCGTGATAGGAAGATGCGCGACTACCAGCGCATGCTGCTGGATGCGCTCCTGAGGGCATTCCCAACTGACACTGGGGAACAAGTGGAAGCACAAGGCAGAGGAGGAAGAGGTCGCCAACGCAGCTGTGTCACGGGCAGCACCTCAGAAGGCAGGGTTAGCATGGCCGACATATGGAAAAGGTTTGTGACCGTGCCACAGCAACCTGCAACCCCAGTAGAGATGTCCCGAACTATTCGCCGGCAAACAGTTCCAAGCGAACATCACTTGTTCGCGTCCGCCACGGCGGGCGATCATATGCGATGTTCAGTCTGCCCCCTATACATCATCATTGAGCAAACTTTGACCCTGTACCTCACAGTCCGCAGACACATTCCAGCCAATCAGCATACCCTCCCTCACCGACCCTCCCACCTCCAATCAAAAACCAAGGACAGCATCCATCTTAGGTTCATTCTGAAGCTGCAGTGTTAGTTAGAGCAGGCAGAGTGCTGCTGCTGCTGCTTAATTACTATAGGGAAAGCGTTAGCTAGGCCAGTGTTCTGTGTCCACTCCAGTCCTCAAAGACTCATCTGCTGTAAGGACAGCATCCTAAAAGCACCCCAAAAAGCCCTTTTTAGGGCTGGTACAACAGTCTGCTTTTATTTTTTTCTTCTATATGTATATTGCAGTTGCCTACCCGTGCGTGAGAGGCCGCAGGCCCACATACTGTACTGTGTGCACACCACTCATATAGGGTGGCACATTACCTTGCAGATAAAGTAATTTAATTTTTAGCCTTTAATATATTTGCAGTTGCCTGCCAGTGTGTGTCAGGCCCACTGACTGTACTGTAACCACTACCAGTGCACACCACTCATATCGGGTGGCACAGTACCTTGCAGATAAAAAAGTAATTTCATTTTTACCCTTTAATATAATTGCAGTTGCCTGCCAGTGTGTGTCAGGCCCACTGACTGTACTGTGCCCACTGCCCACTACTCATATAGGGTGGCACAGTACCTTGCAGATAAAAAAGTCATTTAATTTTTACCCTTTAATATAAATGCAGTTGCCTGCCAGTGAGTGTCAGGCCTACAGACTGTACTGTGCCCACTGCCAGTGCCCACCACTCATATAGGGTGGCACAGTACCTTGCAGATAAAAAAGTCATTTAATTTTTACCCTTTAATATAATTGCAGTTGCCTGCCAGTGAGTGTCAGTCCGACAGACTGTACTGTGCCCACCACTCATATAGGGTGGCACAATAACCTGCAGATAAAAAAGTCATTTAATTTTTACCCTTTAATATAATTGCTGTTTCCTGCCAGTGTGTGTCAGGCCCACTGACTGTACTTGTAGTACCTTGCAGATTAAAAAGTCATTTAATTTTTACCCTTTAATATAATTGCAGTTGCCCGCCAGTGAGTGTCAGGCACACAGACTGTACTGTGCCCACTGCCAGTGCCCACCACTCATATCAGGTGGCACAGTACCTTGCAGATAAAAAAAAGGGATTTAATTTTTACCCTTTAATATAATTGCAGTTGACTGCCAGTGAGTGTCAGACCCACAGACTGTACTGTGCCCACTGCCCACCACTCATATAGGGTGGCACAGTACCTTGTAGATAAAAAAGTCATTTCATTTTTACCCTTTAATATAATTGCAGTTGCCTGCCAGTGTGTGTCAGGCCCACAGACTGTACTGTGCCCACTGCCCACCACTCATATATGGTGGCACAGTACCTTGCATATAAAAAAGTCATATAATTCTTGCCCTTTAATATAATTGCAATTGCCAGCCAATGAGTGTCGGGCCCACAGACTGTACTGTTCCCACTGCCCACCACTCATGTAGGGTGGCACACTACCTTGCACGCATAGTACCACTAATAAAAGAAAAATGACAGGCAGAGGCAGGCCACCCTGCAGGGGCTGTCGTGGTTTTGGTGCTGTGATTTCCTTTGGCCCTAGAATAATGTCCAGTGTTCAGAGGCCACGTACCCTGAATTCGAAAAATCAGAGTCACCCCCTTGCCAGGTGTCTGACAGTTGGCTTGTCGGAACTCTTAGCCTGCCAGCTTTTACCATACAAGCTGGTGGAGTCTGAGGCCATCAAAAAATTTGTAGCTATTGGGACACCGCAGTGGAAGGTACCTGTCTGAATTTTTTTTTCACAGAAGGCAATCCCCAACCTGTACTCTATTGTCATGGCATGTCTGGCACACAGTGTTGGGGCAAGGGTCCATCTGACCACTGATACCTGGTCTGCAAAGCACGGTCAGGGCAGGTATATCACGTACACTGCGCATTGGGTAAACCTGCTGATGGCTGCCAAGCATAGAATGCGTGGCTCTGCAGCGGAGTTGGTGACACCGCCACGACTTGCAGGCAGGCCTGCTGCCACCTCCTCTAATCCTCCTACTCCATCCTCTTCGCTAACCTCCTCGGCTGAGTCCTCTTCTGCTGCTGCTTATTGCTCCACATCCCGGATACGACAGTGTCACGCTGTCTTGGGGTTGACTTGCCTGAAAGCAGAGAGTCACACCGGACCAGCACTCCTGTCCGCCCTGAATGCACAGGTGGATCAGTGGCTGACCCTGCAACAACTGGAGATCGGCAAAGTGGTGTGTGAAAATGGAAGCAATCTGTTGGCGACATTGAATTTGGGTAAGTTGACACATGTGTTGTGCATGGCACATGTGTTAAATCTGATCATACAACTCTTTGTGTATAAGTACACAGGCTTACAGGATGTCCTCAAGCAGGCCACGAAGGTGTGTGACCATTTCAGGCGTTCCTACACGGCCATGGCGCACTTTTCCGATATTCAGCGGTGAAACAGCATGCCAGTGAGGCGCTTGATTTGCGACAGCCTAACACGTTGGAATTCAACACTTCTAATGTTCGACCACCTGCTCCAACAATAAAAAGCCATTAACGAGTATTTGTATGACCGGGGTGCTAGGACAGCCTCTGCCGAGCTGGGTATTTTTTTGCCACGTTACTGGAAGCTCGTGCGCAATGCCTGTAGGCTCATGCGTCCTTTTGAGGAGGCACCATCAGCGACCTCATCCCATTTGTTTTCTTCCTGGAGCGTGCCCCACATAGAGTGCTGGATCAGGCCATAGATGAGCGTGAAGAGGAAGAGTTGTGGTCACCATCACCACCAGAAACAACCTTATCATCGCTTGCTGGACCTGCGGCAACGCTGGAAGAGGAGTCTGAGGAATAGGAGTCAGAGGAGGAATGTGGCTTTGAGGAGGAGGAAGACCAACCACAGCAGGCATCCCAGGGTGCTTGTTGTTGTCACCTATCTGGGACCCGTGGTGTTGCACGTGGCTGGGGGGAAGAAGAGACCTTCAATGAGATCAATGAAGACGAGGAACGGGAGATGAGTAGCTCGGCATCCAACCTTGTGCAAATGGGGTCTTTTATGCTGTCATGCCTGTTGAGGGACCCTCGTATAAAAAGGCTAAAGGAGAACGACCTGTACTGGGTGGCCACGCTACTAGACCCCTGGTATAAGCAGAAAGTGGCTGAAATGTTACCAAATTACCAGAAGTCAGAAAAGATGCAGCTGTTCCAAAACAAGTTGAAAAGTATGCTTTACACAGCTTTACAGCTTTACACAGAGTGATGTCACAGCACAACAGGAATCTAACAGGGGAAGGTGTGAAAGTAATTCTCCTCCTGCCACGACCACGCCGGCAAGGACAGGACGCTTTACAGACGTGTTGTTGATGGAGGACATGCAGAGCTTTTTAAGTCCTACGCATCGCCACAGCACTTCAGGGTCCACCCTCAGAGAAAGACTCGACTGACAGGTAGCAGACTACCTCGCCTTAACTGCAGATATCGACACTCTGAGGAGCGATGAACCCCTTGACTACTGGGTGTGCAGTCTTGACCTGTGGCCTAAGATATCGCAATTTGCGATAGAACTTCGGGCCTGCCCTGCTTCAAGTGTCCTGTCAGAAAGGACCTTCAGTGCAGAAGGAGGTATTGTCACTGACAAGAGAAGTCGCCTAGGTCAAAAAAGTCTACATTACCTTACCTGTATTAAAATGAATGAGGCGTGGATACCGAAGGGACTGACAGTGGGGGATGCATTTACTAAAAAAGGCCTGATGAGATGCCTTGGGCTAAAAATGGTCCCCACGCTGCTGTATTTTATCTCTGCATGCCGGATGACTTGATTGACTTCTCAGCCACCAACTAGGGTTCAAGCCGCAATGTTTTAGTACACTTTCTGCCTGGAAAACATCAATTTTTCTGGCTGCTGCTATGAGTGCTTTGGCAATGTTGGCACACCCCAGATGATAAGGTCATTGCTTCATTGTGAACAGACCAAAAGCGATCGGCTGGATAATTTTTCATAGAAAAAACATTATTTTCTTTGTGATCATCTAAGGTGATCATTAAAGCCTACTAGGCCAACAATGGGCCCACACTGCAGAATCATTGTTTTCTGGGTCACTTAACTGTCACTGAACTACCTCAGCACAACCATAGGCTTTGAAAAACCGCCATCGCCTGCAATCTCCCAAACGTGCGCATGAGCACAGTCATCACTGCACCAAGATTGACGCATAAAGGAATAAAATTTATGTCATTAGTGTGTCAACTATTGACAACGCTTTGCAGTTGTCTAAAATCTATTCAAAACACGTCCCCCGATAGTGGACGTAACAGGGATTAAACTGATAGTGATAGGAATAGTACTACTTAACACACCATTTATATAGGGTGTCACAGTATATTGCACGGCACACGCTCAGTGACCTAAAATTCACACGAAGCGGACCGAGCATGGGTCTTTTTCCATCTCCCAGTTCCAAAAATCTAATCACTACACCGGCCTGACCCTGATAAGGGACAAAACAGAGATTTTACTGATAGGAATAGTACTTAGTTAACTCTAGTTGTATCGGTGGCAAATTCCATTGCAAGTGCCCAAAATTAGAAGGAAGCGGACAGAGCAAGCTTTTTTCTCTATTTCTCTATGCAAGGATTCAATTCAATACACGTCCCCTGATAGGAGACTTAACAAAGATTAAAATGCTAAGAATAGTAGTTCACACTATTTGTATTGGTGGCACAGCACATTGCGCGGCGCACGCGCAGTGCCCCTAGTTAGAAGTAAGAGGACCGACCAATCATCTTTTTCCATCTTCCAGTTCATAAAATCTATTCGATACACGTACCCTGATAGGGGACGTAACAGGGATTAAACTGATAGGAATAGTACTACTTAACACACCACTCATATAGGGTGGCACAGTAGATTGCACGGAGCACGCGCAGTGCCCCAAATTGGAAGGAAAAGGACCGACCAACCATCTTTTTCCATCTCCGGGTTCCTAAAATCTATTCCATACACCGGCCCTTGATAGGGGACAAAACAGAGATTAAACTGGTAAGAACAGATTTTTTTAATTTAAAAAAAAAAGAGGGCACACTCTGCAGGGCTAGGTATTTTTTTGCCGCGTTACTGAACGCTCATGCACAATGGCTGTAGGCTCATGCGTCTTTTTGTGGAGGTGACAAACCTGGTCAGTCAAACCCAAGGCAACATCATCAACCTCATCCCATATGCGTTTTTCTGGAGCGTGCCCTGCAAAGAGTGCTGGATCAGGTCGCAGATGAGCATGGAGAGGAAGAGTTCTGGTCACCATCACCACCAGCAGCAGAATTTTAATTTAATTATTTTATTATACAGTATGTCAGACAGGTGACAGGTCCTTCAAAGGGAACAGGCAGTGGCCAAAATGCTTCTGTCGCAGGTAGCAGAAGAAGGGGGGATGGCAGCAGGAGTATCAGTGAGAGGCCTGAACTCCTGGTGTCATCTAGAGGTCGTGTCTTGACCAGCAACCCAGCAGTGCTTTAATGGTTGACTCGGTCTTCGAGTTTGTCGCAAGTGACATCAGACACTCCCAGCCAAGGGTTGGTGGGTTCGTCTGACACAACGCTTAGTTGGCATCACCTGGGAGCAGGCCCTGTGCCCCCAACTGTCCTCAACCTTCCTCTGTCATTTTCAGTTCACTCAGCGCGAGAAGTATTATATGCCATAGGCTCGGCTCCATTTTTCAGCGAGGACCAGCTACTAGAGGACAGTCAGCAACTACTGCCCAGCCAAGATCTGGAGGAGATAACCGCCGCTTCCTCTGTTAGGCGGGCAAGCAGTGATGATAGTTGCGTGGGATCAGGTGTTGCCAGCGGTCAGGCTCCTTGCCCTGAGACCGTTGAGGTGGACATCAGTGACGTGCAGACAGTAGCTGATAATGATGATATAGCCGGTCGCACTTGGGAGCCGGGTGAAAAAGGGGCTTCATCATCAGAAGAGGGTGGCAAATTGCGCATGAGGCAGCGGTGAAGCCAACAGGGTGGTTGCATGGCTGTGAGTCAGCAGGGTGGCAACAATTGGGAGGTCGGGAGTCAAACGTGCCAAGGGGTAGGCCACCCGCTTCGCAGGAGCCTATCGGCTCGGAAAGTAGCAGTGCAGGGGTTCACGGATGCAATGGTAGCAGGCAGTCAGCACGTAATGTTGGGGGGAAAATGGCATACACGGCGGTGTGGCAATTTTTTGTTAGGCCACTGGAGGAGGTGAACATGGCCATTTGCAGAATTTGTGGGCAGAAGGTGAAGCGTGGCCATGGTGCCAATGTTGGCACCACAGTCCTGCATCAACACAAGCAGCGTTACTATAGAGTGGCCTGGGAGAACCGTGACTCTGATGTGGTGGTCCAGCCTGCCGCAGCAACCGCTGCATCACCTAGTGGCACACACCCAATTTCATGCAGTCAAGGCTCCACCACCTCAACCAAAGGGAGCTGTCTGTCCTTCCCATCAGCTGCTTTTCCTTATTCTCCTGCTCCTCGTCCTCCTACTCCTCGTCAGTCATTCTGTCAGCAATCGATCAACGAAGCGATTGCCAAGAGACAACCATAAGCAAGCACTCATCCAACGGCTCAGAAGCTGAACGTGCTCCTTTCCAAGTGGTGGAATCTGCACCTTTCAGAAAACTGATGGCTTATGCCGAGCCAAGGTAGAGAGTCCCAAGCCGTCATTTCTTTGCCAAAAAGACAGAACCAGCCCTGCACACATATGTAGAACAGAAGGTGGGCCAGTCTTTGAGACTGTCGGTGTCTGCCAAAGTGCACGGCAGTGCTGACGTGTGGAGCTGTAACTACGGTCAAGGACAATATATGTCCTTTATGGCCCACTGGGTAAATGTGGTTCCTTCCCAGCCACACTAGCAACTTGGCCAGGTATTCATCAATAGTTTAAATGCTGGCCTTCTCCCCGACAACTCATAATCGGACCCATAGTGACAGACAACAGCGCTGCATCGAGGAGGGCTGAGCTATACGCCCTGCATGGTGCATGTGTTCAATCTAGTTGCCAGTCTCACAGATCTCCTGCCACTCACTGTCGCCAGGACGTCGGTATGTCTCGGTACATCCGTGACATTATCACCGTGTGTGCCATAAGACCACCTGCCCACAAGTTTTTATTTTATTTTAAAAAAGCATAACAAATGCGATGGGGCAGTGTGTTTTTAAACAGGCTTTTTTAACACTTGAAACCGTGTGTTTACCCATAGCTATATATGGCAGTGTCACTCTGACATTATTTGCTATTGCTGTCATTATGTTTAAGAGTTTAAAATGGTGCAATCAACTATCCAGCAATTTTATGGGGTATTCCCATCTCAGTCTTTCATGGCCGAGATGGGAATATATAATAAATGGGAATATATAAGCTCTTTCTGGGACTGGCCAGAGTTACACAGACATCTGAACAGCAATTTTGTGCAGTTGTGGCTACTAGAAGTATGAACCTATATTTGTAATATGCTGCTTTTATATAGAAGCAATAAATAGAAAAAAGGGAGAGAGGGGGACAGCGCCTCCTGTGTGGGACCGTTTGGTAAAGGGAGTATAAAAATAATAAAATGTCCTTACCAGATGCGGTTGTGAGGAAGTCACAAACGCTTGTAGTGCTCTGCTGGTATTGCCCGACCAGCGTCCTGGGTTTTGCCTTGCTGCAGCCTCTTGTTCCTCCCACTGATAGAGCGGTAACGAGTAGATAAAAAAGTAAATAAAAAAGGAAAAAGATTTACAGGCGCTGCTTGGCCGGAGACAGAAGACTGGAGTAGTACTGGAATTACTGCTTTTATTATGTCAACGCGTTTCGGGGGTTTGCTTCCCCCTTCGTCAGGACAATGTGAAAAATGCAGCTTTACAGATTTTTTTAATTTAAAAAAAAAGAGGACAGCCTCTGCGGAGCTGGGTATTTTTTGGCCGCGTTACTGAACGCTCATGCACAATGGCTGTAGGCTCATGTGTCCTTTTGCGGAGGTGACAAACCTGGTCAGTCAAACCCAAGGCAACATCAGAAAAAGCGCATATGGGATGAGGTCGATGGAGCGTGCCCTGCGAAGAGTGCTGGATCAGGCCGTAGATGAGCATGAAGAGGAAGAGTTGTGGTCACCATCACCACCAGAAGCAGTCTTGTCGTTGTTGATTGCTGGACCAGATGCGGTTGTGAGGAAGTCACAACCGCTTGTAGTGCTCTGCTGGTATTGCCCGACCAGCGTCCGAGGTTTTGCCTTGCTGCAGCCTCTTGTTCCTCCCACTGGTAGAGCGGTAACGAGTAGATAAAAAAGTAAATAAAAAAGGAAAAAGATTTACAGGCGCTGCTTGGCTGGAGACAGAAGACTGGAGTAGTACTGGAATTACTGCTTTTATTATGTCAACGCGTTTCGGGGGTTTGCTTCCCCTTCGTCAGGACAATGTGAAAAATGCAGACATGATACAAAATTACATGCGATTTTAAAAGACATTTTGCGCGCTCTGTGCGTGCAAGGGGAGGGAGGGAGGAGCCACGCCTTTTCGGCGGGACTAACTATCTATTTTCGTTATCAATAGGCTGTGGGATCCCAGAGGAAGTGCGGGCGTGTGGTCCGGCCCTAATGGCGTAAGCTGGTGACGTATGGGATCTCCCTGGGCTTCCCTGAGGCGGCTCGTATTCTTATGTGTGGTGTTGGGGCTGTCGCGTTGTAATTAGCACGCCCACTGTTCTTATCCACACCCTCCTAAGCTTCAAGGTACCGCCGTTAATTCAAAGAGATAGATATCTAGTAATTATGTCGCTTGTGATTCGACACAATGAAATGTGCAGTGATTTAAAAATGGGAACTAATTATACTATTTAAAATTCGTCAGGTGAGGTGAGAATTAGATGAAGTACATATAGGAAACACATTAAGATTTCAAGGGAGCAATATACACGTATATACACAAATATGGGTATATTAGTAAAAATTAGTAAAAATGTTAATAATAATGAAGTAAGTGAACTATGTATAAAATGCATACACCTACATATATGTATATACACGCCCATACATATATATATACACATACACATATATACATATGTATAAGCGTACCCGCTGGACAATGTTGATTACAGGATTGTTTCACTCATTTCATTTAAACCGTACGGGGTCAAGGTGTCTAGTTGGTATATCCAGAAGACCTCACGTTTTTGCAACTTATCAAAGCGATTGAGGGGTTTTCTGGGATTTGTTCTATTGGGGTTACTTTTATGGTATGTTTACTTTTTCACGGGCAGTAGTACAGTGTCGAGATAAACCGTGTTTTAGGTACCCACGCTGTATGTTCGATCTATGCTGATTCATACGACAATGTAGGGCCTGTGTGGTGCGGCCCACGTACTGTAGGCCACATGCGCACTCAATTAGATATATGATATAGGTGGATTGGCATGTCAGGTATTGTTTTATTGGAAATGTCATCCCATTTCTATTTGACTTAAACATTGTTTGGTTATGTGTAATGATATGGCAGCATAGGCATCGTTTCGATCTGCATTTGTGGCTCCCAGTTATAGATGGAATAATCTGACTGTTTTGTTCTTTTATATGCTGTTTTGGTTTGCTGGGAGCTAGGATGCCCTTAATGGTGGGGGCCCGTCTGTAAGTGATTTTTGGATTTCGGGGTAGATGTTTAGATAGATGAGGGTCACCCAGTAGTATATGCCAGTGTTTGGCAAGAATTTCCCTAACATTTTTATTGGAGGTACTGTATTGTGTGACAAAATTTACTCGAAATTCATCTACTTGATTTTTATTGGATACCGTGAGGCATTCCTCCTGGGTGGTAGATATGGTTTTTCATTGCATTTTTTAAAAGTTGTGCTGGGTAATTTTTGTCAGAGAATCGTTTCTGTATAATGCGTACTTGTTGTAAAAATCTTTTTGTTTGTGCAGTTTCGCCTTATTCTTTTGTATTGGCTGTATGGGATATTTTGGAGCCATTTTTATGATGAAAACTTGAGTAATGTATGTAGCTATTCGTATCTACGGATTTGAAATAAGTTTTAGTGGATATGGTATTATTATTATTAGAAATTAAGATGTCTAGAAATTCTATTTCTATCTTACTGAACTTGGGGCTGAAAGTGATGCCCCATTCTGTAGTGTTTAGAGACTGGCTGAATGCTGTTGCAGTGGTCTCATCTCCATTCCATATGATGAACAAGTCATCTATGTATCGCTTGAAGTATACAATCTGATTTTTGTATGTTGGATGGTTGGTTATATAAGTTTCCTCGAACTCCCCATGAAAAGATTGGCAAAGGACGGCGCTACCCGAGTCCCCATGGCGGTCCCTTTACACTGGTGGTATATGTTCCCATTATAAACAAAATAGTTGTTTTCCAGGATGAAGCGTAAACTGTTTAATAGGAAATTTATTTGGGGGTTTGAGGTTGATATCGCGTTCCAAAGCTGATTTGACACACTCCAGACCCAGATCGTGTCTAATATTGGTGTAGAGGGATGTAACGTCCATAGTTAGGAAAGCATATGACTCTTGCCAGCTTATAGTTGTTAGTTCCCTAATGAGCTGGCTGGAGTCGTGGAGATAACTAGGAAGATTTTTAACATATTGTTGTAAGTGTATGTCCATGTACTGGGATAGGTTACTAGTTGCACACTTTGTGTTTGAGATAATCGGCCTACCAGGTGGATCTTCAAGGCACTTATGAATTTTTGGCAGGTGGTAAAAATATGGATTACATGGGGTTTTTGGTAGTAGAAAATTCTTTTCTTTTTTATTAATGTATCCACTAGTGAATGCTTCTTTTATTAGGTTAGTAAGGTTTTTACTTATGTTCGGGAAGGGGTTGTGTGAGATTTTTGTGTAGTAGGTAGTATCACAGAGAATTTTTTGGGCCTCTTTTTCATAATCACTATAATTTTGGATGACTATGGCTCCCCCTTTGTCGGCTGGACGGATAATTATGTCTTGGTTGTTTTTGAGGGTATTTAATGCCTTTTGTTCAGATTTAGTGAGGTTACCTTTGTGATTCCATACACTCTGCTCCTGGGTGATTGTTTTTAGATCTGAGGATATTAGGTCAAAGAAAGTGGGAATATGATGACCTTGGCTCTGTAATGGAAAAAAGTTAGACTTTGGACGTACTTCTATGTGTCTAAAATTCTCATCTGTCTTATTATCATCTTGTCTATAGGGGAAGTCTTGTTGGTGTTCTAGTTTAAAATGTCTCTTGATCGTTAGATTTCTCCTAAATTTTTGAATGTCGATAAAAAGTTCGAAGGGGTTAATTTTGTTATGTGGGCAAAAAGATAGTCCCTTCTGCAGTAGGTTATTTTCGTGTAGACTAAGTTGGTATGAAGACAGATTGAATATTTTTACAGTCTCGTTTTTATCTTTATTGTAAGCTGCATTTTTTACATTGTCCTGACGAAGGGGGAAGCAAACCCCCGAAACGCGTTGACATAATAAAAGCAGTAATTCCATTACTATTCCAGTCTTCTGTCTCCAGCCAAGCAGCGCCTGAATATCTTTTTCCTTTTTTACCACCTTTTTTATCTACCCGTTACCGCTTTACCAGTGTGAGGAACTAGAGGCTGCAGCAAGGCAAAACCCCGGACGCTGGTCGGGCAACTCCAGCAGAGCACTACAAGCGGTTGTGACTTCCTCACAACCGTATCTGGTAAGGACATTATTTTATTGTTATACTCCCTGCACTAAACGGTCCCACACAGGAGGCGCTGTCCCCCTCTCTCCCTTTTTTTCTATTTATCGCATGGTGTATCCGGAGTTTGGATCTCACATTCATCACCGGAGGGTATCGTTATACCCAAACATTTTTAAAGGAGAGGACTAGCTTGCCGCTGTGTGAAGTAACAACAAAACCAGATAACATCCATAAGAATCACCCCCAGAGACTGGTCTGGGCAAAAACCAGTAAAAAATCATTATAGTTGTTGTGACTACATCACAACAATATCCGCCGAGCATAAGTCCACCTGGAACTACTGCCGGATGTCAGCCTGAGAAAGATCCCAAAAAGACATCCAGAGCTGGGAAGGATAATCAGCGACGCACTTTATACGCGATACCAGAAAAAGCAGCATATTAAGACTCTAAACCCATTCAACGTACGATAACCGATCTAAATTACTTATAGATCAAAATGGATTACTTCCCCCACAGATTACAACAACGTGAAAATATGGTATCCCGCTATACAGCCAGGGACAATATCCTCGAAAATCGTGAAGGACACCTAACGAACAACATAGTGAAACACACTCTAGAAGAAACAGAGAACATGATGTATCTGTTTAAATCTCTAGAGAATAATATAAAAAATGAATTATTCCACTACCTGGACACAATGTTTTTAGATATTTATCTGAAGGAGAATCTTGCCCCAAGGGGCTTAAGACTACAGATACCCCCAACATTTCCTGATGACCCAATATTCTCATCTGAATGGAATGATTATCTCGACCAATGCGCTGCGGGCCTAATCAGAATGGCCATCAACAAAAGGAAATCTCTAACAAAGACCTACACTAAAGCAGTTGAAAAAGATATAGAATTGCTACAATATTTCCGCACACATCAGGACTTCATGAATATTAACCATAATCTCACCAATAGAGTATACCAAAATGAACAAGAAATCATAGCCAACAAATCGCAAAACTTCAGAGAGACAGGAACGATAGAGAAAAGGGCCCCTATCGTATTCCCAAAAAACGGACTAACACTCCTATTGAAGGTGAACTACTAGAACCTAGAAACACTAAATCACATTTAGCACCGAGTGGGAGTAGAACTAATAACACCAAACCATCAGAGAACATCCGTACATATGAAATAAGAAATAAGTCCCGGTACCCAGTCCACCAGCCCAATAACAGAAGAGCACCACCACAACAGAAAAATCCAATCCCAGATCAAAATCACCGCACTGCTGAAACACAATTAGGACAACTTAAACCTCGCCATACACTTACCACCAGTTCACCATCCACAACACATACCAGTCCCTGTCAAGATAAAACTAAAAACATTACAGTATCCACAGATTACCGGTCTATACAAACAGAGAGGATCCGAGGGATCTCCTCAAAGTCCCAAAAAGTGGATATTACCACGGATGAATTTATGGAGAAGTTTAGAACCCTTAGATCTAAATATGAGGAGTACAAAGCTAGACGGCAATCTATGTATACCAATATCGATACCCACACCCATTCTGACACTGAAATAAACTTGATAAACTTTTCTACCAATTTGAATACTAAACCCACCGAAAAGAAAAATACACCTGAAATAGAATGCAACTTCTCCTTGCATCTATCCCCAACACCAGAACTCCAGATGGAGCACCAGGAAAACATTTTTCTTGTGGACAATACAGGTTCAGGTACAGAAGGCATAGTTCCATTCCTAAGCCAAACCCGCAAACCGTCCCCACCAACCACGTCTCATAATAATTTTTTAGACATGGCCAGAGAAAAAGGTGCTATTCCAAAAACTATCAGCAGATAACAAAATACTTCAAACCCACACCAATAAAAAGAAAGTTAGATATAGAGGTAAAAGAGGAGGAGCAAAAAGAGGGAAAATAAACTAAACCCAAACACCCCCAAAAATACCTCCAAAAACATAAAAAAGCTTACAATAAAGATAAAAACGAGACTGTAAAAATATTCAATCTGTCTTCATACCAACTTAGTCTACACGAAAATAACCTACTGCAGAAGGGACTATCTTTTGCCCACATAACAAAATTAACCCCTTCGAACTTTTTATCGACATTCAAAAATTTAGGAGAAATCTAACGATCAAGAGACATTTTGAACTAGAACACCAACAATCATATGGGCAGGGTACCGTGAAGGATAAAGACCCCTATAGACAAGATGATAATAAGACAGATGAGAATTTTAGACACATAGAAGTACGTCCAAAGTCTAACTTTTTTCCATTACAGAGCCAAGGTCATCATATTCCCACTTTCTTTGACCTAATATCCTCAGATCTAAAAACAATCACCCAGGAGCAGAGTGTATGGAATCACAAAGGTAACCTCACTAAATCTGAACAAAAGGCATTAAATACCCTCAAAAACAACCAAGACATAATTATCCGTCCAGCCGACAAAGGGGGAGCCATAGTCATCCAAAATTATAGTGATTATGAAAAAGAGGCCCAAAAATTCTCTGTGATACTACCTACTACACAAAAATCTCACACAACCCCTTCCCGAACATAAGTAAAAACCTTACTAACCTAATAAAAGAAGCATTCACTAGTGGATACATTAATAAAAAGAAAAGAATTTTCTACTACCAAAAACCCCATGTAATCCATATTTTTACCACCTGCCAAAAATTCATAAGTGCCTTGAAGATCCACCTGGTAGGCCGATTATCTCAAACACAAAGTGTGCAACTAGTAACCTATCCCAGTACATGGACATACACTTACAACAATATGTTAAAAATCTTCCTAGTTATCTCCACGACTCCAGCCAGCTCATTAGGGAACTAACAACTATAAGCTGGCAAGAGTCATATGCTTTCCTAACTATGGACGTTACATCCCTCTACACCAATATTAGACACGATCTGGGTCTGGAGTGTGTCAAATCAGCTTTGGAACGCGATATCAACCTCAAACCCCCAAATAAATTTCCTATTAAACAGTTTACGCTTCATCCTGGAAAACAACTATTTTGTTTATAATGGGAACATATACCACCAGTGTAAAGGGACCGCCATGGGGACTCGGGTAGCGCCGTCCTTTGCCAATCTTTTCATGGGGAGTTCGAGGAAACTTATATAACCAACCATCCAACATACAAAAATCAGATTGTATACTTCAAGCGATACATAGATGACTTGTTCATCATATGGAATGGAGATGAGACCACTGCAACAGCATTCAGCCAGTCTCTAAACACTACAGAATGGGGCATCACTTTCAGCCCCAAGTTCAGTAAGATAGAAATAGAATTTCTAGACATCTTAATTTCTAATAATAATAATACCATATCCACTAAAACTTATTTCAAATCCGTAGATACGAATAGCTACATACATTACTCAAGTTTTCATCATAAAAATGGCTCCAAAATATCCCATACAGCCAATACAAAAGAATAAGGCGAAACTGCACAAACAAAAAGATTTTTACAACAAGTACGCATTATACAGAAACGATTCTCTGACAAAAATTACCCAGCACAACTTTTAAAAATGCAATGAAAAACCATATCTACCACCCAGGAGGAATGCCTCACGGTATCCAATAAAAATCAAGTAGATGAATTTCGAGTAAATTTTGTCACACAATACAGTACCTCCAATAAAAATGTTAGGGAAATTCTTGCCAAACACTGGCATATACTACTGGGTGACCCTCATCTATCTAAACATCTACCCCGAAATCCAAAAATCACTTACAGACGGGCCCCCACCATTAAGGGCATCCTAGCTCCCAGTAAACCAAAACAGCATATAAAAGAACAAAACAGTCAGATTATTCCATCTATAACTGGGAGCCACAAATGCAGATCGAAACGATGCCTATGCTGCCATATCATTACACATAACCAAACAATTTTTAAGTCAAATAGAAATGGGATGACATTTCCAATAAAACAATACCTGACATGCCAATCCACCTATATCATATATCTAATTGAGTGCGCATGTGGCCTACAGTACGTGGGCCGCACCACACAGGCCCTACATTGTCGTATGAATCAGCATAGATCGAACATACAGCGTGGGTACCTAAAACACGGTTTATCTCGACACTGTACTACTGCCCGTGAAAAAAGTAAACATACCATAAAAGTAACCCCAATAGAACAAATCCCAGAAAACCCCCTCAATCGCTTTGATAAGTTGCAAAAACGTGAGGTCTTCTGGATATACCAACTAGACACCTTGACCCCGTACGGTTTAAATGAAATGAGTGAAACAATCCTGTAATCAACATTGTCCAGCGGGTACGCTTATACATATGTATATATGTGTATATATATATGTATGGGCGTGTATATACATATATGTAGGTGTATGCATTTTATACATAGTTCACTTACTTCATTATTATTAACATTTTTACTAATTTTTACTAATATACCCATATTTGTGTATATACGTGTATATTGCTCCCCTTGAAATCTTAATGTGTTTCCTATATGTACTTCATCTAATTCTCACCTCACCTGACGAATTTTAAATAGTATAATTAGTTCCCATTTTTAAATCACTGCACATTTCATTGTGTCGAATCACAAGCGACATAATTACTAGATATCTATCTCTTTGAATTAACGGCGGTACCTTGAAGCTTAGGAGGGTGTGGATAAGAACAGTGGGCGTGCTAATTACAACGCGACAGCCCCAACACCACACATAAGAATACGAGCCGTCTCAGGGAAGCCCAGGGAGATCCCATACGTCACCAGCTTACGTCATTAGGGCCGGACCACACGCCCGCACTTCCTCTGGGATCCCACAGCCTATTGATAACGAAAATAGATAGTTAGTCCCGCCGAAAAGGCGTGGCTCCCCTCCCTCCTCCCCTTGCACGCACAGAGCGCGCCAAAATGTATTTTAAAATCGCATGTAATTTTGTATCATGTCTGCATTTTTCACATTGTCCTGACGAAGGGGGAAGCAAACCCCCGAAACGCGTTGACATAATAAAAGCAGTAATTCCAGTACTACTCCAGTCTTCTGTCTCCAGCCAAGCAGCGCCTGTAAATCTTTTTCCTTTTTTATTTACTTTTTTATCTACTCGTTACCGCTCTACCAGTGGGAGGAACAAGAGGCTGCAGCAAGGCAAAACCCCGGACGCTGGTCGGGCAATACCAGCAGAGCACTACAAGCGGTTGTGACTTCCTCACAACCGCATCTGGTCCAGCAATCAACAACGACAAGACTGCTTCTGGTGGTGATGGTGACCACAACTCTTCCTCTTCATGCTCATCTACGGCCTGATCCAGCACTCTTCGCAGGGCACGCTCCATCGACCTCATCCCATATGCGCTTTTTCTGATGTTGCCTTGGGTTTGACTGACCAGGTTTGTCACCTCCGCAAAAGGACACATGAGCCTACAGCCATTGTGCATGAGCGTTCAGTAACGCGGCCAAAAAATACCCAGCTCCGCAGAGGCTGTCCTCTTTTTTTAAAATTAAAAAAATCTGTAAAAGCTGCATTTTTCACATTGTCCTGACGAAGGGGGAAGCAAACCCCCGAAACGCGTTGACATAATAAAAGCAGTAATTCCAGTACTACTCCAGTCTTCTGTCTCCAGCCAAGCAGCGCCTGTAAATCTTTTTACTTTTTTATTTACTTTTTTATCTGCTTTTATATAGAAGAGTACAAACGTACTAGGCTAAAATATCCTCTTAAAAGAATTATACCACTGTACTTAAACATGCTTAGCTGACCAGTAGCTCCCAAGATGCCTAATTACTCACCAGTTCTACACAATTCATGTTCTTCTCAATAAGTAAGCCTCACCAGCTGTACTACTTATTGCACAGAACTCCCAAGGCTTACATACTGCCCAAAGTTTATGAAAATTGTCATATAACAGGTGCCGACATAATTCCATAAGGAAGTTAACCCTAACTGTAGATGGCATTTGCAAAATAATAAAAAAATGAAATGGTTTGCAGTTTGTATAAATTTTTTGAAATCGAATTTTGTTTCTAATTATATTGTAAAATACATTTAAATGATTTCTTTTGTTTTTGCCTCTGTACTCTTCTCACTTTTTCCACTCAGCTTGGATTCTCCTTTTTTTCAGCTCTTTCCTGGCATCTGTAAAAGCCAACATTTAATGAAATCAAATTTAGAACACTTCTTACTTTTAAGTTGAGATTGTTTTATTCTTTTACAATAATGTTTGTTAAGGTGCACCTTAAACAAGTGAATAGAGACACACACACATGCATACAGGATTTTTTCCTGTTCCCTTTTCTGCACGATTATAGGAGTAACCATCTTTCCCCAGCTACTGTTAACAGTGTTCAGCCCCATGGACCACAACAGCCATTGATTTCTATTAGAGTGTTCATGCTTTTATGAGGAGAAGGGGCAGAGGTGAGCGGTGACCAATAATTATCTGTGAATGGTGGATCCTGTATTATCTACATATATGTTATATTGTAATCCTACCTATGATGATAATGAGATGACTGCTAAGAAGACGTCTTTACAGAACAGTTCTTTCTTTGCAACTGTAAAAGCCAAAATTTTATGGAATTAGATCAAGAACATTGATAACTTTTCATTGAAGAATCTTTTTTTTTATAATAATGTTTATAATTGCTGTATTTTTAATATATTTATTGTACATAGTTCTAGGGGTGACCATGCTGCCTTATTTGCTGTTAATGGTGTTCAAAGAAAACGTATGCTTACAGCAGCCACAAATATCATAGGAACCTGACTTCTATAGGAGTACTGTGGATATGCTCTATTACCTATGCAGAGGTATTATTCAGGGAGGGGGAGAAGGTGAGTTGTGACTATCGGCTGTTGTGAGTGGTGGATCCTGTGTTATGTTACCTTCACACATTAAGTGGAGATAAAACTTTGATATTTTATTGAAATAATATTTTATTGTAATGCTGCCTGTGATGATAATGAGATGACTGCTGAGAAGTGATCTCTACAGAATAGGAAGTTTCAGCCTATTATGAGGCTCATTAGACAGTGGGAAAACAACAGTTAATATATTTAATATAGATAGTGATGGGAAATGAAAAACTAAAATAAATAAATAAAAAATCTTTTAAAAAAAGGTTATATTTGGATGATACATCTATTTTGACATCAGATAAAGGTCAGATGAGAATGTTCATTTTGTATATTAAATGAGACTGTATGTCGTCACTAAGGGAAAATGGAAATGGACGATTGTGGGGTTTAAGGAGAAAGAGACCAGTTATATGCATCATACGCTATGTGTCAAAGTCTGTGGGCAAGAATTGTCATCTCATTGGGGAGATAACTTGAGAAATTGGCCATGCTTATCCCTCATAAACACAGCAGAGTATGGTCTCCACTATGTGCCATACTAGATCTGATCAGAAGTTGAGTATTACATAATATAACGGTTACACTACGGCAAAAAAATTTGGCTCACAGTGAAGGGCATCCGGATAGATCTTTGTTTAATAGACAGAATGGAAACAGCAGTCCTCTTCTATTCTCCTATGTAGAGTAACTTATGCACAGCCACATTACGGCTCTATACAAGTTACTATTGGAATTGAGATAATATCCTCTATAATATGAGGCTACATGTTCCATGTACTCCATGTTCCACTGTACAGGCTCCGTATACACAGCTCTGGCATCTTCTTGAGGTCTTAGGCCTCTTTCACACGGGCGTCACATTTGACGCCCGGATAAGAGGCGGGTGCGTTGCGGGAAAATGCGCGTTTTAATGCATTTTGCACGCGCGTGGGAAAAATCGGTATGTTTGGTACCCAGACCCGAACCCGGACTTCATCACTGAAGTTCGGGTTTGGGTTGAGTATTCTGTAGATTTTATTATTTTCCCTTGTAACTTGGTTATAAGGGAAAATAATAGCATTCTCAATACAGAATGCTTCGTAAAATGTGGATTAAGGGGTTAAAAATAAAAAAATTAACTCACCTTATCCACTTGATCGCGTAGTTGCGATCTCTTCTGTCTTCTTCAAGCATTAGCTGCTGGCTAAAGGACCTGTGATGACGTCACCGAGCTCATCACATGGTCCATCACCATGGTGATGGACCATGTGATTGGACCATGTGATGAGACATCACCACAGGTCCTTTAGATGGCAGCTAATTCTTGAAGAAGACAGAAGAGATCGCAACTACGTGATCAAGTTTATAAGGTGTTAATTTTTTTATTTTTAACCCCTTAATCCACATTTTACGAAGCATTCTGTATTGAGAATTATATTATCTTCCCTTATAATCATGTTATAAGGGAAAATAATAAAGATCGGGTCTCTTCTCTTAGCAACCTTGCGGGAAAATCGCACTGCATCCGCACTTGCATGCGGATGCTTGCGATTTTCCCGCAGCCCCATTCACTTCTATGGGGCCTGCGTTGCGTGAAAAACGCACAAAATAGAGCATGCTGCGATTTTCACGCAACGCCGAAGTAATGCGTGAAGATCACCGCTCGTGTGCATAGCCCCATAGAAGTGAATGGGTCCGGATTCAGTGCGGGTGCAATGCGTTCACCTCACGCATTACACCCGCGCGGAAATCACGCCCGTGTGAAAGGGTCCTTAGGGTATGCTCACAAGTAGTGGAGCAGTGCAGATTTTAAATCGGCAGCATTACGGTATACAGTATGGTATGTTGTGAATTTTCACCTTTTACAACACATAGGGTGAAATCTGCAGAAAATTCAGAAATAAAGCTGCATATAACCCATGCACATTTTACTAAGGGTCCCGCGTAATTGTTTTTCATTTAATTGACAACCCATGTGGACATACCGTAAAGCTTATATTTAAAGATGAGCGAATCGAAGCTGACGAGGTGGAATTTGTTTAGAATTTCAGGAAAAATTCGATTTGCAATGAATGAGAATTTCCTTGCGCTTCGTAGTAACGAATCACAATTTTCCTAAAATAGCGGCTACACGTGTGAGGACTGAGGACATGTGGCAAAGAACTCTGGGAAGGCCGGATCACCCAGATTGACATGCCTGCAATCAGCAGCCAGCCAGCCCTGTGATGTCACAGCGCTATAAATACGGTGGCCATCTTAGTCAGACATTTTTCAGCATTCAGAGTGCAGGGACAGACGTGTGAAAGCGCTAGGGACAGCAAGTGGAAAAACGATTGTGGGAAAAAAAAAAGACAGAAAAAAGATTTATAAGTGCAGGGAAAAGATAGGGAGGAATCATTTCACAGCATCTTAGTGCAGGGAGAGACGTCAGAAGGCGTTAGGGACATTAATAGGAAAGTGATTTACAAGTGTAGGGAAATATTATTTGGGGATCCAAATAGTCATTAGAGAGCTCTGTCATTCCAGATTTTTGTTATTGGGCTGCAAGTGTTATGTTGAAAAGCCTTTAGTGGCTTATTTCTTAGTATCTTATTCTGTACTAGTGATGAGCGGCAGGGGCAATATTCGAAATTGCGATATTTTGTGAATATGTGGTATAATATTTGTGGATATTCGTATTCGAGATTATTCTCTTGTATGTGAAAAAATCGGCAATGTAATATGTGCATTAATCGAGTAAGAGCAAGTTATAGGCAACTTTTCTATTGGGTTAGCTTGTTAGAAGTCTTAAATATGTAGAATATAGTGTGATATATATTCGTAAAAACAAATATTAGTTTTTTTTTCATCTGAACTCATTATTAAATATAATGGGTTCAGATGAAAAAATAAAAGACTAATATTCATTTTTAGGAATATTTATTACACTTAGTGATAAGCGAGCATGCTAGTCCAAGTACCGGTTTGGCTCGAACATCGCTATGTTTGGCACATGGTGGTATTCGGCCGAGTACCTCATGTGCTCGAGCGGAATGTTCGAGTCTCCGCCCCGCATGTTTTGCAGGTTTTAAGCAGCCAATAAAGGTGCAGGTAAGTACTGCCCGCACTGTAATGCCAGTAGCCATGTTAGCTGCTGGCATTACAGTGATTGGCTGGCCGGAACGCGTCATCGGAGGTTATATAGCACCCAATGACGCATGTTCGGCTCAGATGTAGTTAGGGAGAGCATCGACTAGGAAGGGAAAGACAGAGCAGATGGTGAATTTCTGCAATTTTAGTTAAAGAAAGCTTTTTAAAGGCCCAAAAGTCATTTTAAGGACTAGTGTGTGTGTGTGTTCTAGATCAACAATATATTTAACAGCAGTGTCAGGGACATCCATGCTAAGGAAGGGACGGATGCAAGGAGAGAAATTTGCTGTATTTAATATTAAAAGCTTTCCAAAGAACTCAAAATCCTTTTAAGGGCTACTGTGTGTGTTTCACAGCAGCAAGATATTTTTATTTTATAACTATTAGTGACATATACTGTACATCATCTGCAGATTGACTCTTTAATAATCTGGGTCACATCTAGTGTCCATAATCTGTGTTGTTCTCTGTAACCAATACTGTCCTGCCTTAGAAAACACTGTCAGTATTACAAATTCCAATAATCTGGTCCTCATATAGTGTCTGTAATCTGTGGTGTTCTATAACCAATACTTAACTTAATCTGAAAACACTGTGTATATTACAACTTCCATTAATCTGGGTTTAGTAAAGTGTCCACAATCTGTGGGTTTTTGTATCCCATACTGAACTGAATCTCAAAAAAGTGTGTATATTGCAATTTCCATTAATCTGGGCCTACTAAAGTGTCCACAATTTGTGGGTTTTTGTATCCAATACTGAACAGCATCTAAAAACTCTGTCTATATTCCAACTTTCATTAATCTGGGCCTAGTGTAGTGTCCAAAATATGTGGTGTTCTGTAACCAATACTGTCCTGCATCAGAAAACTATGTCTTTAGCGGACAGTAAAACAATCGGCGCCACATCTACAGACAAAACCATTAATATGAAGAATGAGAAGGGACGGGGAAGTGGGCGTGATGATGATGGAGCAAGCAGAGGCCGTGGCGCTGGGCGCAATGAAACTGTGCCTGCTGCCAGTTCACCAGAAAAAATATACCTTGCCAGCTTGATGATGATGAAACACAGTTGCCAATCACTGAGGTAGTGGTTAGGTCAAGTAAAGTGGATGAGCAGAGTGAGGAAGTGATAGAGGAGGTGGTGGACGATGAGGTCACTGACCCAACTTGGGAAGGTGAAAAGCTGAGAGAGGACAGCAGTACAGAGGGGGAGGGATCCACAGCACTGCAACAGTCTGGAAGAGGAAGTGGGGTTGCAAAAGGGAGGCTTCGACCCACACCAAACAGGCACACAACCGTTACACCGAGCAGCCCCATGCGTAAATCTACCTTGCCAAGGGGTAAGTGTTCCGCAGTATGGCGCTTTTTTGAGGAAAGTACAGACGACAAGAGTGGTAGTTTGCAACCTGTGCCGTACCAAAATGAGTCGGGCGTGAACACTAGCAACTTTACCACCGCCAGCATGATCCGCCACATGGCATCCAAGCACCCAAATAAGTGGGCCGAACGCCTGGGTCCACAATCTGGGTCTGCAGGTCACACCACTGCCTCCTCTTCCCCTGTGTTACATACTGTTGGCCAATCACCAGTCGAAGGCGCAGGCCCGGATGACCCTTAACCTGCACCTGGACCTTCGCATGAAACAACAGCAACGACATCCATTTCCCTGTCCCAGCACAGCATCCAAATGTCGATAACACAGGCATTTGAACGCAAGCACAAATACCCACCCACCCAAAGGTCACTTTCAAAATTACTGGCCCTTGAAATGTTGCAATTTATGCTTGTGGACACTGAGGCCTTCTGCAGCCTGATCATGGCAGCAGTCCCTCGGAACGTAGTCCGCCACTATATTTTCACGGTGTGCCGTGCCTGCCTTACACCAGCATGTGTCCCAGAACACCACCTGTGCCCTGACCAATGCACTTACTGGAAAAGTCCACCTCACCACGGACACATGGACAAGTGCTGGTGGCGAGGGACGCTACATTTCCCTGATCGCACACTGGGTGAATGTTGTGGAAGCGGGGAGTGAGTCGTACCCTGGGATGGCACAGGTGCTACCCACGCCCAGGATTGCGGGCCATACGTCCATCAGGGTCTCCACAAGCAGCTAAGTTACTGGCTCTATCCCCCACTTCTCCTCCTCCGCCACCTCCTCCTTCACTTCCACCTCCAACAGCAGTTAGCCATCAGTCGCTAGCTGGAAGTAGTGTAGGACTGCTGTGGGTAAGCGTCAACAGGCCTTGCTGAAGCTGATCATCTGCTTAGGGGACAAACCGCACACTGCCGCAGAGCTGTGGCAGGGTATAAGGGACCATACCAAGCTGTGGTTCTCGTCACTCAACCTACAACCAGACATGGTTGTGTCTGAAAATGGCCATAGCTTGGTGGCAGCTTTGGAGCTTGGCAACCTGACACACATCCCAAGCCTAGCCCACTTCTTAAACTTAGTGGTTCAGCGGTTTATCAAAACTTACCCAAATTTGCAAGAGCTACTAGTGAAGGCGCTCCGCGTGTATGCCCATTTCCGCAAGTCGTCCTCAACTTCAGCTGGTGTGTCAACATTGAAGCAGCGCTTGCGGCTTCCAGCTCACTGACTGTTGTGAGATGTGAGCATGCGCTGGAAGTCTACGTTCTACATGTTGGCCAGGCTTTGTGAGCAGCAGAGTGCAGTTGTGGAATTCCAGCTGCAACATGGTCGTCGCCTTTCCAGTCAACTGCCACTAATCACAAGCAAGGAGTGGGCATTAATTTTGGACCTCCTGTGAGGTTTTAAAAAACTTTCATGAATCTACACAGATGGTTAGTGGCGATAAAGCTATTATAAGCGTAACCATCCCACTGCTGTGTCTACTCAAACGATCACTGCTCACACAAAAGGAGGATGCTTTGAATGTGGCAGAGGAGGAAATGGGGGACAACATTACACAGGTGATAGCCAGACCACCCACAGTTCATCTTCTCAGTATGAATTGGGCCATAAAAGGAGGAGGAGAAGGAAGAGCTGGAGACAGTTGCCTCTGCTACAGAGGGTAGTACCCATGGAACTTTAATTCCATCTGTTCAGCGTGGATGGACAGAAGAGGAGGAGGAGTCAGCATGGATGGACAGAAGAGGAGGAGGAGGATGAGGGGATCTAGAGTCATCCTGATGTTGATATCGACATCTCTCCTGTTGGTACTCTGGCACACATGGCTGACTTCATGTTAGGCTGCCTTTCCCGTGATCCTCAAATTATACGCATTTTAGATAACACAGATTACTGGTAGTGTTGAGCGCGAATATTCGAATAGCGAATTTTTTTAGCGAATATCGGCACTTCGCTAAATCGCGAATATTTCGAATATAGCGCTATAAATTTGCTATTTCGAATATTCGTTTTTTTTTTGTTTTTTTTTGTTATATTTTTTTCTTTCCCACTTCCCAAAAGTAGTTCTTGCCTGTCTTCAGGATTCCTGGCTTCCTGGCTGCTCTAGTCAGTGCCCGTTGCCGCTTCTGCCGACTTCCGTGCTCATGGAGCGTCCCCATCACCATGGGAACGTCTCCATATACTAAAATGTACTGTCGGATTTGAGGAATTACGTTGAAATCGCAATGCGATTAATTCAAGTTATATTAATCGCATTGCGATTACAACTTAGCACTGCTATCTTACATAGGCTAGAATTAACGAATATGGAATATAGCACTAGCAGTGCTAAGTTGAAATCGCAATGCGATTACTTCAAGTTAAATTAATCGCATTGCGATTTCAACTTAGCACTGCTGCTATATTCCATATTTGTTAACTTCGTTAATTCTAGCAAGCTGACCCATTATAAACCCAGCTCTAAGTTTAAATCGCAATGCGATTAATATAACTTGAATTAATCGCATTGCGATTTCTACTTAGACCTGGTTTACTATGGTTGGCTTGATAGAATTAGCGAATATGACGAATGTATTCGTCATATTCCTCAAAACGAAGATAACAAAGTATTCTACATCTTCGTTTTAGCAACCTATTCGTCAACTTCGCTAATTCTAGCAATTAAATAGGAAGGTTGACTATTGAGACAGCTGTGTTAACTTCGCTATGCGATTTTTATTTTTTTTATAGAATAATTATATTACTTGATAATTATTATAATTATTCTATTTATTAAAAAAAAAAAATTATATAATCGCATAGCAAATTAAACACAGTTGTCTCTATAGTCAACCTTCCAATTTGATTGCTAGAATTAGCAAAGTTGACGAATAGGTTGCTAAAACGAAGATGTAGAATACTTCGTTATCTTCGTTTTGAGAAATATGACGAATACATTCGTCATATTCGATTGTCATCTTCGCTATAATTCTAGATATGAAACCAATAGGAAAGTAGCCTAAGTTAAAATCGCAATACGCGATTATTTAAATCGCATATTAATCGCGATAACTAGAATGACGAATATTCGATTTTGACGAATATGAAACGAATATTCTTTCGAATATTCGCGAATTTCGTCGAAATCGAATATGGCACCTGCCGCTCATCACTAATTACTGGGTGTTTAACCCTCTCGACCCCCCACTACCAAGAGAATTTCTCATCTCTCATTCCTGTGGTGGAGAGGACGAGTAAAACGGTGCAATGCCAGAAGATACTTGTTGAGAGATTGCTCCAAAATTTTCCATCTGACAATGCGGCCGCCACGAAGGGAAACAAGGGGAACACACAGCAGTTCCAACAGAGGTGTGGCAACACTCTCCAAGGCATGGGACACTTTCATGACACCCCGCCAGCAACCTCACCCTGATGCACAGCCTAGTGCCTCAAGGAAAGAAAAGTTTTGGAGGATGGTGAAGGAATACATCGCAGACCGTGTCAGCGTCCTAAATGATCCCTCAGTGCCTTACAACTACTGGGTGTCCAAGCTAGACGCGTGGCACGAACTTGCTCTCTACGCCTTGGAGGTGCTGGCCTGCCCTGCCGCCAGAGTTTTGTCTGAGGATGTATTTAGTGCTGCTGGGGGCATTATAACTGATAAGCGTATCGGCTTGTCCACTGACCATGCTAACAGGTTGACTCAGATAAAAATGAACAAAGCCTGGATTACCCCTGACTTCTCAACTCTACCAGAGGAGAGCTGAAATGATGATGAACATAAAGGCAATTTTAATGTATTGTTTATAATGTACTCAGTCTACTGTAGTGTATTCCCATGCACCTTTTCCACCACAAAAAAGTATATGGTTGAATCTTGTTTTCTCCTCCTCATCATCCTCCTCCTCCTCATACAGATTTTATATATTCCCTCCACTACAATTTTTAAAGAGGGTCAGCTCTCCAGAAGGCCCTCACCTAGAACGTTTTAGAGGGTCAGTTAAGCAGCAGAACCTCAACCATAATGTCTTATACGGTCAGCTCACCAGCAGGCCCTGAACCATAATGTTTTATAGGGTCAGCTAACCAGCAGGCCCTCAACCATAATGTTTTACAGGGTCAGCTCACCATCAGGCCCTCAACCATAATGTTTTACAGAGTCAGCTCACCAGCAGGCCCTCACTCCTAATGTTTTAGAGGGTCAGCTCACCAGCAGCCGCTCGCCCCTAATGTTTTAGAAGGTCAGCTCACCAGCAGCCCCTCGCCCCTAATGTTTTAGAGGGTAACCAGCAGGCCCAGGCAACTTTCCTATTGGGTTGGCTGGCTAGAAGGTGCGAATATGTAGAATATAGTGATATATTCATAAAATGAATATTCTTTTTTTTTTTTTTTCATCCGAACCCATTACATTTACTTATGGGTTCAGATGGAAAAAAAAAAAAAAGAATATTCGTTTTTACGAATATATCACTATATTCTACATATTCGCGATTTCTAGCAAGCCAACCCAATAGGAAAGTTGCCTATAACCTGCCCTTACTTGATTAACGCGCATATTACATTGCTGATTTTTCGCATAAGATTAAATAAATTAAATAATGAAGATAGAATATTCTAATTCACTACAGACTACGATATTGCAGCCTTCTCACATTGGCCCACAAGCAAGAAGCAGGTAAGTAATGGGTTCAAATGAAAAAACTAAACGAATATTCGTTTTAATGAATATACAGTATATCACAATATTCGCAAATTCTCAAAGTGCCGATATTTGTGATAAAAATTCACAATTCGAATATTCGCACTCAACACTGTACTACAAGAAAAATATAATATCAGTTCACTTCTGCAGTTATTTTTGTTGAAAGCGTATAGTGGCCTATTTCAGTCCAAGAAGAAATATATATTCTCAGGTCACTTATGCAGTTATTTCTGTTGAAAGCATATAGGGGCGTATTTCAGTAAAAAAAAGAAAAATATATATGCACTTTACTGTTGCAGTTATTTCTTTTGAAAGCGTATAGAGGCGTATTTCAGTACTACAAGAAAAATATATACGCACTGCATTTTTGCAGTTATTTCTGTTGAAAGCGTATAGGGGCGTATTTCAGTAAAAAAATAAAAATATATACGCACTGCACTGTTGCAGTTATTTCTGATAAAAGCGTATAGAGGCGTATTTCAGAACTACAAAAAAAATATACACATACTTCACTCTTCAATTGTTTTCTGGTTAAAGCGTATAGTGGCCTATTTCAGTCCAACAAGACATATATATTCTCTGGTCACCTCTGTAGTTATTTCTGGTGAAAACTTATAGGGACGTATTACTGTACATTAAAAAAATATATATATATACACACTGCACTGTTGCTGTTATTTCTGGTGAAAGCATATAGGGCCGTATTTCAGTACTTTAATAAATATATATACGCACTTCAATCTTTCATTTTTTTTCTGGTCAAAAAGTATAGTGACCAATTTCAGTGCAACAAGAAATATTTATTCTTAGTGCAATGTTGCAGTGATTTCTGGTGAAAGCGTATAGGGGCGTATTTCAGTACTTCAAGAAACATATATACGCACTTCACTCTTTCATTTTTTTTTTCTTGGTCAATGCGTATAGTAGCATAATTCAGTCCAACAAGAAATATATATTCTCAGCTCACTGCTGCAGTGATTGTTGTTGAAACCGTATAGGGGCGTATCTTAGTACTTCAAGAAATATATATTTACGCATTTCACTCTCATTTTTTTCAGGTCAAAGCGTATAGGGTCGTATCTTAGTACAACAAGAAAAATATATTCTCAGTGCATTTACGCAGTTAATTGTGGTAAAAGCGTTTAGTGGCCTATTTAAGTACAAAAAGAAAAATATATGTCCACGAAATTTGGATGGCATGGGGATTGATGCCTAGGCAGGTAGGGTGAACCAAAGTGGGGTACATGGCAGTGAAGATTTGGATCATTTTGGGTCATCATCAATCATTGCTAGTTGTTAGACCATTTGGCCTAGTTTCAGCGGTGAGAAAGTCAATGACTTGGACATCTTTCTTCAGCCAAAACTCAATGCTATCTGTGCTGAAATCAAGGTATTCACAACTGAGTTTAGAGTGTTTTTTGTTTCTCTATAGTTTCTTTTTTGTGCTGAAGTACCCTGCTGGCGATCATACAATCAAATTTGGTGAAATTGGAGTGTGATCTCAAAGAATTTAATGTAATGGAGCAGTCGTTAACGCCTTCTTTCGATTTTGTACAGGTTCTCTTATATTGCAAAGCCTCTTCATCAGCCCTGCGGCACACAACAATAAATAATCATCCTCTTCTCCAGAGAAAACAATATCATCCTTAAAAGAACTTTCCGAATGTAACCTCAGTCCTCCAGGAATTCATTTCTCTTCACAGTAGACTTTTAAAAACAAATAATCCATAGGATGTTGTATTTCTTCTTTCAGTAATTTTTCGAGTTCATAAAATATGTCTAGCAATGATTCATCATCAACCCCCAGACCTTTCTGCCTCATTACAGGGGAGCTGATGTTTCATCATATCCCGTTTTTGTCGCAGTTCTTTCCTAAGTCAGCCTTTTTCTCTGCTGCGGTTGCTGGAAAGAGTATTCCTTCTGGATATGTCCATAGAGACGGAGTATCACGTTGATCCTGGGTCCCATTTAGTACAATAGCCTGCAGGAGTATGTCAGGTTTATTGCAAGCCCTAACCCAGACTTAGTTCAGGATTAGACATTAATATAGGCAAAAAAAAATATAAAAATATACAAAACAATAGGCACTCATAGAGTTAATATGTATGGGTAAGGTAAAGCTGTGTAAAAAGCAAAGGTATAAGGAGGCTCACCTTGTTAAGTTATGTAAGACTAGGCACAACACTAATAAATGCAACAAAAAAAAGGAGGATATGGATCTCACATAAGTGAAAAGGCAAAAAACATCCAATATTTATTCAGTCATCTTTAAAATCAGCCACATTTACTGTAGATGGATACAGACAGGACAGTGTTCATTGATCAGACGCATTTGAGGTGCTTTCTCTTTGCACCCTTAGGGTCCTTTCACACTTGCGTTCTGAGGATCCGGCAGGCACTTCCGTCCCGCCGGATCCGTCAGAACGCAAATCGCCTGAAGCATTAGAAGACTGATCAGGATCCTGATCAGTCTTCGAAATGCTTTCAGGTTACTATGGCAGCCAGGACGCTATTAAAGTCCTGGTTGCCATAGTAGGGAGCGGGGAGCGGTATACTTACAGTCCGTGCGGCTCCTGGGCGCTCCAGAATGATGTCAGAGCGCCCCATGCCCATGGATCACGTGATCCATGCGATCACGTGATCCATGCGTGTAGGGCGCCCTGGCGTCACTCTGGAGCGCCCGGGAGCCGCACGGATGGTAAGTATACTGCTCCCCTGCTCCCACTACATTTTACCATGGCAACCAGGACTTTAGCGTCCTGGCTGCCATGGTAACAGTGAGAAAAAGCTAAGCGTCGGATCCGGCGATGCGCCGAAGCGGCGTTTAGCTTAAGGTCGGATCCGGATTAATGCCTTTCAATGGGCATTAATTCCGGATCCGGCCTTGCGGCAAGTGTTCCGGATTTTTGGACGGAACAAAAAGCGCAGCATGCTGCGGTATTTGCTGTGTCCAAAAAACGTTCCGGTCCTGAACTGAAGACATCCTGATGCATCCTGAACGGATTTCTCTCCATTTAGAATGCATGGGGATGATCCTGATCAGGATTTTTCCGGCATAGAGACCCGACGACGGATCTCTATGCCGGAAAACAAAAACACCAGTGTGAAAGGACCCTTAGTCATAGAATAGTGATATGGATGGCACATCCACATACTACTGTATGCATTGATCTATTGCTTCTCAGCAAAATTCACTTTGCTTCTTAGCATAATTAATTGCATGCAACACCATAATCCACAACTGTATATCAAGGTTTCCTCTTTCGAGTGGGAATAGATCAATGTAAAGCATGTGGATGTGTGATCTATATTCTCTTTTTTTGGTAATTTACAATGATAATAAGCACTTAGATGGTAGTTTCTGCTAATGCCATCAGACTCTGATATGGTGCAAACTTGGGTTTAGAAAAGACTGGAGAGACTCATAAACACTCATAGGGAGAGTCAGCTACAGACTTGCACCATATAATAAGTGCACACAAAACAGCATCTGCACATATACACAGTATATATATATATATATATATATATATCCTGAGATCCTGGACCCCCACCAATCAGCTGTTTAAGAAGGCACCAGCACTAACAGTAACGCCAGAGCCTTCGCTCAGCTCACCAAGCACTACACCATGCAGCACCATACAGTTTTGTTTTTTGTTTTTTGTGTTAATTACTTTACACAGTTTAGTATTGCCAGCAAAAATTTATACTATACTGCACAGCCCCTCTACCAGATCATTGAAAAATATTAAAGGGAAAATGGCCCAATACCGACCCCTGTAGTACCTCAACTAGTGACAGTAATCCAATCTGAGTGTGTACCGTTAATAACTAGTGTTGAGCGACACTGCAGCCAATAAGCATACAGGTAAGTGCTGCCACTCACTGTAATGCCGTAGCCATGTTGGTTATTGGCATTACAGTGATTGGCTGGCCTGAACGCGCCATCGGGTGAAATAAAGCACCCGATGACAAGTGGTTCAGCTCAGTCTTAGGGCTCATGCCCGCCATGGTCGTATTGCGGCACACATACAGCGGGTCTGCAATACACGGGCACCGGCATCACGGATCACGGACCCATTCACTTGAATGGGTCCGTGATCCGGGAGATGCATTGCGGAAGGACGGAGCGGAACCCCACAAAAGCACTACAGAGTGCTTCCGTGGTGTTTCTGGCCGTGCCTCCGCACCGCAAAAAATTAGTGCAAAAAAGTCAAGTTGAATGGGCCTGGATCCGTCTGCGGCAGCCGCACGAATGTTGCCCGTGCATTGGGGACCGCAATTGCGCACATGTGAGTATACTAAATATATCTTTGACATCCAGTGTGATTTTTCCGTAGACGCTGCGGACAGCGACATTATCCGCTCTACATCTCCTGTTTAACGTGTGCGCATACTAAAAATATTTGTGACATCCAGTGTACTTTTTCCGTAGACGCTGCAGACAGCGACGTTATCTGTGCTACATCTCCTGTTTAATGTGTGTGCTTACTTAAAATATCTGTGACATTGACTGTACTTTTTTCTCAGCGGCTGTTGACAGCAGCACCATAACCTGTGCTACCTCTCTTGTATAACGTTTCTGCATACCAAATATCAGTGACATTGACAGTAATTTTTTCTTAGCCGCTGTTGACAGCAGCGCCATAACTGGTGGTACCTCTCCTGTATAACGTTTCCGCATCCCAAATATCTGTGACATTGACTGTAATTTATTTGAGCATACACTTAAAAAAACTGCGCTACTGTACGTGTGACATACTTACAAGCATATATACCATTTAATATGATGAAGAAGAGCAGTAATGGACGTGGAAGTGGCCGTGCTGCTGATAGAGCACGCAGAGGCCGTGGCTCTGGGCGCAGTGATACTGTGCCTGCTGGCAGAGCACAAGAAATACACTCATGCACGATACCTAGCTTCATGTCCCAGTTTGCAGGGCGGCACAGGACACCACTTTCGAAGTCAGACCTGGGCGAGCAGGTGGTCGGTTGGATTGCAGCAGATAATGCTTCCAAATGGTTAAGCACCACCCTGTCTTCCACAAAGTCTATTCTCAGTAGCTAAGAGTCTGGTCAACAGAATCCTCACCCTGATCCTCCTTCCTCCCACCATGGAGAGTCTTTGCAAACAAGTCAGCCCACACTCGGATATTCCGCAGAGCTCTTTTCATTGTCATTCCTTAATTTGGGCCTTTTGCCAAGCCCACTTGAAGCGGGACATGACGAGATCTTGTGTCCTGATTCCTGAACTCTTGAGCATCCAAAGTTAGAAGAAGATGGCAGTGGGGAACGGCAATTAGTGTTTCATGTGGTGGATGATGATGATGAGACACAGTTGCCAATAAGTCAACGGCAATTAGTGTCTCAAGAGGTTGATGATGAGGATGAGACACAGTTGTCAATAAGTGAGGTTGTTGTTAGGTCAACAAGTCAGGAGGATGACCAGAGTGAGGAAGTGGAAGAGGAGGTGGTGGAATAAGAACTCATGAAAGTGCGGCCGATAAAAGAATTGTCATTTGCAAACTGTGCCGTACCAAAATGAGCAGGGGCGTGAACACTAGCAACCTCACCACCACCAGCATGATCCGCCACATGGCATCAAAGCACCCTAATAGGTCAGCCGAACGCCTGGGTCCACAATCAGTGGGTCACACCACTGCCTCCTCTTCCCCTGTGTTACGTGCTGGCCAATCCCCTGTCCAAGACACAGGCCCAGATGCCTCCCACTCTGCACCTGGACTTTCGCAAGCACCATAAGCTAGCACATCCACTTCTGTGTCCCATCGCACAGTACCGATTTCCATACCCCAGGACTTTGAACAAAAGCGCAAATACCCAGCCACCCACCCACAGGCCATAGCACTAAATGGGCACCTTTCCTAATTGCTGGCCCTGGAAGTGTTGCCATTTAGGCTTGTGGACACTGAGGCTTTCCGCAGCCCAATGGTGGTGGCAGTCCCTCGTTACTCAGTCCCCAGCCGCCACTATTTTGTCCGGTGTACCGTCCCTGCCTTATACCAGCATGTGTCCCGTAACATCACCCGTGGCCTGACCAACGCAGTTATTGGGAAGGTCCAATTAACGACTGACAAATGGACAAGTGCTTGTAGCCAGGGACGCTACATTTCCCTTACTGCACACTGGGTAAACGTTGTGGAGGCTGTGAGTGATTCGTACCGATGCCAAGGATTGCGGGCCCTACTTCCATCAGGATTTCCGCCACCACCTACATTAGTGGCTTCAACCCCCCCCCCCCCTCCCCCTTTCTCCTCCCCCTCCACTTTCACCTCTAAATACTAATCTTGCAGCACTAATCAGCCATCAGTCAGTAAGCAGTGCAGCACTGTAGTGGGGAAGCAGCAACAGGTCATGCTGAAACTTATTTGCTTAGGTGACAAATAGCACACCGCCACGGAGGTGTGGCATTGTATAAGGGACAAGACTGAGTAGTGGCTCTCGACACTCAACCTACAACCTGGCATGGTTGTGTCTGATAATGGCCTTAACTTGATGGCAGCTTTGGAGCTCGGCAATCTCACACACATACCATGCCTAGCCCACATGTTACTCTTAGTGGTTCAGCAGTTTCTCAAAACCTAACCCAATTTGCCTGAGCTACTGGTGAAGGTGTGCCGCTTGTGTGCCCATTTCCGAAAGTCATCTACAGCTGCCGCCGGTCTGGCAACGCTACAGCAGCTCTTGCAATTGCCAGCTCACAAACTGTTGTGCGACGTGAGCACGCACTAAAACTCCACATTCAACATGTTGGCCAGGCTTTGTGAGCAGCAGAGGGCAGTAGTGGAATACCAGTACACAGGGTGATAGCCAGACCACCCTCATTTCATCTTCAAAGTGCAAATTGGATGATGATGATGAGGAGGAGTAGGAGCAGGAGACAGTTGCCTCAGTCTCCAAGGCCTGGGACAGTTTCATGACTCCCTGCCAGCACCCTCACCGTGATGCACGGCCTAGTGTAACAAAGAGGGAAAATTTTGGAAGATGGTGAAGGAGTACGTAGCAGACCATGTCTGCATCCTCAGTCATCCCTCTGTGCCTTACAACTATTGGGTGTCCAAGCTGTACATTTGGCACGAACTGTCGCTCTACGCCTTGGAGGTGATGGCCTGCCCTGCCGCCAGCTTTTTGTCAGAGCGGGTATGTAGTGCTGATGGGGGCATAATAACTCATAAGCACATCCACCTGTCAACTGAAAATGCTGACCGGTTGACTCTTATAAAAATGAACAAGGCCTGGATTGCCCCTGACTTCTCTATTCCACCAGAAGAAAGCGGTCCAAAGGATTCTCATTTTATATACTAACTTTTTATCAGTATCAAATGCTTTGGAGAAGTCCAGATACAGTATACAACATCCATTGATTCCCTGCAGTCAAGTTTAGAACTGTCATAAATAGAATGGAATTTGACTAAATTAGTTTTACATGACCGAACCCTCATAAAGCCATGCTGATAACGGTTTATTTGCTTATTTTCATTGAGGTACTCCAAGATAGCATCTCTTAGAAAACCTTCAACAGATGTTAAACTTGCTGGCCTATAGTGTCCGAGCTCGGTTTTTAATCTCTTTTTGAATATCGGCACCACATTTGCTTAGCGCCAATACTGTGGAACACTCCCAGTCAATATAAAGTCCTTAAATATCAGTACATTACTTAACTCTCTGGTGATTTTAATATTTTAAGATGCCTCTGCACTACTTCTGGGGTGAGACAGACCACACTTAATAGGGAATGTACTTTTATACTCTGCATTTCATCTGGCATTTCACTTTCCTCAGTTAATAGAGTAGGGAAAAAACATTTAATTAATTCAATTTCTCCTTATAACTATCTACAACTCCCTCCTCACCACTTTTTAAAGCGCCAACAACTTTAGGTTTAATATTTTACCATTTATATAACTAAAGAATAGAGATGTCCCGAACTATTCGCCAGCGAACAGTTCCCAACGAACAGCAGACACATTCCAGCCAATCAGCATACCCTCCCTCCCAGACCCTCCCACCTCCTATCAAAAAGCAAGAACAGCATCCATCTTAGATTCATTCTGAAGCTGCAGTGTTAGTTAGAGCAGGGAGAGTGCTGCTGCTGCTTAATTAATATTGGAATTCTAGGGAAAGGGTTAGCTACTAGTGTTCTGTGTCCACTCCAGTCCTCAAATACTCATCTGCTGTAAGGACAGCAAACTTACAGCACCCCAAAAAGCCCTTTTTAGGGCTGGTACATCAGTCTGCTTTTATTTTATTTTTTCTATATATATATTGCAGTTGCCTGCCCGTGTGTCAGAGGCCGCAGGACCACAGACTGTAATGTGTGCACACCACTCATATAGAGTGGCACAGTACCTTTCAGATAAAAAGGTCATTTAATTTTTACCCTTTATTATAATTTCAGTTGCCTGTCAGTGTGTGTCAAGCCCACAGACTGTACTGTGCCCACTGTCAGTGCCCACCACTCATATCGGGTAGCACAGTACCTTGCAGATAAAAAATTAATTTTAATTTTTACCCTATAATATTGCATGCCAGTGTGTGTCAGGCCCACAGTACCCTGCACGCATAGTACTACTAATAAAAAAAAATGACAGGCAGAGGCAGGCCATCCCCGCAGGGGCCATCGTGGTCGTGGTGCTGTAATTTCCTTTGGCCCTAGAATAATTCCCAGTGTTTAGAGACCACATACCCTGAACTCGAAAAATTCTGAGGACATAGTTGACTGGCTTACACAGGACACCCAATCTTCTACAGCTTTCGCTCGGAACCTTGACGCACCATCCTCTTCCAGCTAAGCTTCGGTCACCACTCAAGTTACCACTCGCCCGCCCGCCGCCACCACCAACACTAGCACCACAGCCGCTTCACTTGATCTGTCAGAGGAGTTATTTGCACATCAGTTGGAAGAAATGAGTGATGCGCAACAATTATTGCCAAAGGATGTCGATAACAGGGATATGTCTTAGTCCGGCAGCATTACACACATAGACATACGGTGTGATGATGATGATGTTGTACCCGCTGCTGCTTCCTATGCTGAGTTGTCAGATACAAGTGAAGCAGTTGATGATGACAATGTGTCCGTGGATGTCACGTGGGTGCCCGCTCGAAGAGAAGAAGAACAGGGGGAAAGTTCAGATGGGAAGACAGAGAGGAGGAAGAGACGAGTTGGAAGCAGGGGTAGGTCAAGGAGCTAGTGGCACAGTTAGACAGCATGTATCGGCACCCGGGGTCAGCCAGACAGCACGCCAATCAACTCATGCTGTTGCCACCACCAGAATGCCGTCATTGCAAAGCTCAGCAGTTTGGGGGGCTTTTTTTTATTGTGCCTGACTCTGATAACAGAGATGCCATTTGCAACCTGTGCCAAAAGAAACTGAGTTGTGGGAAGTCCAACACCCACCTAGGTACAACTGCTTTGCGAAGGCACATGATCTCACATCACAAACGCCTATGGGATCAACACATGAGTACAAGCAGCACACAAACTTAAAGCCACCACCCTCCTCCTGGTCCAGCATCTTCAGCCACGTCAACCACTGCTGTCCTCCTTGCCTCCTCTCAACCACCCGCCACTCCGCCTCTCACCTTCAGCAGTTCCTGCTCATCTGCCCACAGTCAGGTGTCTGTCAAGGAAATGTTTGAGCGTAAGAAGCCAATGTCACAGAGTCACCCACTTGCCCAGCGTCTGACAGCTGGCTTGTCGGAACTCTTAGCCCGCCAGATTTTACCATACAAGCTGGTGGAGTCTGATGCCTTCAAATAATTTGTAGCTATTGGGACACCGCAGTGGAAGGTACCCTGTATTCTATTGTGGAAAAGAAGTCATGGCATGTCTGGCACACAGTGTTGGGGCAAGGGTCCATCTGACCACTGATACCTGGTCTGCAAAGCACGGTCAGGGCAGATATCTCACGTACACTGCGTATTGGGTAAACCTGCTGATGGCTGCCAAGCTTGGAATGCGTGGCTCTGCAGCGGAGTTGGTGACACCGCCACGACTTGCAGGCAGGCCTGCTGCCACCTCCTCTACTCATCCTACTCCATCCTCTTCACTAACCTCTTCAGCTGCATCCTCTTCTGCTGCTGCATCTTGCTCCACATCAACGGAACCCCCGCCAGCTCCCCAGGGGCTATTCCACATATTGGATACGACAGTGTCACGCCGTCTTGTGGTTGACTTGCCTGAAAGCAGAGAGTCACACCGGACCAGCAGTCCTGTCCGCCCTGAACGCACAGGTGGGTCAGTGGCTGACCTCGCACCAACTGGAGATCGGCAAAGTGGTGTGTGACAATGGAAGCGATCTGTTGGCGGCATTGAATTTGGGCAAGTTGACACATGTGCATTGCATGGCACATGTGTTGAATCTGATTGTACAATGCTTTGTGTGTAAGTTCCCAGGCTTACAGGATGTCCTCAAGCAGGCTAGGAAGGTGTGTGGCCATTTCAGGCGTTCCTACACGGCCATGGCACACTTTTCCGATATTCATCGGCAAAACAACATGCCAGTGAGGCGCTTGATTTGCGACAGCCCAACACGTTAGAATTCAACACTCCTAAAGTTCGACCACCTGCTCCAACAAGAAAAATCCGTTGAGTATTGTATGACCGGGGTGCTAGAACAGCCTCTGCGGAGCTGGGTATTTTTTTGCCATGTTACTGGACGCTCATGCGCAATGCCTGTAGGCTCATGCGTCCTTTTGAGGAGGTTGCAAACCTAGTCAGTCGCACCGAAGGCACCATCAGCGACCTCATCCCATTTGTTTTCTTCCTGGAGCGTACCCTGCGAAGAGTGCTGGATCAGGACGTAGATGAGCATGAAGAGGAAGAATTGTGGTCACCATCACCACCAGAAGCAGCCTTGTCGTCGTCGATTGCTGGACCTGCGGAAACGCAGAGAGAGGAGTCTGAAGAAGAGGAGTCAGAGGAGGAAGGTGGCTTTGAGGAGATGGAAGACCAACCACAGCAGGTATGCCAGGGGGCTTGTTGTCACTTTTCGGGCACTCTTGGTATTGTACGTGGCTGGGTGAAGGAAGAGACCTTCAATGACGTCAATGAGGACAAGAAACGGGACATGGCTAGCTTGGTATCTAACCTTGTGCAAATGGGGAGTTTGCGGTTGTGCAAATGGACTGTTTGCGGTGCGTTAAAGGGGAGTTTGGTCTGTCAGAGTTTGGTCTGTCACTGTTGTGCGGGCGTAACTCTTACACGATCTGATTGATACAACATCATACCTGATCGTATACACACACTGGATCTTTTAAAGCACGTTATACCAAACAATTTAGGAATGTTAGGTGATTTACGCCCTTTATGGATTAAAACCCGGCTCTGCGTCAACTACGTAATTTTCCATGGGAGTTTTGCAATGGCATGCCACAGTCCAGGCGTTAGTCCCCTTGAAACAACTTTTCCATCACTATTGTGGCCAGAAAGAGTCCCTGTGGGTTTTAAAATTCGTCTGCCTATTGAAGTCTATTGAAAATTTTATTTTCGCGACATCTCTACTAAAGAACATTTTAGGACTAGTTTTAATTTCTTTGGCAATGATTGTTTCTTTCTCCAGCTTGGCTGCCTTTATCTGTCTTTTACATATTCTATTATTTCCTTTTTTTCTTGTATTCACAACCTTCCTGTTTTAATAATTTAAATGCTTTCTTTTTGTTATTGATTGCCTCTTTTACATTTTTATTTTTCCACATAGTTTTTTTTCCCTATCCCTAACCCTTTATTCCCATAAAGTATGTACCTTTCACAATGAAAAGTTTGTGTCTGTAGTTTTACTTTTGAAGAAGTTACTCCAGTTAGTGAGGCTAATTGCCTCTTTAAACTGGTCAAATTAGCTTTTCTAAATGTCGGCATTTTTGTGACTCACTGACAAAACACCCTATTGAATGGCAATTGGAAGTTTATTATATAATGTTCACTATATTGCAGACATCCCCCAACCATTTTTTTCATCTGGGGGCCACATTATCATTGTCATGAACCACTCTAAAGGACCGAATTTTGACTGGAATTACATGGCTACATGTATCGTACACTCACAAGTCTCAGAAAAGTCCCCAAGACAACTTGATGTTGTGAAGCTGTTGTAAAGCTTAATTTTAGCTTAAAAAACAAAACAAAAAGCAGCATAATTGCAGAAACATGGCATGCAAATTACAGTCTTGCTCAACTTGCATTGTGGTCTGTGTTGGTCTATGATAGCAAAGTTGCTTGTGACTAGTGACCAAAAATCTAACAATATTGGATTTTTGTGATGGTTTTTTCATAGTACTGTAGGTCACATGTCACATTGCAACTTCATGCAATGCAACATTGCATTCTGAGACATTTACCATCTGAGACATTTACCATCTGAGACATTTATGGCGTATCAAAAGTATATGTCATAAATTTCTGATGGGTGCAGGTTTCATTTTGAGGGCACCCATCAATTGGGATTATGGGAGTCCCATTCTTCCTCAATTAGCACTCCAGAGAGTAGGAGACCTGGCATGCATGTGGTTCTCTCAATTGTAGATTATAGGTGTTATGGTAACTGCTTAGAATTTTACAACTACTATAAACTACAATGGAGAGAGACACATAGATAGAGGTCCACCTCTAAGGCCTTAAAACATGGCCAGATCTTTATTTTGGCCTGCAAACTATTGATTTGCAAAATACAGATACCTTCCATGATGTGCATTCTGAAATGTTCTCCCTCCCAAAAATAGAAATGGCTATTCTCATCAAAAGTGCCGGCTAAAATAGGATATATTGTATTATTTTCAGAATGGACTTATGGAGGCGGACATCACACAGAGGACATCAGTTTTTTTTTTCTTTGCAAAAGCATAAAAAACTAATTTGTCTAGGTGCTATCTGAAAAAAAAATGCAGATAGAACATGGGTGGGAAAAATGATCATGGGCACAAGGCCTAACTCATATACTCCTTTTGTTTCTGTAGTGCCAAACAGGAGTCAAAGGAACCTCATGTTCCTGATATGAGGGTCCCAAAGATGGATACACAGCACACCACTAGTACTTGCCTATCCCCGATCTTAAGCCATGTGTTACTCTCTTTGACATAGAAACTACATGTGAGTAGCCAAATTAAAATATGCTCCTTTGTGTGTAGATTGTTGGGGGTTGAACACAATGCATTGTGGGTCACAGGTTGTACAACAGCGCTCGAGTCCTATCTTTTAACAGTTGGTAAAGGTAATTTTCTTTTGTTATTGCAATGAACCTTTATAAGATCCAGAGGTATCAGTTTTCTAATCTATATCTGGGAATTTGAAGTCCCCCTTAATAACACCCCCACTATGATTTGCCGCCTCGTCTATTTCCCTTAGTAGTATATTTTCTGTGGACTCCGTTATATTAGGTAACTTATAATAAACTCCTTATAATAAGCCCAGTATTTTATTATTCCTTTTGCTTCCATGTATTTCTACCCACAGTTAGTCTACATGTTCACTACCCTCACTTTCATCTTCCCGAAGTGTAGGCTTTAGACAGGACTTTACATAAAGGTTTAATACCCCACAGTGGTATTACGATTCGTTCGCCAACAGGCGGCAGCGGATATGGCAGACAGATCTCTAGATAGAATGGAACTTACCATTCCATTCTCCCCCCTTTGGGAAGAAATGGGCCAGTCATGTTTTCTACTAAAGGTAGGGGTTTCAGTTCTAGTTTATTCCAGTCTAGTCTAGATAGTGGAGCAAAAAAGACATGAAAGATGTAGCACTGAGGGTAAAGTTCCCCTGGCTGCAGCAGGAGTTTCTCCAGAGGGAAGTAGCTCATAGAGCACCCTGACTTCTTACAGATCTACAGACAAAGTGTCACTAGGGGGTCAGCAGCCAAAAGCACCCCACTCCAGAGATACCAAAACAGTCCTGAAGTCCAGCTACCAGACTAAGGCTAAGTTTAGCACAGCAGAGAGAGAAAGCAGAGTACTCAAGTTTGACTGCCAGTCTATGCCAAAGCCTGCTGGAACCAAGAGAAATCCTGAATACTGTCTGGATACAGGTTGATGCAAGCAAAGCTGTTGAACTTTATCAGTCTTGACTTGACTTATTCTCCACCTCCACCATTACTCAAACCCTTTATTGCTTCAGAGCCAAACCTTGAGAAGCAATGGTATCCAAGCAGGGGCGTACATAGAAATCACTGGGCCCCATAGCAAGAATCTGAAATGGGCCCCTTAACCCCACCCACTACCCACCCCTGGCCCCTCCCACCTCCCCCTTAACCCCGCCCTTTCATCTCCTGTCCTGGCTCCTCCCATGCCACACCCCCATTAAATAAATTTATACATGACCTACTGAAACTGTTAGAGATAAACATTTTTATTTTATTTTATTATTAACCAACTTTGTTGCAGTAACGTATAAAATGTACATGTATTTTCCAATAATGATTTGTTCTGTGAAAAAAAACATAAATGAAATATTATATAGATAGCTATTTTTAAAATAATTATCCAAAAAATAAATAAAGAAATATTAACTTACTTTGAAGATGACTTGTTTCCGCATCTGAAAGTCCAAGTCAAAAGAAGTATGGTAGAATGGCAGGGATCAGAAAATAAACCTGAAAGAGTAAAACATAATGCATATCACATGAGCTGTTACAACTTATTCAATACATTTGTTGTCAATAGTAATATTTGATTTAACGCCTGTTATATTAGCCAAAACAGATGACCCTGGCAAGTTTTGTGTTCCAATTTAAAATTTTATGTTTTAAAAAGATTTCCTTAACACACTAATTTTACACAGGATGAATGCTATATGTGTGCTGTCCACATCTATATGTCCATTCCACAAAGGATAGAACTTGTCAATGGGTCTACATCAAAATGTGGATGCCAAATAGACTGCAAAATACATAGTGTTTGTATGAATGCACCCTTACACTCAGAATACTTACAGTATTTACTGGTGAATTTTCATATATAAACCAGGTGACATTTTTCATCCAGAACCAACTAAACAGCTTCAGATTTTCCAAATTCAACAAACTTTGATAACCTTCAAACTTTCAAACAGTAAAACGATCGGCCAACCTGTAACATAATTAAGATATATTAGGTTCTTTTCTCAGGTTGGTATTTTTGTTCCAATGTTATATGTACGGCTGCTTTATTCCCTATAATGGAAGACCTTATTATTGATAGGTCTTATTGCCAATGTATTCTGTTAGATCTTACATTGATAAATTTGTGAATACATTTTAGTCAGGCCTCAAAACCAAGAACTCATTTTTAATTAACAGGCCTGGAATTTTTATGTGTAATATACAAATTGAAAAAATGGTATTAATCAATGTAATTAGTGGTATCTAGAGATTCATAAATTTAAGAGCCTGATTTATGTGAATTATTTCTTTTTAGATTGTTATTTCACATGCTACAAGCAAGGGCATATAGTTATATGAAATAGAGCATACATCAGCTGTAAACATAACTGGAAAAATATAACGTTTAAGGGCTGCAAGGAGCAGAACAACGAAAATAACGCAAAAGCTGGATAGGGCACATACAAACATACTGACACAAACAAAGCTGAACAGATTCCACTGACTACCGTTTCCAGTCAGTATCCTGTATTTTACTGGAGAAAAAAGTCCTGCATGCAGGATTTTTCTTTCCACTGTGTCTAACTTACTATGTGTCTGTCTGGAAGGCCCCAAATGAAGCCTCCAACGCAGACATAAAGAATCCCTAAAAGTAATATGATAAAGAACAACTTCATGCAAACATCATACAACTGATAGAACGAAAACTAATAAACTTTCATAAACAGAAATGGGTGAATTGATAATAACCGTTAACATTTTCTGGTAATCTGGTTGGTATGCATCTTAAATAATGAAAAAAACACAATTTGTAATGCATAACATAATTGAACCACTCTGCCAGGTTTGATCTATAACCAATTCAAATCCTGGCAAATACTTAGTTAGTAGAACCACTTAGTCACCCATTTCTGTAAGAAAAACTTTTCCAACCTGCATACTTACAGTGTACCTTCAATTTCAGAACGGTTGTCTACGTGCTTTGCTTTCTGCAAAAGTGTTGATTATATGGTCTATATCTAACTGTTTTGCCCTGGCATTTTCAATGCTTAGGATAGCAAGGCCAGAAAGTCTTTGCTCAGACATTGTACTTCTCAAATAATTTTTGATCAACTTCAGTTTTGAAAAAGACCTTTCAGCAGAAGCCACAGTAACTGGTAGAGTTAGGAACAAGAGGAAAGCTATGCACACATCTGGCAGATGGGATGAAAGTGCATTGTTCTCCACGAAAAGCAAATCAGCAAGGTCTTTCACAGAAGATGACTTTGCAATTTCAGGTTTAAGTGCAGACCTAAAGCTAAGGAGCTGCCCTGGAAATTCTGGCGACAGATCTTTTTCATATTTTTTTTCTGCAGATTTGATGCGGCTTCAAACAAAGTGTCATCTGAGACGGCAGCCAGAGCTGCTGGCTGAATGATATGAAAACTCTCCACAACCTGATTCATTCCTGTAAATCTGTTAGTTAGCTGATTTATGATGATGTCTAAGCAGTTGTAAAAAACTGTGACTTTGAACCTCTCTTCCGGATTTCGCAATCTGTGATCAACACAAATCTCATCAAAATGACTTTTCACCTTGGGAGTACGTTTGTTGTCAAAATGTGGAGAAATGTTCCAAGTGCTTGCTAGTGAGACAGCACTTTCTTTGGCCATTTCAAAATTGTTTCTGTAGCTTGAAAGTTCATCAGCTACATTCTTTATCAAATTAGTTGCTTTCGATAAATCCATGCTTTTAGCTTGGAGCATGATAGACAGAGCATTAACACTCTGGAAAACTTTTGTTTGAAGGACAATCATGAAAACAAAGTTAAATGACTCCATTTTCTTTTTAAGTCTCATTGCCTCATCTCTTTCACTTTTTTTGGAGGAAGTAAGAATGAGTTTTGCCAGGGATTTCAAAACATCTGGAAAGCGAAAACGAAGGGCAAGCAATGCTTCATACCGAGATGACCATCGTGTTGGGCATAATTTCTTTAAAGTTATAGAAGACTGGCTTTGGAACGAAGAAAGAATTTCCCAACGCCTTATACTTTCCCCAAAAAATTTGTACAATGCTTGTACCATATCATTTAAGCTGGACATTTCTGTGATGTCAGAAACGGCATCCTGCAGGACTAAATTCAAATTATGGGCTGCACAATGAACATAGAGAGCATTTTTTTCTCTTTGTAAAATGCGAGTCTGCACACCAGAGTAGACCCCACTCATTGTGGCCGCTCCATCATATCCCTGACCACGACACTTATCTAAAGAAAGACCATGCCTATCAATACATTCTAAGATTTCTTTTTCTATACCAGCAGCGCTCTGGTCATGCACTGCCTGAAAGCCAAGAAAACTCTCGTGGATACAAACTTCTGTGGCTCTCATGTTTTTATCTCTCTCTATAGATACATATCTCACCACCTGACTCATCTGGTCTATCTTTGCAATGTCTTGAGTTGTGTCAATAATCAGGGAATAAAAATGCGATTGCTTCACATCCGATAAAATCTGATGTTGAACCGTTTTTGATAAAATATCTATTAATTCATTTTGAATTCGGGGGCTTATGTATTTTGCTGTGCGCTCTGGTAATTGTAGCAATTGTTTTAGGAGAGGATCATACTCCGCTAGTAACTCTATGATTGCAAGGAAATTACCACTGTTGCCTTTTCCAACTTTTTTCTCTGTGACCACGAAACGCCATATTTGCCATTGCCATTGTCAAGGTGACATTAACAACGCGTTTTAAAACTTGCCTCAGAAGTTTTTTTCTTTTCTAATTTGGCTTTCAGTTTCCTGGTCAATTGTTCCCTCCCGTCGCCACTGATCATAAACCACACAAGCGTCAATATGAGTCTGTGAACTTTCATGAATCTGTATTTTGGTGGATAAGCCTTTCCAATTTTGTATCCCTTTGGCCCAAGCTGGGTTTAACCCCAATTTCTTACGATCTCCAAAGAGCCAACATGGCTCACAGTAGGCTGCATTTAATTTTGGAGAGTAACATAGCCAAGTAATTGGAAATTTGTGACCAGTCTTAGTTACTCTTTCATAGTAGGTCTCAGAAAAGCACCTTTTTTGCTCATCTTTATCTCTTGGGAAAGGTCCTGGAGGTCTACAAGGACCATTGGTAATAACAAATCTCTTCACACTGGCATCAGTAATAGTTACTGGGAAGTTTGCTCTGTCTGTCACATATTTTTCAGAAGCCAAATCTATGTTTATACCAGTGGCATCAGCACCAGTGGCTAAATCACTGCTAGATAATTCAGCGTCATCAGAGACACTTGGCTCACTTTCACTTGGTTCTATAGTATTTAATTCAGGAATACTGTGCAAGTCAGCTGCAGTACTGGGGTCACTGACCTGTACAGACTCCTGCACTATGGCAGCTGAGGGGGTAAGACTTTCTGGCATGCCTTCTACATTCTGGGTGGGTTCAGTAACAGAAGAACTTTCACGGGGGGGCGTGGCTTGCTCATGGCGGTGTAGGACGCATGGAGGTGAAGCTCTCCCGCCATCTCTGCTATTATCGCTAATCCACTGATTCACTTCGCATCCAGACAGCTCTAATGGGACGCCGGACGACCAAGGGACCCCAGGAGCCTGCTCCCCACGCCGAGGGCTCTGGTCTACATAGGTTTTTTAGCTCCCAAACACCCGCGGCCGACCCGCCGGACACTCCTAAGATGGCGGCCGCTGCATTCCATTCGGGCACGCAGAACAGCCCGCACAGCTCGGATGGCGGATCGCAAAGCCCAACATCTGGTGCTTCGGACGGGGATTGGGACCTCCGCAAATATCTGCAGGCGTTGCCCACGAAAGATGACCTAGCGCAGTCGGTCCAACGGCTGGAACAGACTTACCGGTCTGAAATGGAGACCCTGAAGGGGGAGCTTAAGCATTTGGGAGCTAGAGTGGACTCCTCAGAGAAAGTCCAGGAAGCCATACAAGACCAGATGGAGGATCACCATATGGTGCTTTCTGCTCACTCTCAACAACTTACTCACCTGCTCTCCCATTTGGACGATCTTGAAAATCGGCACCGCAGGAACAACTTGCGGATCCGAGGGTCGCAGAGTCTGTGCCCATGTCCGAAATTGAGGCGACCGTCCAATCTCTATTCGGCTCCTTGTTAGGACAGTCGACTCCATTGCCGGTTGAACTGGACCGCATACATAGGGCCTTGGGTCCCAAATCGAATGATGCCTCTAGGCCGAGAGACATAGTGTGCAGAGTACATTTCTTTAAAATTAAAGAGGAGATACTGAGGGCCGCCCGCCAAGCTGATAAGCTGGAGCTCGGAGGCTCCGTCATACAGATTTTGCCGGATCTTTCAAGGCGCACTCTCCAGCTCCGGAGGGCAATGAAACCCCTACTCAATCTGCTGAAGGACAAGGACATACCTTATCGTTGGGGTTCCCTTTTCAACTGCATGCTCGGAAAGATGGCCGGTCGGCGGTTTTTAAAGACCCGGAGGATCTGCCGAAATTTCTGGATACCTTCTCACTCCCTTCAATCAACCTTCCAGATTGGCCTACAGTTTTGGGCCCTGCGCCGCTGCCTCGACGGGAACGGTGGGCGGAGGTCTCGCCTAGGGCCTCTAAGATGCGGAAGACGCCATGACTGCAGGCTTCACGGCCTTTGGGAGTTCTCTGTGGTCGGGCATTATCGGCCTTGACCTTTGTAGTGCCTTAGGGCACTTTATCCTGTCCTGTGTCTTCTGGCCGGCAAGTTGCCGGTTTCTATAGTTGCCTGATTTCGCACCTTTGGGTATCAGTGTTGCCCGGGTTAATGTATGTGTGCGTTACGACCGTTGCACTTTGTTCTCACCCTGTGTATCTTATGTGATGCGGGGTGTGTTTGCACCTTTTTCTTGTATGATTAGCGTTCATTTTTTTTTTTTTAAAAACTGTTTTTACTACCTGTTTTGGCAGGGATGGGGGGGCTCTTTCCGCTGATGTGGCTTCCTCTTTCCCTCATATCTTTTGGGCGACGGGTGGGTGTGTGGTTTGATCGCCTAGTATCTTTCCTACCTCCCTCCCTTACCTTATCTCCTGGTTGGGTTTCTATGTTATTTGTTGTCTGTTTTCCCCCTGGTCATCGTAATGTCTTTCCCTATGTGTCTTCCCTTTCCTTGTATGGATGGTATCTACGTTTTTGTCCACCCTCTTAGATAGGTGTCATGGCTTCTGTTAAATTTTGCTCTTATAACGTTAATGGCCTTAATGAGCCTGTCAAGAGGAACCAGATCATGTACAATCTTCATAAACAACGGGTGGGTGTGGCTTTTCTGCAGGAGACCCACTTTAAAACTAACCATGTCCCCTCTTGCAGAAGTAAATACTTCCCTACGTGGGTTCATAGCACTTTTGGGGAGTCTAAGTCTCGGGAGTAGCCATTGCCATCCACAAGGATGTCCCTTGCTCGGTCCTGCACTCCGCCCAGGATGGTCAGGGCCGTTACCTATTCTTGAAAGTGTCTATTGCCACTAGAATATTAGTGCTTGCTAATATTTATTGTCCCAATACAGGACATATGGCCTTTGCTGGTCCTGCCCTCTCGGCGTTAGAGGACTTCGCGGATGGACTACCCATCGTAATGAGCGGCGACATCAATCTTCCCCTGGATGTTAGATTGGACACGTCCTCAGGTAAGTCCTCTGTTCCCTTTGGTGTGGCCCGTACTTTTCAGAGACGCTTACATGGTCTGCGGTTGGTGGATGTGTGGCGCATCCTTCATCCTTTGGTGAAGGACTATACCTTTTTCAGTTGCCCATAACTCTTACCACCGTCTGGATTATGTTTTTGTTTCACATAGCCTCTTGGATTTGAGACCTGCAGCTGGGATAGAGCCTATTTTATTCTCGGATCACTCAATGGCATGGGTATCCCTTGCAGTGGGGGATCCTATTAGACCGACTAACTCCTGGAGACTGAATGATAATTTGCTGAGGGATGGTGTATGTGTAGCAGACATTAAATCAGCTATCGCGGACTTTGTGGAGGTTCATGGCACAGATACTTCTGCCCACACCATTAAATGGGAGGCCCTTAAGTGTGTTCTTAGGGGCGGCTGATCTCCCAGGCTTCTAGACTGAAGAAAATGCGTTCTGGTCAGATTGCAGAATTACTTCACAAGTTGACTGACTTGGAGAGACGTCATAAACACTGCCCTGACCTGACAGCTTATCAGGAGTTATGTGACGTTAGATCTGCCCTGAGGAGACTCATTGACCAAAAGTACCTATTAGCTAGGGACAAATTCAAGAAACTTTTCTATGGGCAGGGAGATAAGAGTGGCAGGTTACTGGCCCGATTGTTGCGTCCGAAATTGTCGTCCAGGTACATTCCATCCATCACCCGTAGCTCCGGGGAAGGTCCACACCACTGCAGAAATCCTGAAGGAATTTCAGGACTATTACTGTAGTCTGTACAGTTTGAAGGGGAAATTTGCGGATTTAGCTCGCGAAACTAAGATTCAGAAGATCAGACACTATCTATCGAACCTCCCTGGCCCACGCCTGTCCACTGAGGACATGGAGTCCCTTGAAGGGCGATAACTGATCACGAGATTAGGAGAGCTATTGTAGGACTGGCGGCGGGTAAGTGTCCTGGCCCTGACGGGTTCACACCTAGATTTTATAAGACATTTGTAGATGAGGTCACTGGCCCTATGACCGCCCTATGTAACTCCATTGTAGATGGTTCCCTATTCCCGGAACAGGCTCTGACTGCTCATATTTGTGTACTCCCTAAACCGGGCAAGGATCCTTCGATCTGTAGTAATTATCGACCAATTTCTCTAATTAATACAGATATGAAGATATATGCTAGGATCCTTGCCAACAGGTTGCGGATGCATATTCCCTCCTTAATACATGCAGATCAAGTGGGATTTGTTCCTGGTCGGGAATCTAGGGACAACACTATTAGATCCTTAGCTCATGTGACGTGGGCTACCTCCACTGGCTCTCCCTTGTGCCTTCTCTCAGTCGACGCGGAAAAGGCCTTTGACCGCGTCGACTGGGACTTCCTGACCGAATCTATTAGAGAGTTCGGGATTGGCCCTAATATGGTGCGTATGATTATGGCGCTGTACCATGAGCCGAGGGCTCAGGTCCGGGTTAATGGGGCTTTGTCCTCCCCTTTCGGGATCCGTAATGGGACCCGTCAGGGTGTCCTCTGTCCCCTTTGTTATACATTATGGTCATGGAGTTTCTGGCAAGGGCCCTCAGGGCTAATGAGTCCATTCGGGGATTAAAGTTCGGCTCTCTAGAGTCTAAGATCGCTATATATGCGGATGACCTGCTCATATACTGCTCTGACCCAGTTGTTGGTCTACCTAATATTCTTAAAGAGTTTGCTGCCTTTGGGGACCTAAGTAATTTTAAAGTGAACCTCCACAAGTCCGAGATCTTGAATGTCACTATCCCGCACAATACAGTGCACTCTTTGCAACAGTCCTTCCCGTTTCAGTGGAAGACAGACGGTATTTCTTATCTAGGGACCAAAATCCCGGCAAGGTATGGAGATCTTTATAGGCTGAATTTTACCCCCTTATATCTGATATTAAGAGGGACCTGGAAGTTTGGAGGCATCTACCTATATCTTGGTTTGGAAGGATACACACGATTAAAATGAACATCCTGCCTAGGATTTTGTATCTGTTCCGAACTTTACCCGTTCCGTTGCCGTGTGTATTCTTCAAAACCATTCGCACGATGCTTCTTAATTTTATCTGGGCTGGTTCCTCCCCAGATTGGGAATTAAGTTTCTTATGCGGTCTAGAATGCGAGGGGCGGGTGTCCCTGACATTACGTTATATCACAGGGCGGCGATACTGACATACATTTTAGATTGGTTCCACGGAGATCCCCTTAAAAGGTGGGTTACTTTTGAGAGACACGTTGTTGGGAAACCCCCGCAACACTTTCTATGGATTGCCAAGTCCTCCCGAGGGTCAGCGCTCCCGCCCATGACGGCTGGAGTCCTGCAAGTATGGGACAGATGTGCGGTACCTTTGGGATGCACGACCGTGCCGGGTCCATTGACGCCCCTCTTTGATAACCCAGACTTCCCGTTGGGTGTGGGTGGTGAGGAGATCTTAGGTTTACGTAAAGAGGATGCGGTGCGGGTCCACCAACTGTTCCATAGATCTTCCATTAGGGCTTTGGACTCCTTCCCAGGTTGTACTGGTGGAGGAGCGTGGATTCAATATAATGGAATCAAGACTTTTCTCCATTCACTAGGCCCGCTTTCTACTCTATCCAGGAGCTCACCTCCTTTGAGGCTATGTGTATGCAAAAATCTCAACCCGTTCATGTGGTGTCTCTGTTGTATGGGGTGCTCCAGGGGACCGGAGGAGCTCCTTCCACCCTACCCTTTGTGCGGGCATGGGAGAGAGAGCTTGGTAAGGAGTTTCCGGAGGAGCAGTGGCATAAATCATTCATGTTATCCGCTAAGTCCTCTATTTGCTGTGGAGTTCAAGAAAAGAACTATAAGATCCTTTCTAGATGGTACCGGACCCCGGCTGTTCTGCATTCCTTTTATCCCACCTGCCCGGCTGTGTGTTGGAGGTGTGGATCAGAGGTGGGTACGATGTCTCATATTTGGTGGCGATGCCCGAAAATTGTTCCTTTTGGAAGGCCATTAATGATTTATACAATCTGGTCTCGGGTTCTGCGTCCGCTTGGACCGAGGAAGGGGCGTTATTGTCAATGCTCCCTGGTGATATGCGTGTTCTGAAGCGCGGACTCCTGAGATTCTTTGTTCAAGCGGCCCGGTTGGTGATACCTAGACACTGGAAGTCTCAGGAGCCCCCGCATGTAGGAGAATGGCTGAAAACCTTTGAATACATCTGCCGGATGGAAGAATTGGTAGCTGAAGATGAGGGATGGGTTCAGAAGTACGTTAAGATTTGGACACCATGGTTCCTCTTTAAGGGCTCTCAGGCCTTTCAGGACTGGTTGCTGCAAACTCCTAACGCCTCTACTATATTGCATTGATCACATACTGTGTTTGTGTGGATGCCTTCCATTCCCCCTCTTGTTTCTTGTTTGTCCTGTTCGTCATGTTCGTCCTGTTTGTCGGGTCTTTCTTATCTAGTGGGCCATATATCTAGACTGCTTAGCAATGTCTTTTCAAGCTTTGTCTACATTGTGTATGATGTACCTGTGGCCTTTAAGACCATGTTTTCCTCTTTTTGCATCAGCATTACTTGTTTTTGATGTCTGTCCAATGATGTCAATTTTTGTGCTTCTTTAATAAAACTTATTTGAACCAGAAGAACTTTCACCACAGCTAGGAACATTAAAGAAACTAGTAATTTTTGGAAGTTTTCCAGTTTTTTGGCTTTCCTCTCTCTTTTTTTTGCGCTTCTGAGCGCCACTGAGATGTTGGTAACTTGACATCAGGACACTCTGTAGAAACAGTATAAATAATCTTTAATGTTTACTAACTATCTCATAACTTTTGCTAATGTGATAGAACAGTCAAATAAAGGACACTTTGTAATATATACTCTGTATAATCATGAGAGAATGACCCTATTTCCAATTTTCAGCTCCTTTCTTCAATCCCTCACCTCCTAAAGGCATCTGGGGGGGGAAACTGAGTTGTCATATTACAGGTAACATAGAGGTCTATGGAGAGGTGAGGGGGCATGATGAGTGAACAGTCATAGGCAGAGTAAGACACATATACACTGCAGCACGAAATAGTTATATCTTGCTGCCAAGTTAGTTTAATTAAAATGGTTCAACTTCCATGCTACATGCAACGTTTTTTGACTTGCCGTTTCCTGGCATTATCTGCCAGAATAGCCGAGCCTGCAGGTGGCTGTGCCACACTTAGGAAAGTAGCCTTAGGAAGTCTATTTCTCCTAATTTATGTGTGTGTGTGTTGGTGATGTATATAGCAGATCAGGCACATCACATAATCTGACATAGAGACTGCCGAAGGGATGATAAATAAATGCCATATGCAAGACATATAATGTTCGGACACAAAATCATTACTAGGCTTCTCAGAAAAGTGATTTTAAAGGGATTGTCTCACTTTAGCAAATGGCATTTATCATGTAAAGTTAATACATGACACTTACTAATATATTGTGATTGTTCATATTGCTTCCTTTGCTGGCTGGACTTTGCTTCCATGGTTATGACCACCCTGCATTCCAGCAGCGGTGGCCATGCTTGCACAATACAGGAAAAAGCACCAACTTCCCAGGTGGCCAGAACTGAGGCAGCAGACATTCCCCACCATTTTTTTCCTATAGTGTGCAAGTATGTCCACCGTGGCTGTATTGCAGGGTGGTCATAACCCCTGGATAAGAGCAGTGTATACTGTCATGGGAAAATGAATCCAGCCAGCAAAGAAGGCAATCAGTCAGTCATCACTCCTAACTTGTCTGTTATAATAAATGTATTTTCCATTAACTAACTCTGGGACTTCTTTTACTCTATGTTTTGCTGTGCCTCTATTATTCCTATTAGTAAATTTAATGCCAACTGGTTGTTATCAGCTAGTGGTGTTTCCCTATACAGATTGACATTCTCCAATCAGTGCTGCCAATGGCATGCTGTGTAAGGACCCTCCCTCCACTCACCCCAAGCAGTAACATCCAGTTGGCATTAAACCGACAACCGTCTAATAGAAATAACAGAGGAACCACATAAGTCATAGTGAATTATAGGAAAAGATAATCCAGAACGACTTAATTGAGAATCCAATTATTCCCCGTTCTGGAAGTTATGGTCTTCCCTCTGCCTAGCCAACAAGTTATAGTAGGACAGATGTGGGTGCCCAGTGCTGAAGTCAGCTGTACTTACGTGGTCAAGCTTTTTCTTTCTGTGCTGAGGTCACTACTAGCGTCCTCTTCTCCTCTTCTTGCTTTTCTGACAAACGTCTTCTGTGCTGTGCTGCTCAAGGGTATATTCAAAATGTGAATCTGAGGAAGGATCAAAACACACAGTCAAATCAGGAAAATATTTACTATGTGGCAACATTTCCATTTTCTACTTTTAACGTGTCTATTCAGAAAACAATAATTTTTACTGACCTGGGGTCAGTGTAAAAAATCATGGAGACATGCACTATTTTGGTCTGTAATGTAAATCTAGCATGCCCATTATAGTATATGGGTTCATAAGAAACCACATACACGACAACATCCATATTGCAACTGCGTTGGTCCATTATTCACTGACCACTAATAAGAGAAGCTCTGGAAGTTAAGATGTGTTACTGCAGGGATGGGCAAACTGCAGCTCTTTAGCTGTTATAAATCTAGAAATCCCATCATACCCTGCTGTAGGCTGCACCAGTTTTGCACCAGCTGGAGGTCTGAAGTTTGGACATCACTCCGATGTTGAAGTGTACCTAAACTTTTTTTTTAAAAAAAAGTCTATTAACCATTTGGCTACCGGAGTTAAATTTTTTTGCGTTTTTGGTTTGCGCTTCCTGCCTTCCAAGAGCCATAACTTTTTTATTTTTCGGTTCTTATAGCCATATGAGGGCTTGTTTTTTGCGGGACAAGTTGTACTATTCAACACCACCATTTAATATTACATATGATGTAGTACGAAGCGATAAAAATCTTGCTTCACAGTTTTACGCGTTTTTAAATTTACGACGTTCAATTTGCGATAAAACTGACTAGTTACTTTTATTCTACAGGTCAGTAGGAATCCGGCAATACCCTATATGTATAGGTTTTCTTGCGTTTTGATAGTGAAAAAAATTCAAAATTGGGAAAAAATCAGTTTTACTTTTTTGTTGCCATATTTTGACCCCTATAACTTTTTCTTATTATGTATATGGAACTATATGGGGGCTCAACATATTTTGCGGGGCGATCTTAACTTTTCATTGATACCATTCTGGGGTGTTTATGACATTTTGATCACTTTTTATTTAATTTATTGTGGAAAATGAAGCGACCAAAAACAGCAAATCCGCCTTTTGGACCCTTTTTTCCGTTTTGCTATTTGCCATATGGGGATGGGGAATATTTTTTTATATTTTTATACAATGGGCGTGTCACTTGCCAGGCTTGCCAGAGTGGGCACAGATGGGCTATGTCACTTGCCAGGCTTTAGCAGAGTGGGCACAGGACAATGGACACAGGGTGCAATATGTATGCGAGCACAGCTGAACGATTGCAGGGCAGGAGCCCGCATACATATCACTCCTCCTGCCTCTGTCCACTGTGCTAAAGCCGGACGTAGGCCATCCCCCACATCTTAACCCCTTTGCTACTTGCGCCATTTTGTCATCACTTCTCTTACCCCAAGCGATTGCAGTACACCACAGCCCAAACCCCTTTAACCCTTGCTGCTGATGCTGCTGTTTGTATGTGTGTGTGTGTGTGGGGGGGGGTGGTTTGGCTGGTTGGTAGAATATCATTTGGTGGTGGCTATGTGCACACTCAGCACTAACAGCAAGGAGTTAGAGGGTTAATCCACCCCTAATGCCCTCCAAAATGCCTGGGGGTAGGGGGGGGGTGTTAGGAAGGAGTAGGTGTAGGAGGAAAGCACACTGTCCTCTATGAGCCCCTCCCCAAACCCCTAATGCTCCTCAAAATTCTTAGGTCAGTGTGCTTTCTTCCTACTTCTCCCCATGGGCATTTTGAGGGGCATTAGGGGTTGCTGGTAGGGCTCATAGAGAACTCCGAGGAGGGGGGGCTAATAGAGGACAGTGTGCTTTCCTCCTACTCCTCCCCACCTGGGCATTTTTGTAGGGGCTTTAGGGGTTGGGGCTCAGAGAGGACTCCTACTAGTACTACTTACCCCCCCCCCCAGGCATTTTGGGGTGGGGGCATGAGGGGGTTAATGCCTTACTGGGCATTTTAGGAGGCATTGGGGGGCTCATAGAGGACTCAGGAAAGGGGGTCATAGTGGACCTGGGGGGAAGGCAGGTGAGTCTCACACTGTATGAGTACAGCTTGGCACTTTCCTGACTGTGGACAACAGTGGACTCAGACTCAGACCTGAATCCCCCCCACCCGGCCCCCCCCCCCCTCTTGGGCATTTGGGTGGCATTTTGGGGCAGCATGGGGCTCATAGAGGCAGGCAGCCTGGGGCAACTTCCTCCACAGACACACATAATCGACGATGTCAGTCTCAGACCCAGAGACAGAGAGTGACTCAAGTGTCAGTCTGACAGTGACTGACACACACTTGTCTTAGTTACATACCAGATACCACACACACTGTCTCTGTCTCTGCTGCTCTCTCACTGAGCCAGAGCAACCTGTTCACCATGTGGGGGGGGGGGGGATGGCGCCGATATGGATATGCATGCATTCATTCCTGATCCTTTATTTTTTACAGTCGATTGTGAGGGGGCGGGGCCAAATTGTGTGGGCGGGGCCAAGCGCTCCGGGCCCCCCTGTGCCGCGGGCCCCATAGCAGTGGCGTACCCTGCCTATATTGGCGGTACGCCACAGTATCCAAGTAGGAGCACCGTGACACATACATAGAGACTATGGGTGCCGCACCACACCACTGGGCATTCCTATTGACCTGGGACACGATTGGCACTGGGGGGTGGCACGTTGCAAATGGAAACTCCTCCCCATTTCAGTTTTTTTGCAGTTCTTTCTACTAAACTGTCCAGTCATAGCTACAGTGGACATAAAAAGTCTACACACCCCTGTTAAAATGCCAGGTTAGTCATTTAAAAAATCAGACCAAGAGAAATTGTTTCATATTTATTTCCACCTTCAATGTGACCCATAATTTATACAATTCCATTGAAAAACTAACAAATCATTTAGAAGGAGAAAATAAAAATAACAAATCACATGCTGCCATCTTTAAATAGTTAAGCTATTTCTTTTAGGATTTTCCTGACATTTTCTTAGTTGCATTTTACAGCAAAAACCATTATCCGTAAAAAAAAACGGGCTCTCATAATTTTTAGGTATCAGTCAGGAGAAGGATACAAAATTCCAAGGCATTAGATATACAATGGAACATAGAGATGGTCATCAAGAAGTGGATACAATTTGGCACAACAGTGACACTACCAAGAACTGGATACCCCTCAAAAATTTATGAAAACACAAGAAGAAAATTGGTCCAGGAGTCTGTACTGCCAAGAGGCCTACAGCATCATTACAGGAGCTGCAGGAATTTCTAGCAAGTACTGGTTGTGTTCTACACGTGACAACAATCTCTTGTATTTTTCAAATGGCTGGGCAATGCATAGGGTGGCAAGACAGAAGCCTTTTCTTACAAAGGTAAACATCCAAGCTTGGCTATGTCTTGCCATAACTTACAGCAAGTCTGCCAAAAGCATATGAGAAAACTTGTTATGGTCTGGTGAGAACAAGTTTGAACTTTTGGCCGTAATTCCAAAAGGTATGTTTGGTGCAAACCAAGCTAAAAATGAAGAGGAATTTCACCTTTCAGCACAACAATGACCTCCACATCAACAAAAGAATGGCTTAACTATATCTCAAATCCAAATAAAAATTTGTGGGTTGACCTGAAAAGGGCTGTACGCAGGAGATGCCCTCGCAATCTGACAGATTTGGAGGGCTTTTGCAAGGAAGAGTGGGCAAAGATTGCCAAGTCAAGATGTGCCATGCTGATAGTCTCGTAGCCTAAAATACTAAATGTGGTCAAAACTTCAAAGGGTACTTCAACAATGTATTAGTTTAACCTCTTAAGGACACAGGGCGTACAGGTACGCCCTAATGTCCGAGTCCTTAAGGACACAGGGCGTACATGTACGCCCTGTGTTTAAACTGCTACTGTGCCCGATATGGGCGCGGTAGCAACATGGTTCCTGCTGATGTAGATCAGCAGGAACCATGTTCTAATGCCGAGGGGGGTCATGTGACCCCCCCGTATCGGCGATCGCTGCAAACCGCAGGTCAATTCAGACCTGCGGTTTGCAGCGGTCGATATCTCTGATCCTCGCGGTCTGTGACCGCGGGATCAGAGAGTTAATTGCGGCAAAGATATTTATTTAACCCCCTGCAGCCCCCAATCTTGCTATGGCGGGTGCAGGGGGTGGCTGTGGAGGCGGGAGGCGGTGCGGGAGGCGGGCGGTGCGGCAGGCGGATCGCACAGCGATCCCGCCCGCCTCCCTTGTAATAATTCCCTGGTGTCTAGTGGAATCTGATCAGAGTGCCAGCACATTGCTGGCACTCTGATAGAAAACGGCTGGCATCTGCAGAGGACGGACCGCGGTATGGAAGGTGTTAACAGGGAGGAGCTCCCTCCTCTCCCATCGGGGGCTGCTGTGCCTATGCCGCCCCGCCAGGATGGGATCGCAGAGGAGGGAGCTCCCTCCTCTCATCCATCACCCACTGCTCTCTAATGGCAGTGGGTGATGGTTACCATGGCAGCAGGACGCTTTCAGAAGCGTCCTGCTTGCCATGGTATAGTAACTCTGGTCAGACTTCTGCTAAAGGCAGAAGTCTGACCAGACTGTGAAAAGTAAAAAATGGATTAAAATGGAAAATTTTCCAAAAAATCGAAACTCAGAAATTTTATCTTTATTTGCCATTAACTCTTGTGGAAAACCTAAAGGGTTAATGACGTTTGTAAAATCAGTTTTGAGTACCTTCAGGGGTGTAGTTTCTAGAATGGGGTCATTTTTGGGTGGTTTCTATTATGTAAGCCTCGCAAAGTGACTTCAGACCTGAACTGGTCCCTAAAAAGTGGGTTTTTGAAAATTTCTGAAAAATGTCAAGATTTGCTTCTAAACTTCTAAGCCTTGTAACGTCCCCAAAAAATAAAATGGCATTCCCAAAATGATCGATACATGAAGTAGACATATGGGGAATCAATAACTTTTTTTGGCAGTATTACTATGTATTCTAGAAGTAGAGAAATTGAAACTTGAAAAATTGCAAATTTTTCAAAATTTTTGGTAAATTTGGTATTTTTTTATAAATAAAAATGAAATTTTTCGACTTTATTTTGCCACTGTCATTAAATACAATATGTGACGAAAAAAAAATCTCAGAATGGCTTGGATAAGTAAAAGCGTTTTAAAGTTATCACCACATAAAGTGACACTAGTCAGATTTTGAAAAAATGGCCTGGTCCTTAAGGTGAAATAGGGCCGTGTCCTTAAGGGGTTAAGGTCATGCCTTTTTATGCAACCACATTATTTTAGTTCTTTACCTAGCCACATCTCAGGTATTCCCATTGTGTAGTGTACGGGAGTTGTGATGCCCGACACTACAGAAGGGTCACTTGAGTGTGTACGTTTCCCCTCATTTATGGGGAGGTTGGTGAATGTCATTTTCATAAAATGCAATGTAGTGTGATGCTCTGTACTTCCCTGTTACTGTGATATTGCTATGTACAGGCCTGCTAGGGATTTCAGGAAGTCAATAGAGGGAGCTAGGGAGCCCTAGTTTATATATTCAGGCTCAGTCAGTGAAAGGTAGTGTAGTCCAGGCCTTGAGCCTGTTGAAGGCAGTCTAGTCCAGGCCATGGGCCTGTGAAGGCAGTGCAGGCCTGGAGCCTGCAGACTAGGAGAGGGCATTGCAGTCCCTGTAACCGGGTTCCAGATCCAAGGAAAAGGTTCCCCTCCTGAGTTAGAACCGAGAAAAGGGAAAAGTAAAGCAGGATCTTCTCTGTAGCCAGCCTGAAGAAGCTGAGGAAAGGCAGAGCAGAAGTCAGTAAAGCAAGCGGTACTAGAGACACCAGAGGAGGTACTTAATAATTGTAATCCCAAGGATATACGCCAGATATAGGGCATTGGGGCCTTGGAGAATATTTTCCCTGTCCAGGATCAGACAGGTAGAGAGTGCAAGCCGCCTGTACTGCAACAGTCCTGTGTTTTACCCTCTGTGAATCACCTTGCTGTGTAAGTGCCTGCCATATGTGAACTGTAATTTACAACCTGCTAAACCAACCGTCTTCTAAGGAACTGCACTTCCATCCATTTATATGCATGATTACTATCCAAGCTTCAGTAAAGTTCAAGTTTTGTTTTATTGCAACGTGGTTCCTCAATTATTCCTACTATCAACAAACGGTGTGCCACCGTTAATTGGCACTGGTGTCACGGACTCTACCTATAACTACCTGTCTTAGAAGAAGAACCAGAGAGTCGGCCTGTCCCAGGTTAGCGGTCATAACTGCACTACAACACCCAGGTACACTATTGAACCCTAACTTGAGTACGCTGCACCTCTCTTTTGGCAAACCATTAGAAAACGTGGTGTGGTGTTTAACAAGCAGGATATGCTCAACCCATATGCAGTTGTGCATGTATATAGGGGAGCACATCCTGCACTTGTAGTCCGTTGCTAGGGGCAATCAACAGCAAAAAATGCATACAATGGAAGATGCCAGCAACGCACTACAAGTACCACAATAACCATCCTACATACGATAACGATAATGTGGATGTGGAGAACAATCAAAAACATAACCATAGCAAAGGCAGGTGCACTCTGCGGCAATACTAAACCCTCACACTGATAAAATTGAGAGGTTAGTTCGACACATCCTACTAGAAGGACATGTCTTAAGCTCGGACACCACGGCAAGGTCTCTCAAGTAGCCCGAGGCCCTACCACTCAACCTACCTGTGCCATATGGGCGATACCAGGGGCCGTTGGGCATTACGGGAGCGTAAGGCCTGACTCACAGACAGCTCACCAGTGACCTCCAGCATGTAACCATGTTTGCAATGGGAGGTGGGAGGTGCCTGTGAGCCCCACCCGAGACCGGCTGATATGGCCCAGAGCCTACCAGGTGCACCTGAATGTAGCCTGTAGATGAAAAGCAGGCACATTTAAATCGGAGATTTTACACCTCCAAACATATTATACAAACCATTAGAAAACGTGGTTTGGTGTTTAACAAGCAGGATATGCTCAACCCATATGCAGTTGTGCATGTATATAGGGGAGCACATCCTGCACTTGTAGTCCGTTGCTAGGGGCAATCAACAGCAAAAAATGCATACAATGGAAGATGCCAGCAACGCACTACAAGTACCACAATAACCATCCTACATACGATAATGTGGATGTGGAGAACAATCAAAAACATAACCATAGCAAAGGCAGGTGCACTCTGTGGCAATACTAAACCCTCACACTTATAAAAGTGCAGGATGTGCAGGATGTGCTTCACCTTTGCCAACTGGACCTGATATAATTATATATGCAGATGATACTGATATACATGTCTATGTATGCCTGCATGTTCATTTTGTCTTTCAGGTGAAAGATCCAGTTGGGCGGGCCCTGTTTGAGTACGAGGCCGTACTCATCTTAAAGCAGCGGGGTATGTAGTGTACGGGAGTTGTGATGCCCGACACTACAGAAGGGTCACTTGAGTGCGTACGTTTCCCTCATTTATGGGGAGGTTGGTGAATGTCATTTTCATAAAATGCAATGTAGTGTGATGCTATGTACTTACCTGTTACTGTGATATTGCTATGTACAGGCCTGCTAGGGATTTCATTCCAGCTCTAAGTCAATAGAGGGAGCTAGGGAGCCCTAGTTTATATATTCAGGCTCAGTCAGGGAAAGGTAGTGTAGTCCAAGCCTTGAGTCTGTTGAAGGTAGTCTAGTCCAGGCCATGAGCCTGTGAAGGCAGTGCAGGGCCTGCCCAACTGGAGCCTGCAGACTAGGAGAGGGCATTGCAGTCTCTGTAACCGGGTTCCAGATCCAAGGAAAAGGTTCCCCTCCTGATTCAGAACCGAGAAAAGGGAAAAGTAAAGCAGGATCATCACTGTAGCCAGCCTGAAGAAGCTGAGGAAAGGCAGAGCAGAAGTCAGTAAAGCAAGAGGTACTAGAGACACCAGAGGAGGTACTTAATTATCATGTTCTCAAGGATATACGCCAGATATAGGGCATTGGGGCCTTGGAGAATATTTTCCCTGTCCAGGACCAGTCAGGTAGAGAGTGCAAGCCGCCTGTACTGCAACAGTCCTGTGTTTTACCCTCTGTGAATCACCTTGCTGTGTAAGTGCCTGCCATATGTGAACTGTAATTTACAACCTGCTAAACCAACCGTCTTCTAAGGAACTGTGCTTCCATCCATTTATATGCATGATTACTATCCAAGCTTCAGTAAAGTTCAAGTTTTGTTTTATTGCAACGTGGTTCCTCAATTATTCCTACTATCAACAAACGGTGTGCCACCGTTAATTGGCACTGGCGTCACGAACTCTACCTATAACTACCTGTCCTAGAAGAAGAACCAGAGAGTCGGCCTGTCCCAGGTTAGCGGTCATAACTGCACTACAACACCCAGGTACACTATTGAACCCTAACTTGAGTACGCTGCAATTGTGCCACAGTTCTCAGATATTAATACGTTAATTCCAATTCACTAATTTTATTGATCATGCTTCTGGCATTAGTGTACATACAATTAAGAAGTTTTTTGGATATTTTTACGCTACACCTTTCCTTATGAACTGTTCTAGTACCCCCTTCATTCCACCCCAGTTCCAGTATCTCATCCCAGGTCACTATCCTTGCTATCTTCCCTTTCTAAACTTCCTCCTCAGTCTGTAGTTTAAACACTCAACCTTTTAGCCATCTTTTTCCCCAAAACAGCTACACATTAGCCATTGAGGTGCAGCCGATCCCTACCACAGAGCCTGTAAAGGAGTTGGCCCAGTTCTCCAGGAACCCAAACCTCTCTTTCCTACTAGTTCTTAAGTAGTGATGAGCGGCGGGGCAATATTAGAATTTGCGATATTTCGCAAATATTCGTTAGAATACTCACCATATATTCGCGAATATTCGTATTTGAGATTATTCTATTGATTGCGAAAAATCGGCAATGTAATATTCGCGTAATGCAAATATTATAATACACGAATATATAGCCCTATAGAATATAGGGCTATATATTTGTTTTTTAGAATATTCATCATTTTTTCCAATTTAATGTGAACAGTCATTGGCCCAAAAGCAACTTAAGCAGGGAGGAATCATGACTTCAGATGGAAAAAAATGACGAATATTCTAAAAAACTAATATATAGTACTATGTTCTATAGTGCTATATATTCGAGTTTTTGAATATTCGCATTACACGAAAATTACATTGCCGATTTTTCGCATAAGGGAAAATAAATTAAATGATGAAGAATATTCTTATTCACTACGGACTACAATCTTGCAGCCTTCTCACATTGGCCCACAAGCGAGAAGCAGGTATGTATACTAGGTTTTGGGTTCAGATGAAAAAAAAAAAAACGAATATTCGTTTTTACGAAAATATATCACTATATTAGAAATATTCGCAAATTTTCAAAGTGCCGATATTCGCGATAAAAATTAGCAATTTGAATATTCACGCTCAACACTATTTCTAAACCACTTGTTTATCTCCCCAATCTCCCACTACCTTTCTGCTGTGATTTATGGTACAGGTAGTATTTTAGAACATTCTACCTTTGAAGTCCTTTCCTTCAGCTTGTGACCTAAGTCCCTGAAATCATTTTTAAGGACCCTTTAACCCCCTCTACCTTTGTCAATGGTGCCCAGCTTCTCCCATTAATCTATCAACCTAATCCGCAATATGCCAAACTCAAACACTATTAATTGAACTTTCCATCACAAGAACCTGTCTGGCCTGCCCGACACTCCTAGTCCCCTCTCTACTGTATCTGATATAGCCGACTGGCAGAAGAGGAATCCCGCCACATCCGTCAACATGGCAACCTTGTTGAGGTGTGTCAGATCAGGGCTAGCTTACTACCCCTTCCTTTTACCGTCCTTCCCTCAAATCTACCTCAGCAACTGTCTGCTCAGTGAGCATCAAACTCCTTTTTATATTGTCAAGGCATCTCAGTTACAATTCACTCATTGAGATCAAGGATCTGGGCTTCAAAACATGCAATTTGCTCACACTCAGCAACATGCACCCTCAAATGGCTGCTCGAGGACAGCATACATTGCACAAGATGTGCACTGGACTTCACTGTCAATCATAATGCACATCTTTGCTAATGGGGACTATACAAGGCAGAAAAAATAAGGTAAATTATAAAATGCAATGAAAAAGTGGTGATTAAATGCAGTTCCCTCCTAACGTCCATGAACCTAATATATTTTATTGTAAGTCACACACTTCAGACAAAACACACTTTTGAAGAAAGCACAGTCTCAAACTACCACACTCACGTTATCAGTCTCCTGATAAAGCTGCTTCTGCCATTTATCTACAAAACAGTATTTTTTTTCTTCTGGATTCATGTTCATAAACTAGTTGCAAAAGTTACCCCCCAAGTTTTACACCATTCATTAGTTGGCCTACTTTACACAGAATTTGACATAAAATGTTTTGATGCATTTTACTCCACCCCACTATGTTAAGCTATGCCTCCTTTCTCATTGTCACACCCACTTGTCAGATGAGTCCAAATAAGTGTATTCACTCAATAAGTGTGGCGCAAAGCATACACACCATGTGTTTGGGGCATGTATTACCAGAATTCGAATGCATTTTTATAATAAATATCTGCCACCTGAATTTAATAACAAAACCGTATATGCTAAGCTCCTAAGCTCTCTCTCTAGTGGCAGCTGCAGCATCCAGAATTTTATCATTTCACTCTATAGCTATACAATGGATTTCACACAGCAAATTGATCTCCTTCTAAAGATACATTATATTTAAAAAGTACTCAGCACAAAATGTTGCACCTAAAAACTACATGGTGTTAATATTAACTTTAAAAGGGTTGTGTCATCATGCACAAAAGGGGCATATCTCTAGGGTATGCCCCCATTGTCTTCTAGGTGCGGGTCCCACCGCAAGTGAAGGTGGGTGCACTGTGGTCCGGCTACCACCAAGACGGCTCCCCATAGAAGTGAATGGGAGCGTACCGCACCATAGTCCTCCAGCCACCACCTTGCGGGGCTCCGTTCTCGATATAGGTGCGGGTCCCAGCGGTGAAACCCACACCTATAAGACATCCCAGCCATATCCCCCCATTGTTTAGGATGAGACAACTCCCTTAAAGTGGTTTTCCAGTATTTTTCAATAATACATATTAAGAAACCCTGCCTCAATGGGAGCAGTGCTATAGAAGTGAGCTCCCATTGCTACATTGCTGCTGGTGCTGTGTATCTCCACTGCTGACATCAATGGAGCTATGCAGACCATCTGATCGGCAGGGTTGCTGGGAATTGGACCCCACCAATAAGCTAGTGCTGGTCTATACTGAGGAAAGGCCATCATTAAAAAAAAAAACTGGATAACCCCTTTAACCCCTCACTCTACTCTGTTTAGGGTCCTTTTACACACGTTGTTAACAAAGTGCCAATCTACGATAACAAGATGTTGATTGGCCCTTGATATATGAATTTATATGCGGCAATTATGGTTAGTATGTCTGCAAACACTATGTAATATCATATTTGTCCCCATACAGTTTTTATTTGTACTAGAGCAGCAGCAAAGTACCTCTCAGGTAAGCAATGGCCGCTTTTTTATTGCAGACGGGTTCCCTGTGATGTTTGGTTTTCTCCTGAAACCAGTCATCCCCTTTGATGTATATGAAGTAGATAGTAGCTAGGAAAACTATTGCAGACAATAGTCTATATCTTATTAACATATATTGTACAGGTGAAATAAATAAATAATTTTCGTAACACCACATTAAACCACTTTTTCATAACTGTTTTTGCAATCAACTGTCCCTTGCCTCCTCACAGCTTGTGCCACCATAACATAAGCCACAATGCTTTTATGAGTTCCAGCCACAATGGAGTGTGATTTACTAATCAAAATGGTGCGTTATGACTCAGCCTGCCGACTACGTCTGGTCCGTCTGAACCAGCTGCCTCGTGTGCCAATTTCCTCAGGAGGTAGGGACCTGGTGTTCCCCTCGGGAAAGTTTATCCCCACCATCAGGGTTACTGTAAAGAATGAGGGGTTCACTTAGACAACAGCCTTAGAGGAGGTAGGACACGTGGCACAGTGGGTTCACACTTGCTGGTTCATGACACTATTCATCATCTGTATATACTATCTCTATTTGCTTGCATTTTTCTTCCCATTCCACCCATTTGTAATTTTTTTTTTCCAGCTGCCCTCTACATTGTATGGCATATTGAATGGTGCCTTTAGAATATTCAACTTACCCTGTGTCGGGATCTGTACTCAGGGTAGGGTCAGCAATAACAGACTTCAGAAGAGACAGCAGATTAAAAAGTCCAAACTGTTTATTTTCTGGCACACATCATAAAAAAACAGCATCCAAGTAACAACTTCACCAGGTGGGGTAAAGCTACGGCACCAACATAACATAGAATAAACAAAAAATAATAATCTTGCCAGTCTGGGCATTACCTAGACAAGTCGTTTCTGTGTCACCAATATAGCACAGTTCACATGAGGAAAACCACGCTCACAAAGCTAGCAGGTCAGCTAGCTTTCCAGCCACACCTGGGATAACCTCAGGCTTGGGGAAATAATCGTGCCCGAAGGATGTAGACTGGCAGGTCCCTCTACCACCTACCCACCAGTCCAAAAAAATCCAGCCCAGAACAGAATCTAAAGAAACCTGGCTCAGCAAACTACACTTTGCTGAAACCACCGAAGCTTTCTTGATTTTATTTATCTCACCCAGTAGAGAATTCTGGGTGAAATATACAGCACTTCCAGCACTTTACTGTACACCTTACCACACCTGTGAAAAATAAGCCCTTGACTATGACATTCATTATAATAGCTCAGTAGTTTCTACTCCTCTGGGGGACTGGAGTGGATTAGTGATTTTTTTGTGTAACATTTTAAAATGACACAAGTGATAAATTTAGCTCAAGATTAAACTCTGTCCACAAAACGTCAGTCCGCTCTCTAGTAAATATTAAATGCCAGGAATGGCACAAAACGCATAAAAATGATGCAAACACTGCATGCATTTGTTGCAAATCCTATTTCACCAACAAAACCTCTTATGACACTTTTCTGGCGCAACGTCTTGTTACCACATATTTCCCTTCATGAATAGTAACACAATCTCGCCTCAAGAATTACAGCCATGGTGCCACCATGAGTACCATGCCACAGTGCCAACCATAAGGTTTCCCAATAAGTAATATCTTGTTGTTTCCAGCTGAAACGTCCTCATTGTTTTCCCACTGCATAGTTTACTGCACTCAGCCCACTAGTTGTTCATTCACTCAAATAGAGAAAGTTATGTGATCCGCCACCACGTGGAATTCTCTTCTTCTGCACCGGTTTCTGTGATTGGTCAAAGAAATGTAGATTGTAGAGTTATTATCCACAGGACATGGATGCGGACATGTGAGTGCTACTACTAAGGCCTCTTGCACAAAAAGTTTTTTTTTTTCCGTTTCCGTTTAGTTTTTGCGGATTCTGTTTGCGGTCCTTATGCGGAACCATTCATTTCAATGGTTCCACACAAAAAAAAAAATGACTGTACTCTGTATGCATTGAACTGGTCCTATTATTTCCTGCAAATAACTATCCGTGGCTCCATTCAAGTCAATGGGTCCGCAAAAAATACGGAATGTATACGGAACACATCCGTATGTCTTCTGTTTTTTGTGGATCCATGCTCACTTTGCCCATGTGTTTACTGTTAAAACACATTACTGTACATTACATTAATGATAAAAAAAAATTATGTTTCTGTTTGCGATCTGCAAAAAATGGATCACATATGGAAACCATCCGAAGAACAAAAAAAGGAACAACAGATCCGTGAAAAATGGACCGCAAAACTCTGAAAAAGCCATACGGTCATGTGCAAGAGGACTAAGATGTGTGGGCATTGCCGGGCTCCCTTAAACAGGACAGGCAACTACTGCTCCTGGCGAGAGCTGCCATCGGTATCCAGGTAAGCTATGCAGTTGCTTGGCCAACTGCTCTACAGGAGGCCCACTTCCGCCACCTAGTTATGTAGTATATCCAGTGTGGGCAGACGCACAGACAGCTTGATCCACACCTTCCCCCCTATGACCTCCATGTCAAAGCATCAATGTCATAGCACACATCACTAGTAGAGCACCATTGTCATAGCAGCACTAACTTCCTACTACACACGGACTCCAGAGCTGTGCTCCCCTTCTTCAGCCCCAGCAACTGCTCTCCCTATATCAGCAAAGATTACAGCACAGAGGGACAACCAACAGGATGCAGGGAGAACTGGACAAACAAGTAGATGAATAGGGAAAGCACAGGACTAGAAATATGTTTCTGGTCCAATTCTAGAGAATTGGTCGGCAGATTTGATTCTGTCCAAATAAATTTGGTCCAGATTGAAAGTGCCTCAATTGCCTTGAAAAGTCTGAGGTCTCCTTGGATTGTATCCAGTCCTTTTGCATGGAAAATAGGGGAACGAGGAGGCATAGAAAAATTTGAGCAATTTTAAGGACTAGTACCTGCATCTTGGATTAAAGAGGACCCACACAAACGTGATGCCAGTCCTGCCCCAAGCAGTTGAAGTTTCATTGTTAGATACTTCATGATACAAAGAGTGGAAATAATGGATGTATACTTTACATTACCTTAAATATATATTTGCAGTGTACCGTGAAGTTTCAAAAGCTACCACTCACTATGTGAAATTAATGCTTAGCATGAACTCCGATGGCTTGTACAAGCTCTCCATTCGCTATAATCTGTCATTACTACAAGAAAAAAGAAGAATTAGCTTCCTTAACCTCTCATCACTCCAGAACCTCATTGGCATAATTAGCACTTTGTATACGAGGGCTCAGTCATACAGAAATAAACATGTATTGCACATGGAGCAGTTTCATCCCACGTCATGTTGAGTTTGTTTATGCGCATTGGATAATATTATTGTAATTTCATGTTAATTTGGAGAAATAATAAAAGTCATTTGATGACTAAGTATTGCACATACTATTTATAAATGGATTTGATAATCAATTCAGAATTTTTTTCTTTTTAGAGAATAGAGTAATTACTGTCTATTTCTATTAAAAAGATAAGTGTAATCTCTCACTTGTTTTGTTCTTTTGTGTGGCATAGACAATAGTCTATTCAAACTAGCTTTTCATGAAACACCATTAAAATGCAATTAGAAAGCAGCTATTAAGACCAAAATCATCCAAACAGATTCAGCATGGAAAAATTGCAATTTTGCAAACAATACTAAAGCAAACAATAATACAAATAACAATAAACAAATTGAGATGTAGCTGTACTAGGGTCAGTCATCCAAGGGTGGGCAACCTATGAGCTAACTCAAAGCAAGGGTGCATCTAGAGGTTGCGATCTGCCGGGGCATCTACTCCAGGTGCTGAATACCCACAGTGACCTGAATATTTAGACCCTGGATAGGGCAACAATCTTAATCTTTGACTCGGGTGAAGAAAGGCCCAGCAAATCAAGTAAAAGATTTTCAACCTGTCTGGATGCAGAGACTAGAAGCAGATGGTGCCTTTGTAATTGTGGCTCCTCAACACAGCTAAACATCTTTCTACCAACCAAAAGAAAAACTAGTGAGGGAGATTTATCAAAGCTGGTGTAAAGGAAAACTAGCTTAGTTGCCACCTTCCATTTTTCAGAGCTCCTTTGGAAAATGAAATCTGGAATCTGATTGGTTGCTATGAGCAACTACTTAAGCCAGTTTTCTTTACACCAGTTTTCATAAATCTTCTCACAAGTGTTATGACCACCTCTGAAAACCACTTTTATCTAAACAGCTCCAAAATACTGTGCTGGTTAATTGGTTAATATATATTCAACAAACTCTGCATTAATCAATAGCATAGTGTGTGTACATGAGGTATGACACTATTGCTGGCCATTATACACTTGTATCTTGCATTTCTTTTTACAGTTTTACTTTATGAATACTGTAACTCTAATCTGCAGTTCTCTTAGGGATGGTGGATGAAAACTAGCTCCATTCCACAGCACACAGAAAGTAGATATAAGAAAATAACCTGTCTGGGCTCCAGAGGCACGATCCTGAGATTCGGCAAGGCCATGCCGGGAAGACACACTGCTGAGCCCATCCCTTTGTGACGCGACAGCATTCTTTACCAACAGGATGCAATGCTCTGTTTCTCCCTGCAGAAGGCATGTGCTGGGGGATATTAGCAGTGGGCTGATTGCTCAGCTGCTCTTTTACTGTGTGCTAGTGTTTCTGACTAATAGAGCACCGAATTATATACCTACTGGGTTCAGGGGCAATATTTGAATTTGCAATATTTCGCGAATATTTGTCATAAATTTGTGAATTTGAGAATTTGACATTATTTCCTTGATTGCAAAAATCAGCAATGTATTATGCGCGTATTGTGAGCACAATAGGGGCGTGAGTCACTTTTGCTACATTTTTCAATCTGCTAGAAGTTTGCTGAGACTGGAAAAAATGGGTGACACGGCAAACATTATAAATAACCTCAAAGTAAAACAGAGCAGCAAATATGCAATGCAAAAGATAGCAAATTTTATTAAACAAATAATTGAAAAGTACATATATATATAAAAAACAGAAAAATTAGGCAGCACTCCATATATAAAAAGATATGTCTCCATTATTCACCCATGTGGGCAGTGCGACAGTTCGGCTCAGTTGTTTGGAGCCGAAACGTCGCACTGCCCACATGGATGAATAAAGAAGACATATCTTTTTATATATGGAGTGCTGCCTCATTTTTCTGTTTTATATTTGGGACTGGCTGGTCCCGGCGAGGCACTGCACTCGGTTTTGAGCATTTGATACGGTGCTGCCATTTTTCCTATACGTATATATATATATAATAGCAGCATAACATTCACGGAAAAAAATGCACCACAGGACTACAATTCAGAATACATAAACATAAGAAACTCCTGAAAGTAACTGGAGAGATAAAAAATCCCAAAAATAAATAGGTAAAGTGCAAAGTGCAATAGCATAAATAAATAAGTACAGGAGACAATCTTATAAAGTATACAGACCAATGTAGTTCTGATCCTGACACGTGTTTCGCAGTCACTTTCTCAAGGGATATGCTATATACTACTAGTAAGTATTCCTATACAGTAGAAGTCTCATATATATATTTTTTTTTTAGTTACTGGCTATGCAGCTATATACTGTAGTGGTTAAAGTTCTGGGCTATGATGCAGAAGCTGTGAATTCAAATCCAGTCACAAGCTTTTTCAGAAATAGACGTCAAATTAGATTTACATAGTAACATAGTATATAAGACCGAAAAAAGACATTTGTCCATCCAGTTCGGCCTGTTTCCTACAAGTTAATCCTAAGGAAGGCAAAAAACCCCAGTGAGGCAGAAGCCAATTTTCCTCACTTAAGGAGAAAAAATTCCTTCCCGACTCCAATCAGGCAATCAGAATAACTCCCTGGATCAACGACCCATCTCTAGTAGCTATAGCCTGTAATATTATTACACTCCAGAAATACATCCAGGCCCCTCTTGAATTCCTTCATTGTACTCACCATCACCACCTCCTCAGGCAGAGAGTTCCATAGTCTTACTGCTCTAACTGTAAAGAATCCTTTTCTATGTTTGTTTACAAACCTTCTTTCCTCCAGATGCAGAGGATGTCCCCTCCTCACAATCACAGTCCTGGGGATAAATATATGATGGGAGAGATCTCTGTACTGACCTCTGATATATTTATACATAGATATTAGATCTCCCCTCAGTCGTCTTTTTTCTAAAGTAAATAACCCTAATTTTTGTAAAGTGGTAGGACTATGTTCTCATCACGGGCATCTATGCCCTTTTTGATGCAACCCAATATCTTATTGGCCTTGGCAGTAGCTGCCTGACACTGTTTTTTTTACAGCTTAGTTTGTTGTTTATTAAAATTCCTAGATCCTTTTCCATGTCAGTGTTACCAAGTGATTTACCATTTAGTATGTACGGGTGACGTGCATTATTCCTTCCCATTTGCATAACTTTACATTTGTCAGTGTTAAACCTCATCTGCCATTTCTCTGCCCAAGCCTCCAATCTATCCAGATCCTTCTGTAGGAGAAAACTGTCCTCTTCAGTGTTAATTACTTTACACAGTTCAGTGTCTTCTGCAAAAATTTATATTTTACTGTGCAAGCCTTCTACAAGATGATTAATACATATATTGCAGAGAATAGGGCCCAATACTGACCCCTGAGGTACCCCACTAGTGACAGTGACCCAATCTGAGTGTGTACCATTAATAACCACCCTCTGTTTTCTGTCACTCATCCAGTTACTTACCCACTTACAGATATTTTCTCCCAGTCCGAGCATCCTCATTTTATATACTAACCTGTTATGCAGTACAGTGTCAAATGCTTTGGAGAAGTGGAGAGAGGCACCACAGCACATATTCTTGGCATCATATCAGCCACCACAGGAGAAGCCACCATTGAGTTACTTTGACCCTGCACCCAGGAAGAGGAGAGAGGCCCACAGCACATATTCTGGCATCATATCAGCCACCACAGGAGAAGCCACCATTGAGTTACTTTGACCCCTGCACCCAGGAAGAGGAGAGAGAGGCCCCACAGCACATATTCTGGCATCATATCACCCACCACAGGAGTAGGCCACCATTTAGTTACTTTGACCCCTACACCCAGACGGAGGAGAGAGGTTACACAGCAGAGAATCAGGCATTTAGATCACCCACCACAGGAGTAGGCCCCAATTTAATGGGACCCCGGCAACCATGTCAGATGGCACAACCATCAGCTTCATATCAATCAAGCACAGGAGAAGGCGACTTTGAAAGACTCTTGACCCCTACACCCAGACGGAGGAGAGAGGTTTCACAGCAGAGAATCAGGCATTTAGATCACCCACCACAGGAGTAGGCCCCCATTGAATCAGACCCTGGCAACCATGTCAGATGGCACAACCATCAGCTTTATATCAATCAGCACAGGAGAAGGCGACTTTGAAAGACTTTGACCCCTACACCCAGATGGAGGAGAGAGGTTTCACAGCAGAGAATCAGGCATCATATCAACCACCACAGGAGAAGCCACCATTTAGTTACTTTGACCCTGCACCCAGGAAGAGGAGAGAGGCACCACAGCACATATTCTGGCATCATATCAGCCACCACAGGAGAAGCCACCATTGAGTTACTTTGACCCCTGCACCCAGGAAGAGGAGAGAGGCCCCACAGCACATATTCTGGCATCATATCAGCCACCACAGGAGAAGCCACCATTTAGTTACTTTGACCCTTCACCCAGACAGAGAGAGAGGCTCCACATCAGAGAATCATGGCATCATATCAACCACCACAGGAGTAAGCCACAATTTAGTTTACTTTGACCCCTGCACCCAGGAAGAGGAGAGAGGCCCCACAGCACATATTCTGGCATCATATCACCACCACAGGAGAAGGCCTCTTTCAGTGATTTAGGCCTTTGGACCCAGACAGAGGAGAGAGGTCAGAGATTAGCTCATATCACCAGCACAGCAGAAGACCGCTTTATTTGACTTAGGCCTCAGCACCCAGACAGAAGACAGAGGTACATTCATCCAGTGTGCAGTTAGTGAGATATAGCGTCCCTGGCCGTGCTTACTGGTCCACGTATCTGTGGTTAGGTGGACCTTGCCACAAATGGCGTTGCGCAGTGCACACTTGATTTTATCGGACACTTGCATGTGCAGGGAAGGCACGGCTGTCTTGGAGAAGTAGTGGCGGCTGGGAACCACATACTGCGGGACAGCCATGGCCATCAGCTGTTTGAAGCTGTCTGTGTCCACCAGCCGGAATGACAGCATTTCAAAGGCCAGCAGTTTAGAAATGCTGGCGTTCAGGCCAAGGGCTCGAGGGTGACTCGGGGGAATTTGCGCTTCCTCTCTAAGGTTTGAGATATTGAGAGCTGAACGCTGCTGTGTGATATAGTGGAGACGCTAGTTGACGGTGGCGGTGGTGGTGGTGTCGGTGGCACATCCTCTGTTTGCTGCTCGGCAGGTGGCAACATTCCTCTCGAGGCGGAAGCCGAGGCAGCAGCGGTAGAGGGAGCAGGGGGAGCCTCAGCGAGTGCCTGGTTTTTAAGGTGTGTACCCCACTGCAGTTCATGCTTTGCATGTAGATGCCTGGTCATGCAGGTTGTGCTGAGGTTCAGAACGTCAATGCCTCGCCTCAGGCTCTGATGGCAGAGCGTGCAAGTCACTCGGGTCTTGTCGGTAGGACATTGTTTAAAGAAGTGCCATGCCAGGGAACTCTTTGAAGCTGCCTTTGTGGGGCTGGGTCCCTGTTGGCGATGTCCAGTAGCAGGCGAACTCTGGGGCGGCGGCTCGCCTGCTTTGGCCCCCTGCTCCCTCTTTGGCTTCGCTGTTGTCTCGGTCTCACCACTACCTCTTCCTCTGAACTGTGAAAGTCATCGCCACGACCTTCAGTCCATGTGGGGTCTAAGACCTCATCGTCCTCTGCATCGTCTTCCACCCAGTCTCCCTCCCTGACCTCCTCCTGTTCAGTCTGCACACTGCAAAAGACGCGGCAGTGGGCACCTGTGTTTCGTCATCATCAGAGACGTCGGTGACTCTGCTGTGGTGGTATTCCCATGTCCTCTTCATCTGGAGACATAAGTGGTTGTGCGCCAGTGCATGGTATGTCTTCCTCCACTGGGGAAGGGCTAGGTGGACGCCCCTGGGAAACCCTGGAAGCAGAGTCTTCAAACAGAAGAAGAGACTGCTGCATAACTTGTGGCTCAGACCGTTTCCCTGATATGCTTGGGGTGATGTGACAGACTGATGGGCTTGGTTTTCAGGTGCCACCTGTGCGCTTCCGCAGAAGACTGGGTGGAAGACCATGTGGTGAACGTGCTGGAAGCACTGTCGGCCACCCAATCGATTAATGCCTGTACCTGCTCAGGCCTTACCATCCTAAGAGCGGCATTGGGCCCCACGAGATATTGCGGTACATTCTGCCGGCTAGTTGAGGGAGTTCGCTCCTACTGTGTGCGCCTGAGCCGAACGGCCACGCCCTCTACCAGCAACAGAGGCTCCACGGACACCACCACGACCGCGCCCTCGTCCCTTAATAGTATTTTTCTTCATTGTTGCGATTCAACTCGCACCACAATGAAATATATTATTTTTTATAAGCAAAATCCCCTCACTGGAATACTTTCAGTCTTTTGACTGTATGGATTACAGATGGAATGACTGTTATATGTGAGTACCGCTTTCTTTGACAGATTCTAGTATGGGTACATATATGTTTTCCCAACCCCAGCACATTAGTTTGCTAATTCCAGATGTATGAAACGCAGGCCTAACTGTATCTAGTATATTGAACGCCAGATAAACTAACTTGGCCTTTTTAAATAAAAAATTCCTCACTGGAATACTTTCAGTCTTTTGACTGTATGGATTACAGATGGAATGACTGTTATATGTGAGTACCGCTTTCTTGACAGATTCTAGTATGGGTACATATATGTTTTCCCAACCCCAGCACATTAGTTTGCTAATTCCAGATGTATGAAACGCAGGCCTAACTGTATCTAGTATATTGAACGCCAGATAAACTAACTTGGCCTTTTTAAATAAAAAATTCCCTCACTGGAATACTTTCAGTCTTTTGACTGTATGGATTACAGATGGAATGACTGTTATATGTGAGTACCGCTTTCTTTGACAGATTCTAGTATGGGTACATATATGTTTTCCCAACCCCAGCACATTAGTTTGCTAATTCCAGATGTATGAAACGCAGGCCTAACTGTATCTAGTATATTGAACGCCAGATAAACTAACTTGGCCTTTTTAAATAAAAAATTCCCTCACTGGAATAAGTCCTAAACCACTTATTGCATTCACTAAAGCCCCTAATTTGGGGAATAAGGTAGCACCAACGGTAAAAATTTCAAATTGACAATTTAAACTTGGGGTCAGATAAGCGGCTTTTGCAAATGTGGTCGTTGCTCAAATTGTAAGATTATATCCTTTCCCCGCAAAACGAGTGAAGTAAGTCATTTCTAGAGTTGAGCGAACACCTGGATGTTCGGGTTCGACGAGTTCGGCCGAACTTTCGAAAAATGTTCGGGTTCGTGATCCGAACTCGACCCGAACTTCATCCCGAACCCGAACCCCATAGAAGTCAATGGGGACCCGAACTTTTGGGCACTAAAAAGGCTGTAAAACACACCCGGAAAGGGCTAGAGGGCTGCAAAAGGCAGCAAAATGTAGTTAAATCCCCTGCAAACAAATGTAGATAGGGAAATGATGAGTTAACATAAAATAAATAAAAATTAAACAATATTAATTGGAGTGAGGTCCCATAGCACAGAATCAGGCTTCAAGTCACCCACCAATGGAGAAGGTCACTTACTATTATTTTGACCACAGCACCCAGACAAAGGAGAGAGGTCCCACAGCAGAGAACCAGGCATCATATCACCCACCACAGGAGTAGGCCACCATTTAGTTACTTTGACCCCTACACCCAGACGGAGGAGAGAGGTTACACAGCAGAGAATCAGGCATCATATCAACCACCACAGGAGAAGCCACCATTTAGTTACTTTGACCCCTGCACCCAGGAAGAGGAGAGAGGCCCCACAGCACATATTCTGGCATCATATCAGCCACCACAGGAGAAGCCACCATTGAGTTACTTTGACCCCTGCACCCAGGAAGAGGAGAGAGGCCCCACAGCACATATTCTGGCATCATATCACACACCACAGGAGAAGGCCTCTTTCAGTGATTTAGGCCTTTGGACCCAGACAGAGGAGAGAGGCACCACAGCACATATTCTGGCATCATATCAGCCACCACAGGAGAAGCCACCATTGAGTTACTTTGACCCCTGCACCCAGGAAGAGGAGAGAGGCCCCACAGCACATATTCTGGCATCATATCAGCCACCACAGGAGAAGCCACCATTGAGTTACTTTGACCCCTGCACCCAGGAAGAGGAGAGAGGCCCCACAGCACATATTCTGGCATCATACTAAACACCACAGGAGAAGCCACCATTGAGTTACTTTGACCCCCGCACCCAGGAAGAGGAGAGAGGCACCACAGCACATATTCTGGCATCATATCAGCCACCACAGGAGAAGCCACCATTGAGTTACTTTGACCCCTGCACCCAGGAAGAGGAGAGAGGCCCCACAGCACATATTCTGGCATCATATCAGCCACCACAGGAGAAGCCACCATTTAGTTACTTTGACCCCGCACCCAGGAAGAGGAGAGAGGCACCACAGCACATTTTCAGGCATCATATCACACACCACAGGAGAAGGCCTCTTTCAGTGATTTAGGCCTTTGGACCCAGACAGAGGAGAGAGGCACCACAGCACATATTCTGGCATCATATCAGCCACCACAGGAGAAGCCACCATTGAGTTACTTTGACCCTGCACCCAGGAAGAGGAGAGAGGCCCCACAGCACATATTCTGGCATCATATCAGCCACCACAGGAGAAGCCACCATTGAGTTACTTTGACCCCTGCACCCAGGAAGAGGAGAGAGGCCCCACAGCACATATTCTGGCATCATATCACCCACCACAGGAGTAGGCCACCATTTAGTTACTTTGACCCCTACACCCAGACGGAGGAGAGAGGTTACACAGCAGAGAATCAGGCATTTAGATCACCCACCACAGGAGTAGGCCCCAATTTAATGGGACCCCGGCAACCATGTCAGATGGCACAACCATCAGCTTCATATCAATCAGCACAGGAGAAGGCGACTTTGAAAGACTTTGACCCCTACACCCAGACGGAGGAGAGAGGTTTCACAGCAGAGAATCAGGCATTTAGATCACCCACCACAGGAGTAGGCCCCATTGAATCAGACCCTGGCAACCATGTCAGATGGCACAACCATCAGCTTTATATCAATCAGCACAGAAGAAGGCGACTTTGAAAGACTTTGACCCCTACACCCAGATGGAGGAGAGAGGTTTCACAGCAGAGAATCAGGCATCATATCAACCACCACAGGAGAAGCCACCATTTAGTTACTTTGACCCCTGCACCCAGGAAGAGGAGAGAGGCACCACAGCACATATTCTGGCATCATATCAGCCACCACAGGAGAAGCCACCATTGAGTTACTTTGACCCCTGCACCCAGGAAGAGGAGAGAGGCCCCACAGCACATATTCTGGCATCATATCAGCCACCACAGGAGAAGCCACCATTTAGTTACTTTGACCCCTTCACCCAAACAGAGGAGAGAGGTTCCACATCAGAGAATCAGGCATCATATCAACCACCACAGGAGTAGGCCACAATTTAGTTTATTTGACCCCTGCACCCAGGAAGAGGAGAGAGGCCCCACAGCACATATTCTGGCATCATATCACACACCACAGGAGAAGGCCTCTTTCAGTGATTTAGGCCTTTGGACCCAGACAGAGGAGAGAGGTCAGAGATTAGCTTCATATCCCCCAGCACAGCAGAAGACCGCTTTATTTGACTTAGGCCTCAGCACCCAGACAGAAGACAGAGGTACATTCATCCAGTGTGCAGTTAGTGAGATATAGCGTCCCTGGCCGTGCTTACTGGTCCACGTATCTGTGGTTAGGTGGACCTTGCCACAAATGGCGTTGCGCAGTGCACACTTGATTTTATCGGACACTTGCATGTGCAGGGAAGGCACGGCTGTCTTGGAGAAGTAGTGGCGGCTGGGAACCACATACTGCGGGACAGCCATGGCCATCAGCTGTTTGAAGCTGTCTGTGTCCACCAGCCGGAATGACAGCATTTCAAAGGCCAGCAGTTTAGAAATGCTGGCGTTCAGGCCAAGGGCTCGAGGGTGACTCGGGGGGAATTTGCGCTTCCTCTCTAAGGTTTGAGATATTGAGAGCTGAACCCTGCTGTGTGATATAGTGGAGACGCTAGTTGACGGTGGCGGTGGTGGTGGTGTCGGTGGCACATCCTCTGTTTGCTGCTCGGCAGGTGGCAACATTCCTCTCGAGGCGGAAGCCGAGGCAGCAGCGGTAGAGGGAGCAGGGGAGCCTCAGCGAGTGCCTGGTTTTTAAGGTGTGTACCCCACTGCAGTTCATGCTTTGCATGTAGATGCCTGGTCATGCAGGTTGTGCTGAGGTTCAGAACGTTAATGCCTCGCCTCAGGCTCTGATGGCAGAGCGTGCAAGTCACTCGGGTCTTGTCGGTAGGACATTGTTTAAAGAAGTGCCATGCCAGGGAACTCTTTGAAGCTGCCTTTGTGGGGCTGGGTCCCTGTTGGCGATGTCCAGTAGCAGGCGAACTCTGGGGGCGGCGGCTCGTCTGCTTTGGCCCCCTGCTCCCTCTTTGGCTTCGCTGTTGTCTCGGTCTCACCACTACCTCTTCCTCTGAACTGTGAAAGTCATCGCCACGACCTTCAGTCCATGTGGGGTCTAAGACCTCATCGTCCTCTGCATCGTCTTCCACCCAGTCTCCCTCCCTGACCTCCTCCTGTTCAGTCTGCACACTGCAAAAGACGCGGCAGTGGGCACCTGTGTTTCGTCATCATCAGAGACGTGCGGACTCCGATGAGGTGGTATTCCCATGTCCTCTTCATCTGGAGACATAAGTGGTTGTGCGTCAGTGCATGGTATGTCTTCCTCCACTGGGGAAGGGCTAGGTGGACGCCCCTGGGAAACCCTGGAAGCAGAGTCTTCAAACAGAAGAAGAGACTGCTGCATAACTTGTGGCTCAGACCGTTTCCCTGATATGCTTGGGGGTGATGTGACAGACTGATGGGCTTGGTTTTCAGGTGCCACCTGTGCGCTTTCCGCAGAAGACTGGGTGGAAGACCATGTGGTGAACGTGCTGGAAGCACTGTCGGCCACCCAATCGATTAATGCCTGTACCTGCTCAGGCCTTACCATCCTAAGAGCGGCATTGGGCCCCACGAGATATTGCGGTACATTCTGCCGGCTAGTTGAGGGAGTTCGTTCCCTACTGTAGTGCGCCTGGGGCCGAACGGCCACGTCCTCTACCAGCAACAGAGGCTCCACGGACACCACCACGACCGCGTCCTCGTCCCTTAATAGTATTTTTCTTCATTGTTGCGATTCAACTCGCACCACAATGAAATATATTATTTTTATAAGCAAAATCCCTCACTGGAATACTTTCAGTCTTTTGACTGTATGGATTACAGATGGAATGACTGTTATATGTGAGTACCGCTTTCTTTGACAGATTCTAGTATGGGTACATATATGTTTTCCCAACCCCAGCACATTAGTTTGCTAATTCCAGATGTATGAAACGCAGGCCTAACTGTATCTAGTATATTGAACGCCAGATAAACTAACTTGGCCTTTTTTAAATAAAAAAATTCCCTCACTGGAATACTTTCAGTCTTTTGACTGTATGGATTACAGATGGAATGACTGTTATATGTGAGTACCGCTTTCTTTGACAGATTCTAGTATGGGTACATATATGTTTTCCCAACCCCAGCACATTAGTTTGCTAATTCCAGATGTATGAAACGCAGGCCTAACTGTATCTAGTATATTGAACGCCAGATAAACTAACTTGGCCTTTTTAAATAAAAAAATTCCCTCACTGGAATACTTTCAGTCTTTTGACTGTATGGATTACAGATGGAATGACTGTTATATGTGAGTACCGCTTTCTTTGACAGATTCTAGTATGGGTACATATATGTTTTCCCAACCCCAGCACATTAGTTTGCTAATTCCAGATGTATGAAACGCAGGCCTAACTGTATCTAGTATATTGAACGCCAGATAAACTAACTTGGCCTTTTTAAATAAAAAAATTCCCTCACTGGAATACTTTCAGTCTTTTGACTGTATGGATTACAGATGGAATGACTGTTATATGTGAGTACCGCTTTCTTTGACAGATTCTAGTATGGGTACATATATGTTTTCCCAACCCCAGCACATTAGTTTGCTAATTCCAGATGTATGAAACGCAGGCCTAACTGTATCTAGTATATTGAACGCCAGATAAACTAACTTGGCCTTTTTTAAATAAAAAAATTCCCTCACTGGAATACTTTCAGTCTTTTGACTGTATGGATTACAGATGGAATGACTGTTATATGTGAGTACCGCTTTCTTTGACAGATTCTAGTATGGGTACATATATGTTTTCCCAACCCCAGCACATTAATTTGCTAATTCCAGATGTATGAAACGCAGGCCTAACTGTATCTAGTATATTGAACGCCAGATAAACTAACTTGGCCTTTTTTAAATAAAAAAATTCCCTCACTGGAATACTTTCAGTCTTTTGACTGTATGGATTACAGATGGAATGACTGTTATATGTGAGTACCGCTTTCTTTGACAGATTCTAGTATGGGTACATATATGTTTTCCCAACCCCAGCACATTAGTTTGCTAATTCCAGATGTATGAAACGCAGGCCTAACTGTATCTAGTATATTGAACGCCAGATAAACTAACTTGGCCTTTTTAAATAAAAAAATCCCTCACTGGAATACTTTCAGTCTTTTGACTGTATGGATTACAGATGGAATGACTGTTATATGTGAGTACCGCTTTCTTTGACAGATTCTAGTATGGGTACATATATGTTTTCCCAACCCCAGCACATTAGTTTGCTAATTCCAGATGTATGAAACGCAGGCCTAACTGTATCTAGTATATTGAACGCCAGATAAACTAACTTGGCCTTTTTAAATAAAAAAATTCCCTCACTGGAATACTTTCAGTCTTTTGACTGTATGGATTACAGATGGAATGACTGTTATATGTGAGTACCGCTTTCTTTGACAGATTCTAGTATGGGTACATATATGTTTTCCCAACCCCAGCACATTAATTTGCTAATTCCAGATGTATGAAACGCAGGCCTAACTGTATCTAGTATATTGAACGCCAGATAAACTAACTTGGCCTTTTTAAATAAAAAAAAATTCCCTCACTGGAATACTTTCAGTCTTTTGACTGTATGGATTACAGGTGGACTGGTATTAGTAGGGGTGACACAAGCACACCCAAGTCCCTGATGTAGGATTTCTATGGCACAGACCACTATTACAAGTGATTAATGGACGTTGGGAGAGATTGTGCTGCAGCACTAGTCCCAAGATGGCCGCCGCCTATCAGCCCAGTAACATGTGCCACAAAATGGTCTGCACAACCTTTAAAAAAAATAGCCTTGGACTGTGCTGCTAAATCGCTATTGGTCTGAATCCCAGGTGTAGATGTCTGACTTGTTTGGAGCTTTGGAATGCACACTGTGGCAGCTTCTGCTGCAGCACTACAAGTCGCAAAATGGCGGCCGGCGGTCAGCCTAGGTACATGTGGATGGAAAAATCACTCTGGCCACTCTAAAAATAGCCAATCCCTATCAAAAAGCAGCTCAGCTGCAGTTGTTCAGATGAATCACAGGTGGAGGAGAGAAATTTGCTTCCAGTTATTCAATTATCCCTGCCTATTCTCGCCCTAGCATCAGCTGCGTCTATCCCTGTTCTATTCACATCGGGAGTGAGCACGTCCCGACGTGCGCACAAGCTTATAAAGAGGCTGAGTCACATGCTGCACTCGGCCAATCACAGCCTTGCCAATAGTAGGCATGGCTGCGATGGCATCTTAGGGCAAGTAGTATGATGCATGTTGATTGGCTGCTTTGCAGCCTTTCAAAATGCGCCTAAATACATGCCGAACGACGAACCCGAACCCGAACCCGAACTTTTTTGAAAATGTCCGGGTTCGGGTCCGGGTCCCGGACACCCCAAAATTCGGTACGAACCCGAACGATGCTCGAACTGTTCGCTCAACACTAGTCATTTCTAATGTAAACGGATACAAACACGATATTAAAGAATTCCTGTCATGTACATCTGAGAATGTCATTTACATGGTAGAATGCCCATGCAAGTTACAATATATAGGGAGGACGAAAGGGTCTTTGAAAAAAAGGATTGCTGAGCATATAGCAAATATTAAGAAGGGGGTGGAAACCCATTCACTCTCCAATCATTTTAAAAGGGCCCATAATAAGAACCCGATTGGTCTGAAATTTGCAGCTATTGATAAGGTACAAAAGGATTGGAGAGGGGGAAACCACATTAGTAAGATGTCAAGACGAGAGACCCAGTATATTTTTGACTTTGATACTTTGGTTCCTGGAGGGCTCAATGCTGAGTTTGAATTATTTGGTTTAGGGGGGGTAGTGGGGGGCCCCCATCGGAGACCTGTCCGTCCAGGTTAGCTTGTACTCTTGGCAGGCATGCATTTGGGCGGGGGTCCTTCACTATTGTCTGCCTGCAAGATTGCGTATGATCATAATAAATATTTTTTTCTGCCCGTAAACAATAGTTTTTTTCTGCCTGCAAAAATGTATGTTCTGCATGCAAGGTATAGTTGAAATAGAAACAATTCAGATGCACGGACTGCAATATGGCGTCTTCTATTTATTTATTTATTTATTTATTTATTATTTTCTACATATTTTTATACTGCATATATTGGTATACTACAATTGTGTTCTATTTAATATATGCCTTAGGATATTATATGTTTTATTTATTTAACATACTATTGATACACGAGTATGCCTATAGCACACCTACCTGTATATGGATATAGTACCATGAATCCATGTCACCTTTTCTAGAGGACTGAATTTTTGGCCGCAACCCCACTCCACATTTTTTTGCATAACTCTTAGTCTCTATATAAGAGGGGTCTGATTAACCACTGAAGAAGGGGATAAAAGCCCCGAAACGCGTATGGTCGGACCCCAACATTGTTTTATTAACCGGCACATCTCTTCAATACCGCTGGAATAAGTGCAGCTCTGTGGGACAACGAGCGGAGGAAGTAACAAGTAGCCCAGACTAAAGATATCGAGGTCGGGATACTCCATCCGCAGGCTTGCAGGACAAACCATAAGTCCAGATCGTCCAGAGTTGGTAACTAGCACTATACATCACAGTGATAAGAGCGTTGTAGTTAATAGCCGGTAATCTTAGACACGTGTCTGCGAACATTCCAGCAGGACGCCGCTGCTGTTAGTATCCAGCGAGACGCCACTGTGCTATAACTGTGGAACATTTTGGAGCTTCAGGGAGTTTGGAGGTCGGCCTTTCAGGACTATACTCTTGCCATACACAAGAGAGACAGACTGATACTGAATGCATAACAGAGACGGGGTTATTTGTTTTAAGATCCTCTTTGCGGAACCAACCAGTTACGCTGCTATATACAAGAAAATTGCACAACTGCATTTCACTTTCACTTTGCTATATCGTTGTTTTATGTTGATTGGCACCAGAAGTATTGATTATTTATTTTAAGTGGCACTATTCGCACATTTACGTTGTTCAACATTGTTCTACATTGTTTGCACTAGGTTGGTCACCTTATTGAGCATTGGTTGCTATTGGAGACTGCAGTGATTTTATTATATTCTAATTTTTGTACTAATAAATAGTGATTCCCTATATCTGAGGAGTGCCCAGTTTTATTACACAGTTTTCTTTTGTCCGAGTGATTAGGGTGTAACCACTTTACTGTGAGCACCCTATTTGATTGCCTCCATTCTCCTGTGCGCCATTATTTTATTATTCCTTTTTCCTATATAGTTTATATATTTTATATTTTTCTTACTAATTGTAAAAAATATAGATAGATAGATAGATAGATAGATAAAATTATACTTCATAATATGTGGGAATCTACTACTGATGTTTTTAGCCATAATATATATATATATATATATATATATATATATACATACATATTATATATATTATATATTCTAAATATATAATATGTTTGAATATATTATAGCTAAAAACTAGTAGTAAGTATTCCTCTACAGTAGAAGTCTCTTTTTTTTTTTTAAGTAACTGGCAATGTAGCTATTATAGCTGAGCGGTTAAGTGCCTTGCCTTGGCCGAACTCCGCGATGTGCCAAGCATAGCGATGCTCAAGCCGAACCGGTGTACGGACGCGCATGCTCTCTCAACAGTAATAAGGAGGAAATATTCTGCAACATTTATGTTGAACAGGGTTTAGTAGTGAAGGTTACAGCCTGGGTAATAGGAACAATCCTATCACACCTTGCTGCACTGACTGGGGATACAAATTGCCATTATACAGCTCTGTAATTCCAGCAAACCGTACTTAATAATAGGGTGCAAGTGCTGTTTGAAACAGGCATTAACAGTATTTATAACAAGGAAATATTTCTATGCCTTATTTGCCCTTGTGCGGTGCAGTTATTTGTTCTAAAGCATTTTTTGGCTTGTATTAGTGGGAATAAAAAAGGGCTTATTAGCCATTGTGTAGTGAAGTGCAAAAATTATAGCCCTCTTTGTCGTGTATTATATAAATATAATTATATAAAATATATTTGCCGATCAGAGGTGCAGTGATATATCCTAAAGCTTTTTGTGGCATGTATTAGTGGAAAAAGAAAAAATATATTTGCCATATAGCGGTGCAGTTATATGTTCTAAAGCCTTTTGTGGCGTGTGTTAGTGGAAAAAGAAATATATACATTTGCTGGTCATCAGTGCAGTTATATATTCTAAAGCCCTTTTTGTCGTGTGTTATTGGAAAAAGAAAAAATATATTTTCCGGTCAGCGGTGCAGTTCTATGTTCTAAAGCCTTTTGTGGCGTGTATTAGTGGAAACATAAAAAATATATTTGCGGGTCAGCGGTACAGTTATATGTTTTAAGCACTTTTTGTCATTTATTAGTGGAAAAAGAAAAAATATATTTGCCATATAGCGGTGCAGTTATATGTTCTAAAGCCCTTTTTGTCATGTATTAGTTGTAAAATAAAAAATATATTTGCCGTTCAGGGGTGTAGTTATATGTTACATAGTTACATAGCTAATACGGTTGAAAAAAATGAAAAAAGACACAAGTCCATCAAGTTCAACGTAGGGATAAGTGGGGACGCGAATCCCAGAAGGAATTAAGACTCAGATTTCTACATGTTTTCATAAGCATTAATGTTGTTTACTTTTAAGAATTCATCTAAATCCTTTTTAAAACTGTCCACTGTTCCTGCTGTGACCACGTCCTGAGGAAGTCTATTCCTCAGCTTCACGGTTTTTACAGTAAAGAAGCTTTGACGCTTCCGGAGACTGAACATTTTCCTCACCAATAGGAATCATTGACCACAACTCCCTGGTTATGGTCCTTCAGACAGTTTTTGATCCAATTACAAACTATACTTTCCAAGCCTTTAGACCTTACTTTACCTATTAAACGTCTATGAGGGACAGTATCAAAATCCTTTTCAAAAACAAGAAACACTACATCCACAGCCACCCCTCTGTCCTTCTACTCACCTCCTCATAAAAACAAATCAGGTTGAGGGAATTTCTCTCTTATTTAAGAATAAGGCACTTGTTGTCGGGAAACCCCTAGTTTATGCTTAAAGTACATATTCAATTGTTGAATTGCTGGTCCATGCCTGGAGCTACTCACTCTGGGATCAAACCTCTCTACGCATATTTAGGAGGTAAGGAGTCTTTTGTCAAATCGGCCCCACTTCTTGCATGGGACGCAGATCTGAAACAAACATTCACTATACCATAATGGTCTACTGCGAATAGGATAGCGGTCTCAACCTTAAAGTGCACAACACATCTGGAATCTTATACCAAAACTGTGCTCCGCTGCTATTATACACCGGTGAGACTTCAAACACTCTTCCTGGGTGTATCAGTGGAGTGTTGGCGAGGCTGTGGATGTATAGGCACGCTATTTCACATACTGTGGGAGTGCACAGAGATTGTCACCCTTTGGTCCCAGGTGTTCAATCAAGGCAGTGTCTGAAATAACGGGGTATCAAATCAAGCCGAACCCGGCTCTAGCTTTACTGCTCGATAAAATTCCAACCCAATTTAGGGTAATCGCTGTAGCCACTAAGTTGGCTATAACTAGGAATTGGAAGAGCTCTAATATCCCGGTCTTTCAAGAAATCGTCAAGCGGTGGAAACCACTAAGTCTTATGAGCACATGATAGCACACATGAAATTTCGAGTTGATCGGTATGAGAAGTGGTGGGCAGCTTGGGAACGCGGCAAGCTACCGACACCTTTAACTCATCGTCTGCAAACTTCAGATTGTGTGGTGCAGGACACTACTGATCTCCCGATAGTCCTTGATAGACCTGTGGGAACATCAATTTTTATTGTTCTTGATGTAAGGGGCACAGCTTTACCTTTTACCTTTTGCCTTTACCTTCGTTACCTCAATGGGTCATTTATATGCAATATGTGTATTGTTCTACATTTAACATCTATGCCTAACCTACAATTTTGTAAAAATGTGGGGTTTCATGCTCAATGTATGTTGCACTTATTGTACGATCTTACCATTTGTATGCGAGCTTGTACTCTAATAATAATAAAAACTTGTTGACAGTAAAAACAAATCAGGTTAGTCTGACAACTTCTGTCCTTGATAAACCCATGTTGGTTATCACTTATAATTAGAGATGAGCAAACTTTAAAAAATAGTTCGGCGTTCGGGTTGTGGTAATCGCCGCATCCCGTTATGGATTCCACTACCGTGGACTATCCCAGCATATGGAATCCATAAGGGGCGGCTTCCACGAACCCAAACTTTGAAAAAGCCGAAGGACCTGGGGTGACGTCACCGTCATGTGATCAGTGCAGGGGGCGTGGCTCAGCACGGGATCAAATCCAGTAGGTCATTTTCTGATGACGCATTCTCTTTAAAAGGCAATATTTAGATAAATCTATAGGGTGAGCCTCTAGAGTCACTTCCAGCGGTTTTAAATCAGATATATTTACTTCAGCAACCTTTTCTGAGTTTATTGCTGAATTGCTCATATATCTTAATTGGAACTCCACTCAGTTCTTGGTGAAATGTTACTATTTACTCCCACCTTCTGCATTAATGCATCTCTTTTCATTTTAATCCATGTACCTTTAATCTTTGGCTGCTGTTTTCTCCCATTAGTGCTGTGATCTTATTGTTAGTTTCCATGCTGGCAGTAATTTACGGCAAGCTTTAATTTTCTACTTCTTGAGATACACTGTTATCATTTTAGCACCTTCCTTCTCTTATTTTTGTAAGACGTGAGAACATTTTCTACAACATTAATATCTGACTCATCAAAATAACAGTGATAATAAACAAGATGTATTTATAACTGAGCTAATGGGAAATTCAACCAAAGCCAAAACATCATTGTCCTCACACGCTTGCTAAAAGGAAATGTGATTAGAAATTGGATGTATAAATAATTCAACTAGATTTTGAATTATTGATGGATTCAAATTTTTTTTCCTTTTTTGATTCGTTTGTCTAGGATGAAATTATTAGGTAAAAGGGATTTTCTGAGAAAACACTTTTAAGGATTATAAGGACTGGCCACCAATTTATGATCACTGAGGGTCTAACCCCCTAGGAGCCACAGCAATTATCATATAGAAAGATACATGAAAAGGGTTGAGCTGCAGTGCCAGGCATCACTGCTCCAATGTGTTTAGATGAACATTAAAGAGTAATGGAGCTCTAGATTGTGCTGAGGACCCTTCATGCTGATCATTGACCTCCATTAGTCATACATTTGCAGAGAGTCCCGAAGGAGCTGCTGCAGAGGATGGGAGTTGTAGTGGCCACAATGAAGTATTGTGTCACAGAGTACTCCTTCAGGCTGTTGCTTCCTGGGGAAATGTCGTTTTGAATAATGAGTTCACAGTTAAACATATATAGCCTTTTTGCTCACTGCAATGTAGAACTTCAAATACATTCAATAGCAGAAGATTTTAAAAGCAATCTTCTGGCACCATAAGGATTAGGTTGGATGACTGCAATTTAGCACTTGCAGTAGGTTGTACTGGCCTAGTAATGTTCTGGGTGATGGGTGTCTTAGGCAGAGTCCTTCACCTCATAGCATTGTTTTCCAATACTGATATAGCTGTTCACACTACTAACTGTCTTCTCAATGATTAACTTGAGGTAGAGTATAACTATAATTAACTTTGGAGAATCCTCTTTAGGAACAGGAGCTCAGACATGTGCTTCCTTCAATCTCTGTAGCTCAACAGGAATCCCCCCCTTCTGGCAGGAAGCAAGACCAGCCCACTCTTACCAAGGGTGTATCAGGGTGCTCAACTCTGTTCCAAGCCAACCTTTGCCAATCATTCCTTACTGGAACATATGGCCATAGCACATAAAAATACATAACAACATAATATAAAACAATACAAGACTATATACAACCTTAGGTCTGGGGTACTACACATTGATGGATAATCTATTTAAGGTTTTGTTGACATCTTGTTTGTGCTTCGCATGAATGCTCCAAATGTACATGCTGTATGTGTCCATAGGGTGACATTAGCCAGGAAGAAGTCAAGAGTGTCCTTTGTCCTCCATCTGGCAAGTATACATGAGTATTCTGCAAAAAAAAAGTATGAATTAGGGTAATAGTTGATATTACACACAGTTGTAGCCAATAAAAAATGTACATGTTAAAAGTATTATTTATTTATTTATTTTTTACAATGGACCCTATGGTTGACAAATCCCACTGTCTTAATCGTCCATTTAAAGGGGTTATCCCACAAAAAGATTTTATCATCTATCCAAAAAGGATGTAATCAATGTTGTATCACAGTGTTTCCAACCACTCAGAATTCCAAAAATCCAAAGTATAGAGGGTTACTGTGTACCTTCTCTGAATGGAGTGGTAGTGCTCATGTCAGTCCACAGCTCCATTCGCTGCTATGGGATTGAGGGAGCACTGTCTACGTCAGAACCATAAAAGTGAATGAAGCTATGGACCAACACCACTCCATTCAGAGAGGGGACTCTGGGATCCTTCATTCTTGGGAATTCAATGGGGTGATGCAGAGTGATTTGATATTTATCACTTATAGTGTGATACATATTTTTTGGTCGTATAACCCCTTTTAACATACTGTATGCATTAAAAAGCGGCCATAAACCTGATGTGAACGCAATCTTAAATTAAACCAGTTTTTCCAAGTTCTAGTAAAAAGGGGTTGTCCAGAGTTTTATAAGTGAAGGCCCTCGCTAGTTGATTAGGGGGGTCTGACAACCCTTACCTCCACCAGTCAGTTGGTCTGTATTGCTCCATCAACGGAAGTCGGCACCAGAGCTACACAGTACCATCAACATGATTGAATCCAGCCTAAAATGAAACCTGTTCTTTAAGTTCGAGCAAAAAAAATAAAAAATGTTTAAATGGGTTGTCCAGGGTTTAAAATGTAATGACCTGCCCTAAGGATAGGCAATCACCAGCTGATGATCAGTGGGGGTCTGACATCCCACAACCCTGCCTATCAGTTGGTCTGTGTAGCTCAGTCAATAAAAGTCTGCATCGGAGATACACAGCACAGTGGACATTGAATTCACTAGTACAGCGCCAACCCCATTGTCTGTTTGCCATTTGTCAATCAGCTAAGTAATGGCCTATCCTAAGGATAGGCCATCACTTAAGATAGAGATCACACATAAAGATTACATCAAAATACCAATATACATTATGTACCACAATAAATACACAGCAGCCAGAACAAGCAGAACTGCAATGTAAAGCATGGATGAGAGAGAGCAAGAGCCTGAGTCTCTAATAAGACAGGAGATGAACTTCAGACTACATCATAGTCCTGATAGTTAAAGAGCAAAAGCTGCATTTACAGACCATACCTCCACCTTAAAGGGTTGTCCCACAAAAAAATTCTACATTTTTCATCCAACACCTGGATCTAAATACTTTTGCAATCACGTGTCATTAAAATGTATTATAGCCATCTACTGTAGTATAGCCATAAATCTATCCTTATATCACCACCTTCTGTTTGTTTTCTTTTTTTTTTCTTATTTCTCTCTGTCTTGCTGAGGTGGACACAGTTCCATCCATAAACTTCCCATATCTACTGTTAAAAGCTGTGATAGTTAAAGAAAGAGAGAGTTGCAACAGAAAGAACATGTCCCTTTAGAAAGGACATACCCTTGAGCTGCAGCAAAAAGGACATGTCTCTGAGCTGCCTGCCTGAAATAAATCTACCAGAACAAATTGGACCAATGAATGGGGAGATCTCTGGATCCATGTAAGGTACAAGACTGGCTCTAGCTTTGATAAAACTTGATTTACATGGTGTCTGATTTTCATATTTTTTTACATCAATCATGGGATTACCCCTAAGGTGACCATACACCTTCAGCAGCTGTCAGCCAAACTCTTGTATGGGCAAAGGCTATTCCTCCAGCCTCTAAACACATGCATGCTCACCTTGTCCAAACATGGACGTGTCTTCAATGAAGATAAGAGGGTAAGTCACTGCCAGATTTTCATTTTTTTTACATTAATCACGGAATACCCTCTTTAATAATGCAGAACTTAAAGGGGTTTTCCGGGATTTTACTACTGATGTCCTATGCTCAGGTCTGACTCCTTGGACCCCCACTGATCATCTGTTGAGAAAGCATCAGCGCTCCTGCGAGCGCCTCTGCCTTCTCTGTGCCTACCAAGCACAACGTCGTACATTGTATAGCGGCTGTGCTCGGTATCACGCTCAGCCCCATTCACTTCAGCGCTATAAGATGTACGGCTTGCTAAGCACAGGCAAGACCATGACGCTCACAGTAGCGGTGATGCCTTCTCAAACAGCCATGGAATAAAAAATAAAAGGAAAGGATTATCTGTTCAGGGTGTATGAATATGAATAGAGATCAGCAAATGCAGCTGTCATGGGTGGTATGTAATACTACAGTATTCCTGTAGGTGCTGATACCTCAAGGCTTTCAACAGCCAAACCTCCAACAATAATCTGACAAGCGGACCACCACTGAACATAAACATTACCCAAATTATTTTTTGAGCCTAACACTGGACCAGAATTGATATACCAAGCGTGCTTTTGAATTTTAATAAAATTTGCTGCCTCCCTAAACCTATTAGCGCTTACAGATAGAGAACATTTAGTCTACAGTAACACTGCGTTATCTCTTGTAATAAGGCTATTCTGCATAAAAAGGAAACACAATTAAAATATTTTTAATTATAGAAACTTATTGCAGCCCACTATAGATACAATGGAGACTCAAAAGAAAACTTCAGGCGCTCCCAAGCAACGGCACTAAAACAATAGTCCCATGAAATGTGAAATTTATCCTTATTCCAAGTGTTTTCTTTTACAAGCTACAATATTTTCTGAAGAGGATTGTTCAGCCAGTTTTATTTAATAACAATGGAAGCTAAAGTGAAATTTTAAATGCTAGCATGTATTCACGCAACACAGCAGTGCATGCACACAGTCATGTACAGAGGAAAGGGGACATTTAAAGGGACACTACTATCGACAATTCTTTAATCACATATTAACAGCTCATATGTGAATCTAATTTTTGCAAAATAAAAATGCATGGATGACTTTCTGGATATCATTTAATGAGGGCACTCAATGTATTCTGCTTTCTGTTCTGGATTTTTAACTTCCTCCCAGTAGCATAGCTATAGGGAAAGCCGTGGCTTTGGGGCCCAAACTCAGAAGAGGCCCACCCAGGAGAGAGATTTAAAGATTTTATTGTCAGGGCCCACTCAACAGTATTATACAGTGACATTATATACAGTGACAATATACATATACAGTGACATCAGGGGCGTAACTAGAAGTGACTGGGCCCCACAGCAAATTTTTGTAAGGGCCCCCTCCCAGCGCGCTTCGCACCTCCCTCCTCCTGTGTAAACCCCACTCCTTTGGCAAGTCACGATCTAGACCAGAGCTGGCTGCCACGACATTTTTTTCCTATATAACATATATATATATATATATATATATATATACAGCAGGTTGTAAGACGCCTACACCCACGACACAACGTCGGACATCCCATTCACTCACTTTAGGTATGCCCCTTAGTGCCCCCCAAACAGTAGTTATGCTCCCTTATTGCCCCCACACCCACACAGTAAAATGTTGTTAGTGCTCCAGAGTAATTATTCCCCTTTCCCCATTAGTGTCCACACACTAGTTATGCCCATTTATTGCAGTATGAGTAGACATCACATTTTTCATTAGTACCTCACAAGTCACAGTCTACACTATACACATGTAGCAGTGCCAGCTCTGTACACTATACACATGTAGCAGTGCCAGCTCTGTACACTATACACATGTAGCAGTGCCAGCTCTGTACACTATACACATGTAGCAGTGCCAGCTCTGTACACTATACACATGTAGCAGTGCCAGCTCTGTACACTATATACACATGTAGCAGTGCCAGCTCTGTACACTATACACATGTAGCAGTGCCAGCTCTGTATACTATATACACATGTAGCAGTGCCAGCTCTGTACACTATACACATGAAGCAGTGCCAGCTCTGTACACTATACACATGTAGCAGTGCCAGCTCTGTACACTATATACACATGTAGCAGTGCCAGCTCTGTACACTATACACATGTAGCAGTGCCAGCTCTGTACACTATACACATGTAGCAGTGCCAGCTCTGTACACTATATACACATGTACAGTGCCAGCTCTGTACACTATACACATGTAGCAGTGCCAGCTCTGTACACTATACACATGTAGCAGTGCCAGCTCTGTACACTATATACACATGTAGCAGTGCCAGCTCTGTACACTATACACATGTAGCAGTGCCAGCTCTGTATACTATATACACATGTAGCAGTGCCAGCTCTGTACACTATACACATGAAGCAGTGCCAGCTCTGTACACTATACACATGTAGCAGTGCCAGCTCTGTACACTATATACACATGTAGCAGTGCCAGCTCCGTACACTATACACATGTAGCAGTGCCAGCTCTGTACACTATACACATGTAGCAGTGCCAGCTCTGTACACTATACACATGTAGCAGTGCCAGCTCTGTACACTATGTACACATGTAGCAGTGCCAGCTCTGCACACTATACACATGTAGCAGTGAGTGAGAGCTCTCTATGCCCCTTTATTGCCACACAGAGTAGACATCATATTTTTCATTAGTACCTCACAAGCTGAACCGCTGGTGCTGGACCTGACGTGCTGCTCTCACTGCTCTGCCTCTTTTCTACTCACTCTGCTGCCACCTGCCTGCAGCTCCTCCTGTCCTCCTGGTCTTGGCTGTTTTGTCCCTCCTCCTTCCTGTCACGTCCTCCTGCTCTGAATGAGATAGTGTATGTGGGCGGGCTTAATACAGCCTGCGCGCTGTATTCACACTTAGGTCGGGAGACACAGAACAAATCAGATTAGCGAGGACTGCAGATTGAGGGGGAGGGGGGGGGCCCGGTCCCCCGGCGCCGCCGCTACTGCGCCTGCTGTGAAGGGGCCAGGGGCCTTGAATTGATCATGATTGATTAACTTAACTTGCGATTGCGAATGAACTGAACTAATAAACAGTAAACTGTCACACATGCTGCTGGGAGCCGGGCCCCTTGGCAGCCCGGGCCCCGAAGCAGCCGCTTCCCCTGCTTCCCCAGTAGTTACGCCACTGAGTGACATGACATACAGTATATAGGTGTAGGTAACGGACAGAGCGGCTGCCGGGCCTCATCTGAGAGCGCAATCTTGACTAGCCACAGAAGTGGGGGTTGCACGGGAGTCAGTGGTCACAAAAACGTTGCTGGGGAGGGAGGGGACCTTTCAAAAATTTGCTGTGGGGCCCAATTATTTCTAGTCATCCCACTGCTTCCTCCTTTGTACTTTTGCCTTTGATTGGACTTTTAGCACAGCAAACTGCATCACTTGACTCTGACCAGAAAGAGCGGGAGGAAGAGTGACTCAATTAGAGCATTACACTGATATTGCAATAATCTTATGTGGGCATCTTTATCTAAGCCTATCAGGAGAACAGTCGAGCTATCATTCAGTTATCCTAATTCTACACCTACTAACATCTTCCCCTAACAGAAGCATTAAACTGACAATTGATCCCCTATATATCCTGCTACAATATTTTGTATTTGATTGTCAACGCCAGACCACTGCTGAAATAAAATAAATAAAAAAGCCAAAAAAAAAATAATTCTTTGAATACTGTTAAAAAATAATAACTTTTTTGATGGTAGTATGCCTCTGAAATGACATATTCTTGGACATTATTATTCACTAGTCAAACCTGTTTTTGGATGACATTAAAAGATATTTCCTTCGAGGATCACCTAAAAATCAAGAAGTAACTCAATGCATATCATCAAAGCAAGCATCAAAGCAATACCTGCTGGTCAGTTTATTAGAATCAGGAGGACATGTGATCAGGGCAAAGAATTTGAAAAACAAATAGATTTGAAGAATCGGTTTAACATTAGAGGTCATTCTATTGTGCAAATAGATTGATGATACTCTGTTTTCTCTCCTCTGGGGCTTGTGGCACATTATTTAATATGCAAACTCCAGCTATATGCGTTTCCAGGTGTTTTTATTGAAAATGCGGCACGTGACAATGCGACGTTTCGGCCTAGATAGCCTTTATCAAACAATTGCAGCTGGTGGGTATGAGGTGCAGGAAGGCTGCGCTGTAAATAGAAAGAGCGTGAGTCCATACAAGCGTGTGGACTCACGCTCTTTCTATTTACAGTGCAGCCTTCCTGCACCTCATACCCACCAGCGGCAATTGTTTGATAAAGGCTATCTAGGCCGAAACGTCGCATTGTCACGTGCCGCATTTTCAATAAAAACACCTGGAAACGCATATAGCTGGAATTATCTTTTCATATACCCACCGGGGTAGGAACCCGACTCCTAGCAAATAAGCATTGTGCCAAAAGGTTTATCTTCTGATTAATATGCAAACTGAAATAGTCTCTGCCCTAGTGGTCATATATATGTATTGATGACCTCAAAGGAACTGAGAGTGAGGACATATACATATACTGTATGGGACATCAAAACAGCATTGACCATGGAGATCAAAGGGGTTATCCGAGAAAAGATAAAGATGACCTATCCACACGATAGGTCATCACTATCACATTGGTCGGGATCTAAATCCCTGCACCCCTGCCGATCCGCTTCACCAAGTTCCAGGCAGCTTACCAAATACAGCGCCTATCCAGAGGGTAGTGTAATTAAGGTTGGGTGGCAATTTGTATAATAAATATTGATTGAGCAAGACTAGTGCTGTCCAGGAACCATCTTTTTCTCTATCCAGAGGGTAGGTCATCAATTATCATTCCCCGATAACCCGAACTGAATTATTGAAGTTAAAACCTATCCGGAGACATTTCAGAGAATATCATAGAAATGAATCAGGTAAAGTGAGAGTGTTCGCCATTGAGAAAGCATACATGGGATCAAGAGGAGGAGACACACTGACTCTTATCTTGCGATCTGAGGTATTTATGATATTACAGTTACTGATGTTCGTGAACTGACAAATGTAACTGCAATGTCTATACTTTCATCCATCTTAGTTTTGTGTTTCTCTTTTAACAAGTCACTACAATCAAGAGCTGACGCCCCCTGGTGAGTCTTCTTAAAAAAAGGGAGTCAGTCAGCACATCCCAATGTGCAGGTGCACACTGCCATGGCTAGAAACACACACAAAAAAAAGGACAATGCAACAGCACTCTTCAGACACAAATAAAGTCTTGAGCCACTCATTTGGGGAAGAGTCAAGCCAAGTTGAAAGGAAGGTTACATCTGTTAATTAATTTTGCTTCTATGCTTTGATTGCTTCTATGCTGCCATGATTGACACTTCTGAATATCAGCTAACCATTATTGTGGCTCCTAAAAATCGGTTATCTGATTTAACTCTCCAATTCATTCTCCCATCTACATCTAATGAAATCCAGAATGGCAGTCTATTTAGGATATTCTCCGATTTTTAGGTGAAGTTTAGATAATGGGAGTTGTGATTTACGTCACTTGAAAACAGCAGTGATAGAGGGGCAAATGTCCTTTTGCTCCATAGCAAAATGCTCATAGTAATATAGATATAATTGCCTTAAAACACAATTGCATCAATAGGAAGGCCAAAATGTGTTCTATTTGTTGTTCCTATTGTGCCAACCCTGGACCCGGAAGGAATATGCATTCGCATAAGCAATACTTTTAATAGAAAGAAGAAAAAGAACAATAATTTGATCTGTCTGAATATTTGCTCTGGAGCCTGAAATGTTTGTATGGTGTGAACTTTCCACAACAACACAGAGGGTAACCAACAATGAGTTTCGTTGCTCTTTGCCCAGGTTTCTTGATAGAAGGTCAACTAGGTAACCCTAAGTACATAGCCTTGTCCTAAACACATACAATACTGTCAATCAAGGTTTGTTACTGAACAGGCCAGAGAATCATGGAGGGAAATTGTTTTCAGATGCTGTTTTCACTATGGTAGAACATTACATCTGTGGATAATAAGACAAATCATTACTTTGACCGAGTAAACAGCACTTTGTAGAATCTCCATCACAGTAAATGAGGTTTCTGGGATGATATTGTTTTTAAGGCCTTTCAAATCAATATAATAAGTAAGTGAGTTACTGGAAAAAGTGTTAACGTGCATGAACTCAACTATAACACGTATGGAAGTTAGCTTTACAAATGGTAGGCAACTAGCAAGATTGGATGCAGCATTTTTTAGGGTCTAACAAAAAATAACAACAAAAATTATCCCATCAGGTTGGCTTAACGACAACCATTAAAAGTTTAACCACATAAAACACTTATCTTCAGTCAAAAAACAATAGTAAATACAACAGGCAGAAATGGTAGAGTCACCTTGTGCAGGGTCTCGTTTTCTCTCTCTGATGCACTATGGAGAAGATGGCTCCCAAATCCTCTCCATTAGTGACTATCTCCCCCCTACTCCCAGGCAGCTTTTCCCTTTACAATTAACCCTGGGAAATGCACCTAGACTCCTGTGTTAGTTGTGTGGAAAGTCCGGGATGTACTGCTGGAATAGCTCACTAAGATTAGCAACCTACATGGCACATATCTGCCCTCTAGTATCTTTCCTGCTGGTTTCGTACAAATGATATACCAACAAGTGGTAAAGAATAAGTAAAACTTTATCCAACATGCAATGGTCCTTCTTGTACACAAGCAAATCTTCCATCGAAAGCAAAAAAAACTGCTTAAAAATCATTATAAAAATAAACATAAAAGCTAATGTGTTGGAACTATAAGGATCCTTTTGACTTTGACAAGGTCAAATTATGGTATCTTGATGACTGGACAAGAGCATCTCCGAAACGGCAGATCTGAGTGTGTTTGGTAAGCATTGGTTAGAAGAACCTACTAAAAGTTGCCCAGGTATGGACAACTGGGGAAATGGCATTGTGGTCATGGGCATCCAAGGCTTAGTGTGATGCCCATGAAGACAGAAAGCTAATATTTATAATCCAATCCCACAGAAAAGGCACTGAAGTGCATATTGCTGAAAAACAAGTAAAGCTAACGATGACAGAAAGGTGTTAGCGTGATGTTTACAGAGCTGTGTAGCCGCATAGTGGTTAGAATGGCATTTTTTATTGTTTGTTTTTGTTATTAATATGGGGTAAGGGTCAGATTTGAATTTTTTATAGTTTTAAAAACTTTTTACATGGGACTTTACCATGCGATCATCTGGTTTAATATGCGACCATCTGCTTCTCCGATAGACTGCAATGATTTGCCATTGCAGCCTATAGGTGATTTACTGTGTTCCCATGGAGCCCTGCCACAGGCAGACTTCCTTAGGGTCATTGCTGTAGCAGGCTTCAGAGTCTCCCTGTAATAGCAATTGCTGTCGGATGATGTACCCTTGCTTACCACCACTGTCCCAGGTTCAGTGTTTGGCGGTGGACCAGCTCCATGGTTTCCTTCCAGCTCTGGGCACAACATGCTTTCAGCTATTGAGAAGAACAAGGGGTTGACGTAGACAAGCCCATAGAAGAGGTTGGTCATGTGGCACAGTGGGTTCACACCCACTGGTTTATGACACTTCCAAAGCCCCAAATGGTGCCATAGCAACCTGTACCTCAGCCAGGTAGATCCGTTTGGACCCCGGAAGCTCAGAGCTCCAAGGGGAAAGATGCCTCACATGCCATGGTCGCAACTGACCACAGCATGTCTGTGATCAGTGTTATTGCAGACAATGCCGGTGGGTGTCTGATGTGTAAGGCAGGCACCCAGCAGCTATGGTGCTCTCTCAGCTTCGAAGAGGGCACTATGTTTGAAATACCAATTTCCACTGTACATATATAGCAGAGGTCAGGAAGGGGTTAAAATAAGCCATAACCCCATGTAACTAGGGCCTTCAGCATTATAATAGTGCTTTAGAACACCCCTGTGTATTTCAAAATTTTAATCTAAGTTATTATCACTGGCTCATCTTGAATCCAGGACCTTCTGTATCAGAGGCAAACACTTTACCAGCCGGTATCTACAGATACATCTCTTTAAACCAGGACATTGGGATAACAGCAAAAGTCCTTCTCTCTTTCTCTGTCTCTTTCTCCTCTCTCTCTCACTCTCTCTCAGACTGACAACTTAGCAGTGTGCAACAGAGTACAATGGGGTCAAATGAAGTGATGTTTCTTGCTAAAATGTTCTGGTATACAGACATGTTTCTGTAGATACCAGTGGATTACACATACATTCTAATGAAAGTTTTTAGTGTCCTCCCTTTAAAGTGACTTCAATGGAAGAAGGTGGCCTGGTCTAATAAATCATTCTTTATTTTATATAATCTTAATGGCCAACTGCACTGGCAACTGGACTGGCACTAAGATGTAGTATGGAAAGAGTAGAAACCATCAGAAACCTTGGGACCTGGAATTTAATGATTTCTTTGACATGTACCACCCACCTAAACTTTGTATAGGGCATTGTCATGCCAACATTATCACCTAATGCCTGTGCTCTCTTTCAGCAGAATAGGACAGCTGCCTCAATGCAAAAATAATTCAGGTATGGTTTAAGTAACATGACAGAGTTCAAATGGGTTGACTTTGCCTCCAAATTCCCTAGATCAAATTCTGATTAAAGATATATAAGATGTGCTGGAAAAACAAGTCTTATCCTTGGAGGTTCTAACACTCAACTGTCAATAATGTTTTGGTGCCAGATGCCACAGGACACCTTCGGAGGTCTTGCGTAGTCCATGCCATGATGAGTCAGAGCTGTTTTAGTTGCATGACGGAGGCCTACACAATAATAGGCAGATGTTTTAGATGTTCATTGTATGGTTGTGCCCAAGCACAAGCCATAAGTCCTGGCTCTGTAGAAAGGGCCGAGTAGCCAGCCAATAAAGAAGCTTCTAAGGATACTTTCACACGGGCGAGTTTTCCGCGCGGGTGCAATGCGTGATGTGAACGCACAGCACCCGCACTGAATCCTGACCCATTCATTTTAATGGGTCTGTGTACATGAGCATTTTTTTTCACGCATCACTTGTGCGTTGCGTGAAAATCGCAGCATGTTCTATATTCTGCGTTTTTCACGCAGCCCTAGCCCTGTAGAAGTGAAAGGGGCTGCGTGAAAAACGCATCAAAACGCATTGCACCCACGCGGAAAAAACTGAACACCTGAACGCAATCGCAGGCAAAACTGAATGGCTTTGCCTGTGAAATCGCACAGTTTTCACTGAATGCATCCACAACGCATCCGGACCTAATCCGGACACGCTCATGTGAAAGAGGCCTAAGGCAAAGTGATAGAAATAAAAAAAAATATATACATCATAGACATTGTCACATTTGAAAACGCCTGTACTATAAAATTATAAAAAATATTTATCCCATACAGCGATAAATATCAGAAAAAAAAAATGCAAATGGCCAGTTTATCATTTTTTCACTGCTTCGCCTCCCCAAAAAGTTAATAAAACATGAAAAAAATCATACACATTCCAAAATATCAATAAAAACTACAGATCACACCGCAACAATTGAGCTCCCAAACAGCTCTGCAGACATAACTCCAAAGTTTTTATTTTAAACATTTATAAATGTGGTATATTGTAATCTTTCTCATATGGGGAATGAAATGAAAAGGTCAGTTTTACCATAGAGGGAACACCGTAAAAACAAAACCTGTAGAATTGTGGTGGAATTGCATTTTTTCCCCAACTCCACCACTATATGGAATTCTTTCCCAGCTTCCCCCTACATTGTAAGTAACAATAAATAGTGCCATTAGAAAGTACAACTTGTCTAAGAAAAAACAAGCCCTCATAAGACTATGTAAACGCAAAAAGAAAAAAAAAAGTTATGGCATTGGGAAGGCAGGGAGTAAAAAAAAATGGAAACGCAAAAATGAAAAATTCTTCAGGGCTCAAGGAGTTAAGACCTGTGTTTTCTATCAATAATAAACTTTCTTGTATCTGCACTTCCTTGTATAATAAAGAAAATCAGCAGGAGGAGATGCGATACCGAAACCATTGTACGAGTTAGTCTCATTTAATATAAACATTTGGATCCAAGCTGTGTTAATAAAAGGAGCTGTGATTACTTTGTTATTATCATCAATAGTTAATTTTCCAGTTTTATTCACTATTATGAATTCACTATAACATTGTTTTAAGCTCTGTGAGAGCTAATTTGTAACTCTACCATCATCATCTCCTTGCTGAGGTTACAGTTGCTTAGTGAGAACAAAGTGTACTGTGTTGTATGCTATTACTTTGATATTTTGGGGGGGAAAAAAAATCTATATGCAAAAGCAGCCGGAAAAATTATGAAACAACAAGTTTAGATGTGTAGTAAATAGCTCGGAATGGTTTTATTTGGGCTATTATTTACATATTAAATGGATATTCCAAATTTTACTATTAATAGATTATATCGTTAGGACAGGCCATCAATATCTAATCAGTGGGGGTCCGACACCCTGCACTCCCATCAACCAACTGTTCTGCAGTAGTTCTGGAGCTACACGTCTATGTGCGCTGTGTGATCGATGGAGCTGGTTACGGCACTGCTCTTCCCATTGCAGTGAATTCAAACACAACAATAGCTGATCTCAAGGAGACCAGCTACAAAAAACACAGCGGAGCCTCACTTAAGAGTCTCAACACAGCAATCCGAAGTGCAAAGCTCCCTGGGAAACAGGAATATGCAAAATAAATGTGGAGCCCCAGTTATGGGTCTACAACACAATGAAAGCCAGATATCCCTCAAAGGAAGGAAAACCGAGCAAAGGGGTGTCTCCATTACAGAGATCACCAAATCCACCACCTGCTCACAGACTCATTCACTTCAATGGGGCTGAGTTGCACCTAGGCCATGTGACCTATGAACGCGTGGTCACTGGCCTAGGAAAAGCAAAGAGAAGGCAGTGGCGCTACTGCGAGTGCAGCCGCCCTTCAAACAGCTGCCCTTCAAACAGCTGATCGACACGGCTCACGTGTGTCAGACCCCCACCGATCAGATACTGATGACCTATCCTGAGCATGAGTGGTGCACCTAGCCTTTCTGGTGCCTTAGGTGAAAATTGAAACAGCGCCCCAGTCGCTATACCAAATTCTCAACCTAAGGCCTCATGCACACAATGTATTTTCCTTCTGTTTACATTCCATTTTTTGCGTTCCATATATGGACCGTGTACGGAACTATTCATTTCAATGGATCCGCAAAAAAAACGGAAGGTACTCCGTATGCCTTACATTCCGTATTTCCATTTTTCCCTTCTGTTCAAAGACAGAACATGTAGTATTATTATCCGCATAACGGACAAGGATAGTGCTGTTCTATCAGGGGCCAGCTGTTCCGTTCCGCAAAAAACGGAATGCACGCTGACGTCATCTGTATTTTTTGCGGATCCATTTTGCAGATCGCAAAATACTGAAAAAGCCATACGGTCGTGTGCAATATGCCTAACCCCTTCCCTCATTACATATATTACTACAAAACATACAGGGTAATACAGCACCCCATACTTATTACATCCAGAGATGTCTCCTCTGATGTAGATTATTATGTTGGCTTGAAAGGCCAACATATTGTTCTTCGATTTTTTGTTGATATTTCAGCTTATTATTCCGCTTTAATATTCTTAGCGCCCCCTCTTTTCTATACGCTACTCCTCCTACAGTTTTGGGGTGCATACTCCAAACTTTCCACACTTCTTCGACCTATAGCGAAGTAAGTTGCTTGTGCTTTAATAAGCGATCCCACCCTCCGTGATCCCACCCTTGACTTTGACAGGGAAAATTTTCAAATCGCTCCCACTCGCACAGTTTTGAAGCTACACTCCCCAAACTCAGACCACATATTGTTGGTGTTAACCCAAATAAAAAGATGATTTTTTTTGGGGGGGCACCCAAAAGTAGGTGGAGCTAGCAACGGGCAATTAAAATTTTGCTATTTTCTATACGCTGCTCCTCCCACAGTTTTAGGAGTACAATTACGAAGGTTTGCACACTTGTTCGGCACTAGTGACTAGCGGCAGAGGCAATATTCGAATTTGCGATATTTTACGAATATTTGGTAGAATATCCGTCATATATTCGCGAATTCAAGATTATTTTCTTGATTGCGAAAAATCAGCAATGTAATATTCGCGTAATGCGCGTGAAATAAAGGAGTGGGTCACTATAGCTATATTTTTCAAGCTGCTAGAATTTTCCTGAGAATGTAGAAAATGGTTGGCACGGCAGATCATTACAACAGCTTTATATGCAGATAGAGTCCTCTTATATATTCGCGATTGCGAAATCGGCACTAATGATGTAAATATTTTGGCGCAATATGTGCAACTTCACATTTTAGCAGGTCTAACTACATATTAGTGATTGGTGCACTTAGTATTCTTGTGAACTTGTGACATCATAGCACTATGTATGTAGCATGTATGTATAGACAGCAGAACCTATCACACTATACCTAACACCCTGCACTGGAACAACTACACTATATCACAATCTAACCTACACTGACTATCTCCCACTAACTATCTGTATTATATATATAAGCTAACTATCTAATGTCATGACAGTGGAAAGCACAGAGCACAGCAATAACACTGCTGTCTCTCTCATAACTGAAAAATACTGCATACAATGGCTGCTGGGGAGGTTCCTTATAGAGATGTCGCGAACATAAAATTTTACAGCGAATGCAAACTTCCGCAAATGTTAGCGAACGAGCGAACCGGGCGAACCGCCATAGACTACAATAGGCAGGCGAATTTTAAAACCCACAGGGACTCTTTCTGGCCACAATAGTGATGGAAAAGTTGTTTTAAGGGGACTAACACCTGGACTGTGGCATGAGTCAAGTTTTAATCCATAAAGAGCATAAATAGCCTAACATTCCTAAATTGTTTGGAATAACGTGCTTTAAAACATCCAGTGTGTGTATCGATCAGGTATGATGTTGTATCGATCAGGTAGTGTGAGGGTTACGCCCACTTCACAGTGAAAGACCTAACTGTGACAGACCAAACTCCCTGTTTAATGCACCGCAAACAACTGCAAACAGACCATTTGCACAACCGCAAACTCCCCATTTGCACAAGGTTGGATACCAAGCTAGCCATGTCTCGTTCCTTGTCCTCACTGACGTCATTGAAGGTTTCTTCCTCCTCCCAGCCACGTACAACACCAAGGGTCCCCGAAAGGTGACAACAAACCCACCTTCCTCCTCTGACTCCTCTTCTTTAGTGTTGAGCGCGAATATTCGAAAAGCGAATTTTTTTAGCGAATATCGGCACTTCGCTAATTCGCGAATATTTCGAATATAGCGCTATAAATTCGCTATTTCGAATATTCGTTTTTTTTTTTTTTTTTTTTTTAGTTATATTTTTTTCTTTCCCACTTCCCAAAAGTAGTTCTTACCTGTCATGAGGATTCCTGGCTTCCTGGCTGCTCCAGTCAGTGCCCGTTACCGCTTCTGCCGACTTCCGTGCTCATGGGCGTCCTTCCATGGGAAAATCTCTATATACTAAAATGTACTGTCGGTTTGAGGAATTACGTTGAAATCGCAATGCGATTAATTCAAGTTATATTAATCGCATTGCGATTACAACTTAGCACTGCTATCTTACATAGGCTAGAATTAACGAATATGGAATATATGGCTATGCACTAGCAGTGCTAAGTTGAAATCGCAATCACGAATACTTTAAGTTAAATTAATCGCATTGCGATTTCAACTAACACTGCTGCTATATTCCATATTCGTTAACTCGTTAATTCTAGCAAGCTGACCCATTATAAACCCAGCTCTAAGTTGAAATCGCAATGCGATTAATATAACTTGAATTAATCGCATTGCGATTTCAACGTAATTCCTCAAATCCGACAGTACATTTTAGTATGGAGACGTTCCCATGGTGATGGGGACGCTCCATGAGCACAGAAGTTATGGTTGGCTTGGTAGAATTAGCGAGGATGGCGAATATGACGAATGTATTCGTCATATTCCTCAAAAGCGAAGATAACGCAGTATTCTACATCTTCGTTTTAGCAACCTATTCGTCAACCTCGCTAATTCTAGCAATCAAATAGGAAGGTTGACTTACCAGACAGCTGTGTTAAATTCGCTATGCGATTTTTTTTTTTTTAATAAATAGAATACTTATAATAATATTATCATATCAAGTAATATAATTATTGTATTAAAAAAAAAAATCGCATAGCAATTTAACACAGCTATCTCTATAGTCAACCTTCCTATTTGATTGCTAGAATTAGCGAGGTTGACGAATGAGTTGCTAAAGCGAAGATGTAGAATACTAGTTATCTTCGTTTTGAGGATATGACGAATACATTCGTCATATTCGTCATCCTCGCTAATTCTAGATATGAAACCAATAGGAAAGTAGCCTTAAGTACAAATCGCAATATGCGATTATTTAAATCGCATTTTAATCGCGATAACTAGAAAAAATGACGAATATTCGATTTCGACGAATACGAAACGAATATTCATTCGAATATTCGCGAATTTCGTCGAAATCGAATATGGCACCTGCCGCTCATCACTACTCTTCTTTAGACTCCTCTCTCTGCGTTGCCGCAGGTCCAGCAATCGACGACGACAAGGCTGCTTCTGGTGGTGATGGTGACCAGAACTCTTCCTCTTCATGCTCATCTACGGCCTGATCCAGCACTCTTCGCAGGGCACGCTCCAGAAGAAACGCATCTGGGATGAGGTCGATGATGTTGCCTTGTGTTTGACTGACCAGGTTTGTCACCTCCGCAAAAGGACGCATGAGCCTACAGCCATTGTGCTTGAGAGTTCAGTAATGCGGCCAAAAAATACCCAGCTCCGCAGAGGCTGTCCTCTTTTTTTTTTTTAAAAAATCTGTTCTTACCAGTTTAATCTCTGTTTTGTCCCCTATCAGGGGCCGGTGTATGGAAGAGATTTTAGAAACCGGAAGATGGAAAAAGATGGTTGGTTGGTCCTCTTCCTTCCAATTTGGGGCACTGTGCGTGCGCCACGCAATGTACTGTGCCACCCTATATGAGTGGTGTGTTAAGTAGTACTATTCCTATCAGTTTAATCCCTGTTACGTCCCCTATCAGGGGACGTGTATCAAATAGATTTTAGGAACTGGGAGATGGAAAAAGATGCATTGGTCAGTCCCCTTACTTCCAATTTAGGGCACTGCACGTGCGCCGCACAATGTACTGTGCCGCCAATACAAATAGTGTGAACTACTATTCTTACCATTTTAATCTTTGTTAAGTCCCCTATCAGGGGACGTGTATTCAATTGAATCCTTGCTCTGTCCGCTTCCTTCTAATTTTGGGCACTTGCAATGGAATTTGCCACCAATGCAACTAGTGTTAACTAAGTACTATTTTAGGTCACTGCGCGTGTGCCGTGCAATGTACTGTGACACCCTATATGAGTGGTGGGCAGTGGACACAGTACAGTCTGTAGGCCTACACACACTGGCAGGCAACTGCAATTATATTAAAGGGTAAAAATAAAATGACTTTTCTATCTGCAAGGTACTGTGCCACTCTATATGAGTGGTGTGCACACAGTACAGTCTGTAAGCCTGCGGCCTCTCACACATGGGCAGGCAACTGCAATATATGTATATATATATATATATATAAAAAAATAAAAAAAAGCAGACTGATGTACCAGGGCTTTTTGGGGTGCTGTAAGGACGCTGTCCTTACAGCAGATGGCCCTTTCACACGAGCGAGTTTTCACGCGGGTGCAATGCGTGACGTGAACTCACAGCATCCCCACTGAATCCTGAACTATTCATTTCAATAGGTCTGTGTACATGAGCATTTTTTTTCACGCATCACTTGTGCGTTGCGTGAAAATCGCAGCAAGTTCTATATTCTGCTTTTTTCACGCAGCCCTAGCCCCATAGAATTGAATGGGGCTGCGTTAAAAAACACATTGCATCCGCAAGCGAATGCGGGTGCGTTGCGTTTTTCACTGATGGTTGCTAGGAGATGTTGTTTGTAAACCTTCAGTTTTTATCACACACGTAACTGAACAACTGAACGCAATCGCAGGCAAGACTGAATGGCTTTGCCTGTGAAATCGCACAGTTTTCACTGAACGCATCCGCAATGCATCTGGACCTAAGGCCCCATTCACACATCCGCAATTTTTGTACGCATCCATTCCGCAATTCTGTGGAATGGATGCGGACCCATTCATTGTGAATTGGGCCGGATGTGATGCGGAGAGCACATTTTGTGCGGAGCCGCAGTACCGGACTTCCGGGTTTCGGCCCCAAAACATCCGGCCACGGCTCCACAAAAGATAGAGCATGTCCTATTCTTGTCCGTAGCCTACGGATGTGTGAATGGGGCCTAATCCAGACACGCTCGTGTGAAAGAGGCCGACGAGTCTTTGAGGACTGGAGTGGACACAGAACACTGGCCTAGCTAATGCTTTCCCTATTAATTCAGCAGCAGCAGCGTTCTAACTAACACTGCAGCTTCAGAATGAATCTAAGATGGATGCAGTCCTTGCTTTTTGATAGGAGGTGGGAGGTCTGGGAGGGAGGGTATGCTGATTGGCTGGAATGTGTCTGCTGACTGTGAGGTACAGGGTCAAAGTTTGCTCAATGATAAAGTATAGGGGGCGAATCAAACATCGCATATGTTCGCCCACTGCGGCGAACGTGAACATGCAATGTTCACCGGGAACTGTTCACCGGTGAATTGTTTTGGATATCTCTAGTTCCTTATATAGTAAGGGGTAGGCAACTTTCCTATTGGTTGCTAGGGCTGTTGCTAAGCTCAGACAAGGACATTGCAGCCTTCTCATTGGCCCACAAGCAAGAAGGGAGGTTACTGATGAAAAAAAATCTAGAATATTCGAAATTATGAATATATATCACTTCACTATATGAAGTGATATACGCGTTTCGGGGTAGGTTCATTCACCCCTTCTTCAATGGGAGACGGCAGAAGGAGTGAATGAACATACCCAGAAATGCGACTGGTGCCACATCCGCCGTTATTTGTGACCAGATACACCTACAACCATCAATCGGAACTGACCCGAAAAAGTGGGATTTGAAACCTCCGCAAGTTACCCTCGTGATTTGACGGCCAAACACAAGTAAGGATCGGGACACTTACCGACCCTCGTGTGGATTAACAAGCCGTCAGCGTGGTCTTCCCGAGAAGAAAGCGCTCCTGACATCGTAGTGCGACGACATCATAAGCACGACGCAGGAAACATCAATACCCCACGGTTCGGTTAAGATTGACTCGAGGAAAGCTGGATGAAAGGTAACCTCATTGTTGCTTGCAAGCATATAAAGTAGCGGGATGCCGCTACTAATCCTGTTTGAGCGGGACGCCGCTCTGTGTACATTAGTAACCTAAAGTTCAGGATTGGCATCGGTGCGAATATTACTAAGGCTTTTAAGATACACTATTTGAATGACACAGACCCATAATGTGGTCTGATTGAATGCCTTTTGGATACCATCCTACATTAGAACTTCTGATTGTCAATATCTGACTATTTCATATATGCTACAAAGGTGGACTTGATACATAGCTTAGTTTTATTTAAATTTTACATGCAGTGCAGGCTGCTACTACTGTTTTTAACATTGCCTAGATATTATTTGTTGCTAATTTAATCCTATTTAGTATTTATGTTTTTACAGCTAGTTTTATTGTTTTGGAGTATTTAGGATAAATAAACATACCATTTTATATTGGTTCTCTGAATGGTCCGAAATTTCTGAGAGTGCCCGTCCCTTTTTTCTTATATTCATTTAGTGATCGAGTGAGTGTTTTCGATTGGTAAGGTGCACATCCCTTGGTTTTCAGTTATCCTTGTGCGACATTTAACCCTGTTTACCAGACCACACAGATAATGCCTTTCAATATTTATTGGCATGCAGTGTCTTAAAATAACTGCGCTCAGCAAATTGAGTCCCTGACATTAATAGTGTTGTAAACATAATGTCCCCCCAAAAAAAATTGTGCTAAGCTGATATTCTGCCAGGGTGCCCCAACAGTAATAGTGCTCCCAAAAGTCCCACCAAAAGTAATAATTATCTGCCAGAGCGCACTTGGTAGTAATAGTGCTCCTACAGTGCCCCCAACATGTCCCCACTGTGCCTGAGAAGTAATAATGCTCCGATAGTGCCCATACTAGTAATCAGATTCCCCATAGTCCCCCAGTAGTTATTAATGCCCCCTATAACATGAGCCAGTGGAAAAAATGCCCACTAATGATTTGTGCTAGTACAAAAATGCCCCGTTCTGTGTGCCAGTACAAAAATACCCCTCTTAGTGCCCCCAATTGAGTTAATGTCCCAATGGTGCCCCCATAATGTGTGCCAGTATAAAATATCTCTATATAATGCCACCAAGTCAATGCCCCCATAGTGCTCCTCTCCACCCTTCCAAATACTGCCATCATAATGTGCCAGTATAAAATGCCCCTAAATAGTGCTCCTCTCCCTCCTTTGTCATAGTGCGCCAATAATGTATAAATTCCACTATATATTGTCCCAGTAGATGCCCTCAGTGTCCCCCATAATGTGTGCCAGTATAAAATGCCCCTATATAGTGCCCCCAGTGGGTGCTCCCATAGTGCTTCTCTTCCCCCCTTCCCAATAGTACCTGCATAATGTGCCCCAGTATAATGTTCCCCCATACAGAACCCCCAGTAGATGCCCTCATAATGTCTCCCATAATTTGCCAGTATAAAATACCTCTTCTTAGTGTCCCTAGTAAATGCCCCTATAGTGCTCCTCTTTCCCCTTCCCCATAGTGTCCCTATAACATGTTCCAGTATAAAATGCCCCTATACAGAGCCCCCAGTAGATGCCCTCATAATGTCCCCATAATATGCCAGTATAAAATACCTCTTCTTAGTGCCCCCAGCAGATGCCCCCAATAGATACTAACATAATGTTCCTCTCCACCCTTCCCCATAGTGCCCCCATATAAAATACCCCTTCTTAGTGTCCTCATTTGATGCACCCATAGTGCTTCTGTCCTCCCTTCCCCATAGTGCCTCATAATGTGCCAGTAAAAAATGTCCCTTCTTAGTGCTCCTGCATTATACAAAAAAAAACAAAAAGAAAAACACTAATACTTGCCTCCATGCAGCTGGCAGTGATGTGATGCAGGCCTTTTCCATACTGTGTCCTGCGCTGTATGCTGCACTGCTCAGGTGTCGTGATGATAATGACATCATCGCACCGCCTGCATCGGCCACTTATAGGCTTCAAGCCTGGTGTCTGCAGCCTATCAGAGTAACGGGGAAGGGAGACGCCTCTTCCCTGCCCTGCCGCAGCATTCATCTGTTTCGCTGTCCTCAGGATGTATTATGTGCTGCTGGCAGTATTTTGTGATGGTCTGT